>WOVY01002868.1:0-122065 GCA_013436015.1 Rhipicephalus annulatus | reverse complement strand
AAAAGTGATCATACGTAACATTTATTGCAGTGCCGCAGATAAAAAAAAACGACCACACTAATTCGGTTTGTTGATGTTGCGCGTGTAAGGGTCTGCGCGGAAAGCGTCCCACCAGTCAGTGCTTCTTCATTTAGGGCACTTTGAGAAGTTGTTTAAACCATAGGTGTTGATGATATAAGTGACGGTCTTGCATACGCATCTTCCACAGACTGTGTATAGCGATAAGGAATTATATATTGTTTGGCACTTCATCAAGATACGTTGGCATAGGAAAACGAACAGTGTACAAATCAGTTGCATTTTTTTCTGCAGAGTTTGTTGGATAACCTCGCTGAATAGAATGGCGTATTAGCAGCCTGCGAAGCAATGCTCTTGTTTCAGGTTCATCACACAGACGGCAGTTAACCGTCGAAACAAAAAAAAATTCTTTTCTTTGAAACCATGTCTTGAAGGTATGTGCTTCAGAATAAAGTTTCTAAAAGAATCTTTTTGAATATGCACATTATGTACAACTCTTCTAACACATCATGGCCTGAAAGATTAAATATAATGATCTGTACAATGAAGGAGGAAAGAGCATAGTTGTCAAATTTTTATATACTGTCTTGCGCGAAAATATATACACATAGTCTATTGAAAAGCGGGATTCAAGAAACCAAACTGCAAAGCAAACTTCCCCCATAGATGCCTACTAACACGGCAGCGTGGAGAAGCTTAAAAGAACAACAACGTGAGGTAAGCAATTAACATAAGTAACTTGCAAGAACGACCGCATGATGGGGTATGAACTTTCCTGGAAATCGCGAAACTGCTTTCCATGGATACGGATATTTTAAACCCAACCTTTCATCACTAACTTGCCTAAATATGCTATCACAACGCATGGGTTCATACGTCCAAGGTCATAGGATAGTTGCGAAAATACGATGAAAGCGCTGCACATACAACCCGGCACAATTATTACGCTGCGAAATGTAGTAAGTCTTTGTTGCTGAAAAATGTATTACAAGCTTTGGCACCACCATAAGTGAAAGGTGATGTCGGACAAATGCCCGCGCGTGCTGCTCTAGCATTACGATGCGCTTCATCCAATAGCGTGCACTGAATTGATACTCGTCTAGTAGCCCACCAATGTATTCTGGTGGAATGCTAGTCAAAGTAATGCCTGCAAACTAGCTTGGCGCACTGCCCCAGGAGCCAATTCGTGATACTAAACTTCTTGAGAAGTTTGAACGAGCTTTTCAAACAGCACCAAATTTTACAATGGTTGTAATCACATTTTCAACATTTAGTTCATCTGTATTAAAGATTGCTTCATAATTTGCATAATTCTATACTTTAAATTCATTCCCTAGTATATGGAATCATTGCATGCAATCCACTTCTAATATAGTCAAACACAGTGGTTTAAGATAAAAGGCGAACAGAAGGGGTGACATTGGGCATCCTTACTTTACAAAAGAGCCAATAAAAACAGGTTTATAGATGTAGCCATTAATGATTAAACAAAGTTGAGTAACGGTTATTAGTAAGCCTGGCACTATGGAGCCAATATTGACAACTTGAAGAAGAGAGAAAAAAAATGAATGGTTCCCACGATCAAAAGTTTTTGGAATGTTTACTGGTTGCATCGCAAGACGTTTTCGAAAACTGTAGCAGTAGTGAGGAAGTGTGCGTGCTACGTGTATATCTCCCTGCATGGAGTGCCTCATAATTCTGCATGTCTGATTATAATCAATTGGAATCGACATCGCAAGTTAGAACCGGCTTGATAACACCTTGAAAAAAAAATTATAATCAACATCTCAAGCAATAAATTTGTCTGTACATCTCAACAATTTTTTGTTCAGACGATTTGGTATCAAGACAGCGTAGCTCCTAAAAAAAGACCATGGGAGCGTCTTCATGTTATAAGTTGTTTTGAAAATATCAAGAGAAATGGGAGAGAGAAAGTTTCTGAAAGTTTTACCGCATTCAACTGAAATGCCATCTATAGGCTATACGTGTGCTTCAAAATAGCGTTAAAATTCTTTCCTCTGCGTGATAATGCATGGAAAATTACGTCAGTTATTTACGAGCACACGCGCCTTGTATACATGCTACACAGGATAATATGTACTATCGCAATATTATAGCACGATACAAGCTTGCACTGGCATCGTGCGTCCGAACTTGTGATTATCATTACAGCTTTGTGGTTTAGAGCCGGCCACTCATTATGAAAGGCACACTAGTTACATCTCATATTCTTCAAGACCATGTAGTGGGTGCATAGCAAGTCCGAAAAAGATTTTATGCGCATAACTGCTCGTTTTTTAGAAGCATTACCCATACCCACAGAGTATTACCGATTACCCACAATGCAGCCATATACGCGAAAGCTTCACAGAAGCAAGGCTCCTTTAAATTTAGCGATGAGATGTTAGTAATCCACAATTTACACTTCTCGAGTACGCACTCAGTGGTTGAAGTAGATGCTACAGACAGGTTATAGCTATCGCGCTTAACTCCTAAAGGCACAGCTGACGCGTCCACTAATTTTTTTTTCTTTTTTTATTGAAGTGTCTAGCAACCATATCATGATTGCAGTTGCCCGGAATAAACTGCTGGGGGTATTTCTCTCTGCTGGTCACCACTATTTGGGAATGTGAAGACAGAATGTGCTTTGCACTCTCAATATCGGGAGATTCGGGAAAAGGTGTAGCGCCGGATGTCGCAGTTTCGGCCCTCACGCAAGCTGTAACTTGTGCGAATCTTTAGAGGTGTAGCTCTTTAGAGCCTAGTCTCGTCTAGTGATGTATCGGCGTCCACAATAGTACCACAACACCTGCTTCACAACTCTGACAAAAAACCACCCGCAATGTCCATCTGTCGGTCCGTGCTTCTATCAGTTCATGCGTCCGGCCGTCGGGCCATGCGTTCATGCTTTCATTCGTTCGTCCGCCCATCTGTCAGTCTCTCCTTCATGCTATCTGGTGACTTGGACGTAGACATTATGGACCTTCTGACATAGCTTCGCCCACTCTTCATCCTTCACTTCATGAAGATGGATGCAATTTTTTCCCGTTAATACTGTACGCGCTTGGAGTTCTTGCGTGTATATTACGGACGAATATCAGCTTCGCCCAGTCATACACAACTTCACTGTCAACATAATAAATGTGTTACGACCTACAGGAGTCGAGCTCAAGACATCATAATTAGAGACTCGTCAAAAGTGTATTCCTTATGAAAGAATGCATGAGGTTTAGGAGAGTTTCCCGAGTGGAAGCAGCTGCAATAAAAATGCTTAGCGCCGCACTTCAAGAATATTGGTGCGTCTTTTGACCAATAACTGCGCGGTGCCAGTGAAGGTCACTAGATAATGGAATTACTCGCATGCTGGTTGACTGCCCTGTCAATGTTGCGGCCGAGACTAATATTGTCGGAATCGTCTGCAATCCCTATTACACCTATTCATGTAGGTGACGTGTTGCAACCGATAATAAAGAAAAAATTAAATATTACTGCATAGGGAGGACAGTTATTTGTTCACGCTCAAAATGGCCGTCAAACAATGTAATTACAAACAACAGACATCAAAGAACCCGCCTTAATATTGAAGCTAGCAAGATATCACTCAACTAAAAATACGTGTCCATGCCATCTGTCTCTTTATCGGCCAACGAAATTCCATATATCACTTGTGTGCAACACGTGCGCCTAAGGTTGCGTCCCTTGTCCGCTTCACACTCTGTAACACAAGTTAGGCGTTGGTATAAGTAAGGTCACTTTTGTCACGAACTGTTGTTAGATCGCGTTGTCTTTCTACACTGTGTTACTTCTTGCGTTCCCAGTTACTGTGCGCAGCAGCTTATATCAAGATAAATTATATACCAAAAAGACGAGCGGAAACTTCCTGGCATTCTCAGGTACCTTTTCCAAACCAGTGCATCTTTTCATATTGTTAAGATAGTTTTGTTTCAGCAGTACTGAAGCAAGACTTATGCACCTACACAAAACGCTGTGCTCGCTCACATGAATCTAACTTTGTTCTATCTGTCCTATAATCTTTTTTTTACCTAATAAATAACAGTTGTGCCACATTGACAGTATTCCAGGCTTCTCTTGAAAGCAATGTTTGAGCGTGGCCCAAGAAATATACTCTCGAGTGAGTGACACTTATTAGCACCGTACCACGCGTCCAACAGACGTCACCACAAGGATTGCCGGCAGTGATTGAGTGGTTTGGAACTTAAGCTTGATGCAGAAGATGCCTTAAGCTTCCTACTTGAGAAAAAATATGCTACTCCTTATTCCGCTAAATTCTGCCGAAAACTTTGTTGCACTTGGCAGCATCGCTGAGTATTTTAAAGACAATACTACGTGGCAAGTCGGTAGGAAGGAACACATTTCACACGTCCCTTTGCGCAACGAGGTTTTACACAGCTTCTAGGATTGGAGGCATTGGAAAAAGTCCACCGCTCACTTAGATTTTCACTGCCTTAGCGATGTCCACGATTGACCGAGGAACAATGCCACGGGACGACGCAGCCGCGTCCCACGACATTATAAGACGTCACAGTGATGTAAATCAATTCAGTGATGTGTAACGTCGTGATGTTTTCATATAGGGACGTCATCACGTGTCTGTGTTTTTTTTTTCGCAGCGCTGATGTTGACACCACCGATGCTGGCAGTCTACTTGTGATGGTCAATTTAGATATGTTGAGACATATACCTTTGGCCGTTAGGTATCTAAGAGTCTAAGGTATCTAAGAATTGATGTATTTGCTCTATGTGTTTACAAGTTTTTGTCCTTGTACTTACTGCACGAGGAGGTAAGCAAAAATTAAATTCCGAAGATACGACTGCCACAGACAGCAGTGGCGTTTAGCTTTTCCAAGAGGCTAAAAAAAGCTCATTAATCTACCTCATTCTTTAATGTAGCTGAATAGAACTATTGGGAACCTTTGAGGTCACCCTTATTTTACTGCGTATAATTAAAACTTCTTTTGCATTGCCTAATCTGCGCTTGCACCATGCCTTTCTACGTCAGAAGCAACGAAGATGGGATTCGACTGCGCAAGAACAGATCGAGTAATAACATTGCATAGACTGTGAGAGAAGACACTCTTTTTACCTCACCGAGAGTCAGCATATTAAAGGTACGAACATTGATAGAGGAAACTACGTTGTAGGTACAACGCCGGAAGCGGGCACTTCACTCACTGCCATTCCAACATGACTTAACCGCAGAGGAGATTGACCGAGCGTTTCTGTGCCTGCCATCATTTGTTTGCAGCAGTTGATGCTTTTTTATTGGGGTTGTACGAAGGAAGCTGCCGTTCAGTGAACGTGCGGCTCACTCTTCAGGCCAATACGGCACTGAAACAGAAGCTACAAGAAATACAAAGCACCTCTTAGCGTGTCACAGTATATCCTTTTTTTTCTCGCGGGAAGCTTTGATTAACCCGGACTGAAGACGTCTCCACCAGCCCGTTTGGCCGCAGGCATTCTCATGAGGATCACGGTGCGTCATACACTCTCAAGCGACGCGTGCGCGGCATTCGCAGAAGTACACTCGGTGGCTGACACCATGCTGTACGAATCTTTAAGATTCCAAGATCAAAGTGGCTTCTGTTTTGTAACAGATGCTCCGAAGTACCAGAATCATATTCAGAGAAGGCGTTTTTTTTTCATATTCTCCATTGTCCACGACAAACGTAGGCTTCGTAACCTGCAATCTATCATCTTGGCCAATAAAGTTATCTCGTTAGAAACTCTGAGTAGATTATGCGTGACGTGGCAATCCAAACAGCACGTTAAGCGAGTGTCTGTACGCCGATACTTGCTTTAAGTGGGCCTTCTCGCTTGATGGTAAAGGTAGAATAAAAACCCCTGAAGATGCGGTACAATAGCGACAGTATTATCGACAAACAAACAGCTCGGTTTCTTCGCATACTATATTTCCAGTAACATGACACAGGAGCCCTAAAAAGGAGCTTGAAGTAAGTAATACTGTTAATACGGTATATCTCCAGGGTTATTTTATAACAGAATCACCAGACATGCTTCATTTATAGGCATCATTAAGCCTGAGTAACGCATTAACCGTTTTTTTCTTACTCACAAACGTCGAGATGGAAAATGTGCTGATGATCTTAAGGTCAGGCCGTTTTGAGTTTGCGGGTGTCGCCAACCTTGTGATCAAATCACAACAAAATTCTTCGACGATATCACAATCGCCTTAAAGTGACGTAAACTGGAAGTTCCATTATTATAGCTTGTTATTCTGCTGCCAGTATTGTTCAAGAACTCTGAATCAAGCCGTGAACTGCATGATGAAAATATGGGCTTAAGCAACATTTGTGTATTCGAAAAACCACTCGAGTGCTTGATCTTTTCACGAGTTCATGAAACATTGGTAACGAAATGCATTGAAATGCTGCTAACTTTTCGTACTTTCGGTACCGACTTTTCATGCGACATCTGGGCCCGTGCGTGCCTTCTAGGCGTTGAAATTCAAGACATGTCTTATCGGGTCACTAAACGGGTTATGTCATTTTTTTACTGGTTAAAATAACGTGACCTGGAGAAAGTGCTGTTATCGTTGAACCTTTTCTGGTTTGAAACATTTGCTGGCAAGCTCTGAGTGTTCACGCAGATTTCTTTCGTGTATATATTACTGTTATATCGGGCTTCATGTCCCAAAACACGTCGTAGTGAAGGGCTCCGGAAGATTTGAAGATATGGTGTACTTTACCGTGCACCGGCATAGCAAGGAACATGAGCCCGTAGCATTTTGCCTTCATCGAAATGCGACCACCGTGGCCGGGATGAACGTATGACTTCGGGTCAGCAGCCGAGCACGCTAACTGCAACACCACTGCGGCGGACAGTCTCCTTTATAGACTGTTTTTGCAGGCTCATCTCTTCCAAAAATTCGGCATTGTTTCCAGATTTGTTTCTGCAGAATGCAACAAAGGCAATGCACTGCAAAAGAAACCTTCGCAACTGCTTCGGTTGTTCATTTTTCGTGCAATGTGTACATGCGGCTTTTCTTCAGGCAGTATGGTGCTCTGTCAAACTGTTCTGATTTAGCGAGGTGCTCAAGCGCTCGTAAGGCACCCCACAAAGACAACTGCTTCGTATTTCGCTTGATTTATCAGATATCTCGCACCTATGTGACGAGAAAAACTTTTTCATTGTTTAGTCGTTAGACACAGGCTTAAATTACACTTGCCTTTGATGGGGCAACCAATTCCTGGCGTCTAGCCCATTCCAACAGCAAAGTCAGGCTTCGGCAGACGGTGTAAAGGGAGCCTTCGCTAATAAAGCTTCCGTAGAGCACGTTGGAAATGACGACGACAAAATAAAGTATATGAGAGATTGGATATTTTTGCTACATTTGCTACCTCAGTGGCACAGCCTTTCAGAGAGCCTTTGCGTCGGCGTAGAGGGTGAGGAAGAGAGCTGGTATGACGATCCATTTGTTTTCAGAACTCAACGCCGGGAACGACCCTTGTAGGTCTCAGGAGGAGGTTATGGCCGTTATAATAGGAAGGCGATTATTTTCACTGAATTGGTGTTTCGACTAAATTCAGTATATAGGGCGTGGCGTCGCCGTGGTGGTCACTGGAAGCGACAGTCACGCGGTAAGGCGTTGTGAATTCTGATTACAAGTGTTATATTTTTACACGTGTGCTAACAAGAAGTCGTCTGACAATTCTTACTTTGAGACCTCTTTCTGTGCTATAACAATTTTCTATTTGTACTGTATTAAATATTGAATAAACGTCTAAACCTAACCTTGAGCTTAACTGCACATTGCAATGACCATGACTTGTTTGCTGCTGCTGCTTCTACAATCACAGAACATCTGTATCTCCTCTGAGTCGTGTTATTAGACACTGCTTTAGAAACCGCCTTGAAATCGCATGAGGTTTCATTTACCATTAAATACCGCAAAAACAGTCGGCAGAAAGTAGCAGTTTTTGAAATTACATAACCTGCAGTTTTCAAAAGAGAACGAGTGCTGCTAAAGGATGGCACAGAGCCAAGATAATGAGCCTAATACTAACCTTGGACGGAAACATTTTGCGGTGCCTTATGGCACACATTATTCAAGATATCATATACATTTTTCTGCATTTGGGCAAACACTGGGATGTGCAGTCCCAGTGTTACTCTTTCGATTTCAATAAAAGAATACAATCAACTTTTTGTTTATCAGTTCTCGAGGTATGACATTGTGTCATGCACAAATAAATGAGTACTAGTGCATGCGCGACAGCTTACTGAAACACTGGCCTATGTATGTTGATGCTCCTGTTCCACGAAACAAGTTGAACTGATGATTTTAGGAAAGCATGGCAAAACAGAAACAAAACGAAGGCAGCGAAACAGAGAAAGATCCAAAGTGAAACTCGATTGGTTGATGTTTGATTATTGGTTGCGTAATTTGATGTACAGAAGTAAAAAGTCAGGGGCAGAAGTTGGCAGGAGAGCGTACCCCCGCAAAAATACTCGCCTTCATGCAGTGGCGCTGTGGTGCAATGAGTAAGAAATCTGCTTCAAGCGCACGATTCACGAGTGCTCTGCATGTTAATCTCGCAATGATTGTGATACTAATGGTCTTCTAATTACCTGTAGTCATGATTTCCGCCGCAGTATTGGCGAGAAACTACTCTCAAAAGTGTAAAATAATGCTTTTTTACGCCACCGCGTCAGTGCCGGGCCGCCTACCGAAATGTCACGCCTAACAGAAGGCCTTATCTTGCCAGGAAAAGTTCGACCTAAAATCCCGGCTATTTTGAAGGTCCCTTCAAATCGGCCTGGTTTCTCTGGGACAAGGCTACGGAGCCGCGCAGAAGCGGTGATAATTTGACTTGATATACTGTCGGCAGGCGTGTAGTCTAGCCAGGAGTTGAATAAGAGTGTATACCAAAAGCACCTTACAAGTCTATTTAAAGAGTCATCTAGCTACTACGCTGGCTGACACTCTTGAAGGTTAGAGGCGCATATTTATATTTAGGATTTCATCAATGTTGTTTTGATTACATTTCTTGGAATGCACAACACTGATTAGACCCATAGCCATAGGCTAGTAGGGGGTCTAATGGGAGGAAGTGTACAATCAGATTATAATTTTTATAGAAAATCACAACATCAAAACAACTTTTTTTTTCAAGAAAACGAACAAAAATACCCGAGAAATTTTATTGAGATTTAGGGTGACGTAAATGCTTGATAGAACGTAAATAATTGTATAGATGACACATTGTTACACTTTGATCATAATTAACCAAAGAAACAAGTACACACAAAACAGCAAACTATGTGTAAGGTTTTGTACTTGGTCAATACTATTGTTCATTATGCTCCAAATATTTTTAAGTGCGCTTGAGAAAGCCCTAGACTCTTTATTCTGAAGTGGTATGTTTCTCCATACCTTAGCTTCTACGAACTGTAGTAAGCGTTCACCATGCACGTTTTATTAAACGGAAGATTAATAAAATTCCGCAATCTCATGCATCTAGTGACGCGGAAGGAGGAAAAAAGGTAGATACACCGAAAGGTATACTGTGTGCAATAACATTACTGATGGTGACTGCGGCTTTATGTTGCCATATCTAACCGAAAGGTAGAATTTCCAACATTAGAAACAAAGGCGCGCTGGGTTCATTATATGCCACACAATTTATCATTCTAAGCGCTCGCTTTTGCAATATGCGAATAGGATCAAGGTAAGTTTTAAAGTTCCATGCCCATGAGTCTAAGCGGTATGATATGTGAAAATGAACAAACGAAAAATAAAGGACTCGGAGAATATTGCTACTAATATAATTTCTAGCAGCCAGATCCTTGCTTATAACAAAAAGAACTATTTTTGTTTTTTTTCTGTGTAATTGGCTGTCGAACACTACGCCAAGCTATTTAAATTCTTTTACATGCTAAAGTTAGGAGTTATTCATTGTAAGTCGAAATGACTCGCCGTTTACATTTCGGTAACGGGAGTGGAAAATGGTGTATTTGGTTTTCTTTGCATTGAGTGTTGATTTGTTCACTGTAAACCACATACAAATATTTTTAGCTCTTCATTACCTCTATATTCTAGATCGGCTATGTTACTGATTTGATTTGATGTGATTGATGTGTGAGGTTTAACGTCCCAAAACCAACATAAGATTTTGGGAGACGCCGTGGCAAAGGGCTCCGGAAATTTCGACCACCTGAAGTTATTCAACTTGCACCAAAATCTGATCAGATGGGCCTACAGCATTTTCACATTCATTGATAACGCGTGTCTCTCACAATCATATGGTGGTTTTGGGACGTTAAACCATACATATAAATCTATAAATCCATTGATAACACAACCACTGCAGCCGGCATTCGGTCCCGTGACCTGCAAGTCAGCAGCCAAGTGTCTTAGCCACTATACCACCCTTGTGGGGTGGGAGTACAGCATCAGAAATGACTTCCAGACGACAAGCTAACGATCGAGAGAGCATCAAGTATTGGAAAACAGTGCATATAAATACATTTGTGGCAGGTACAACTCTTACCGCCGTATTTGTTCACACTCGCACGTTCCGTGTTTTCTTGCGTATGCCACCGCATTATCTAAGATACAAGCGCCGCTTGATACATGGCGGTAATTGGTCAATGAGAGGTTTGGGAGGCATCTCAACACTGGGGAAAGCATTAGTCTCACACGGATGATCAGAGAGCTTGAGCGTAATTTATCCTTTGCATTGCATTAGCCTATTTCCCAAAAAAGCAGGGAGGCGGAGTGCTCCACGATGACCCATGACGTCGCGCGGAATGCTTCAGTGCAAAGCGGGAAGATGTCAGCGCCGACGTTTACCTTTACGTGCAGCACACCCAATATAGTAGCAGCGAACGACGGTAAAGCCTGAGAGCAATGACGAAACATCTTGACAAATGTCCTCCATCGCTCTCCCATTGCATAGTGAACTTTTCCTATAAATGTGATCACAGGTATTTTACTTGAAAGTGAGAGTACGTTGTAAGCTGTGAGTTTCATTAGATGATAAATAAGGGCGAGAAGACAGCCATATAGGATTTTCAATCACGAAGACACTGAGCCTGGCTCCGAAAAAAAAAAAGGCACTCTAACGAGAAACCGTCGACAGGGTACCTCGACGAGCTGCGAGCTGCGATTTATCACTGTATTTTGGCCTCACTCAAAACGTGACAGTACAAACATAAATGTGACTGCCAATGATGTTAATCCATCCGCGCTAATAGACGTGAAGGGATCTTTCATTCCTGTCAAGTAAGTCAACTAAAACTCTGAGCGACGCTGTACCAACGGTGTTAGATATATGATGTTTTTTTGAAGTGCTTTGTTCCACACGTTTTAAAAGTTCCCTTAATACCTTTCCCTCAACTTGCGCGTATGCGCTTTGAAAGTTGTCCAGTAAATCTGCTTGCCTTTGTTCAAGTATTGCTGGGCTATATATAACATGTTAATTAATAAGTTTAGTGCTAATCTGAGATTTGTTATGCAATATGACATGGCTCTTTTTGTTGAATGACGGTTAGGTAATTAGGCACAGAACCACGCAAAGCCTAAGTGAACGAATATGGAGGCATACTGGTTGCTAGGTGGTGCTTCAATTAGTGCGTGTGAAATAATAAATTACTTTGTTCATGAGAGTAATGAATGTAGACTATACCTATTCAAACCAACAAACAAAGAAGCTAAGAAAGGTTTGTTGAACTCAATGTTGGTTGTTTTTATTAGTTTATTTCTAAGCGATATGAATCAGCACTCGATCAATCTCTTTTTCGTTCATGAAGGTGTAGACGGTAATTTAGGTTTAATCCATCGCGTATATTGTGTTTCCCTTGTCCTGGTAATAATTACTGCTTTGCAGGCTTGAGTTGTAAAGGTCACAGGCCGAGCTTGTGGAAACCTCGAGATATCTCGTGATTTACTTTGTTTCCGTTCCCGTAACTTTTCAATTATTCATATATTAGTGTAACTGAAGTGACAGGACACACACACACATACGATGAACATGATAGCATACGAAACACGTTTTAGTCGCAGTCTTTCTTTTTCTGATGCAGGGTGTTCCTATTTTACTCTTGCTTTTATGTCACGGTTTGTTTTGTCACGGTTCGCTTGTCAAGGTTCGTAAGGTTTTATGACGGGCACAAAAAAGTTGAATCCATTCACTCTGTGAACATAGGGGACCAGCGGAGCTGGCGGCTGCACTACATTTCTGATATTGATGGCGTTATTCGTAAGCGAGCTGCTTGTCAGCGTTCTCACTGCAGAGAGATCGAGAATTGGGGCCCCAAGGAGCTTAGAAACCCAACAAGTTTGCGACCCGCCATGACGCATGCGGAGAACCCAAGCCGACCTTTAGCTCTTGCACTCGTGTTGACGCAAAGGCTAGAAATCAAAAACTGGCTTGGACCCCCAAGGTATCTTGGGTCGCCAGCAAGACGAAGCAGACGTAGCGCGAGCCACAGTACACAATGCAGTTTAGGGGCCTCATGTCTCGGCTCCCCAGCTGTAAAACTCTGCAATGTGGAGCCGATCCACACTTGCCACACACGACAACGCCAGCGAGTGCCTTTGCTAGACTGACGTTGCCAACACATGTACGAAAGGCAAGACACTCCACTGAAGCTTCCTGTATTGTACATCACTTGGTGCGCCTTGTACCAATCCGCACCGCCGATTGAAGATCGATTGATTGATTTGTGGAGTTTAACGTCCCGAAACCACGATATGAGTACGAGAGACGCCGTAGAGGAGGGCTCCGGAAATTTCGACCACCTAGGGTTCTTTAACGTGCACGCAAATCTGAACACTCAGGCCTACAACATTTTCGCCTCCATGCCGATTGAAGACGTCAACACGACGTTACAAGGAATGGTGGTATGCGGTGGTGTAGTCATGTCACATGGTGAAGTTTTTTTCTGACCTAGCCATTTTTCAGTGCAGTTTGCGTTGTATTTACAGTAAAGCTCTCGCTGTCTCGCCCGTGTCGTCGCTTTCTGTCACGGTAAAATTAGTGGTGCTATCACTCGAAGTAGTCGAAGTAGTAGTCGTAATAGTATCAGTAGTATACATTTTTATAACGGAGAAAAGGATCGCCTCATATCTGGGCTGTTGCGCGGGAGCCCAAAAGCCGACGTCATGGCCTCGGGAGTGCAGTTGGGGAGAAAGTCACGCATGTTACTAACAGCCAAGAGAGGACTATGGCAGCGCCCAGGCAGCCTTCAGGTAAAAGGTATATACAATGGGCAGCCTCGTCACCTCATCAAGAGAAAAATAAACAGGATGATTTTAATTTCAGGTCTGGCTCCATGCCACCGATTTCCCATAGGTTGGTTGCCATCCCAAGCGTATATAAACTTCGTTCGACCAAGTACCAGGCCCGAACTGCGCTAGTACCAATTTACCCACTATGTGCCTGGCGACAGCAATTCTCTCCTACTTTAGAGGCCGATGGTCTAGCCATTTTATAGCGCGCTTAGCGTTAAGAAAAACCTAAAACCGGCAGCATTGGCCCGGTGAGTGCAAACAATAAATGTCAGGCTCCCAGAAGAAATCAAACTTCAGCATTATGCGTGGCAATCAAGTATTCCACCACAGAGCCACGCCTAGGCTCGGGACAACTTTTAAAGTAGGGCGTAATGTTCCTGAAACGTCAAATGCGGTCGCAGTGGTGGCTATCTACTTTTACACACATTGTATATGTACTATGATTCAGCTTCCTTGTCGGAAGAGCCTCAACTGTAGGTTGGTGCCATCGGTGTAAGTTGATTAATGAAACAGCGGCCAGGGCTAATTGTCCCTCCGACAACCAGCGCTTCATATCAGCTTATAGCGTCCGGTATTGCTATATCTATGTTGCTGTTGGCAACGTTTCGCAAGCGTGAACAATTGGTTATATACATATCTGCGATTGTTCAACATGTCTGTGCGTGCATTATTGTAAACAAATAAAGCATCAATTCATATCGTGTCCCTTAATGAAAAAAATACGATAGGCCCACAATCTCTCCGCATACTTCGCTTAACCTCGATTCCTGATGTACTTGGAATCTACCGCATTTTTTTTTAGCTGAAAGGACGACATCCTCAGAGGTTTGCACTGTGCACCACGCATGAGTCGTAGCATTAAGGCGTCAAGACAAGGTGTTGCCATAATTAGGAGAGTGCTCTCGTCTACTTAGAGGGGACAATTACTTTTTTGTACATCAACGACGTATTTCATAATTCATTTTTCGCTTACGCACTGCTATGAGTTATTCATAAGACTAAGCAGCATACAGTTATTTCGTACTTATATTTCGTTGTGACTAAAGGTAATGGAACTTATCTTCGGTTACCTGACTGTTGCGTGAAAGGAACCGGTGGAGTATAGTACCTAATGATACAATATTTCGTTTTGCGGCTGCTCCTTCGAGCTGATGCATGCGTTTGAGCGGTCATGACAGCACTGTTAGAAACACTTTGGCACTTGAACCCAAGTTCACAGGTAAGACGTTCGAAGACTTTTGATGCGATAGCCCTAATACAGTTTGGATAGCAGAGGCTGCCAACACCTGTAAAAGTTTTTGGATTTTGTCAATTACATGTCAACGGTTCCGCCAATTACGTGGTCTCTATATTGTCTAATGGGCTCTATACAAATACTCGCCATGTCGGCTTTAGGAACAGCTTAAGCTAGCGAAGAGCTTTCTGGAGTCTAATTTCGAATCCAAGAATTACACAATGAAGTTGATGCATTGTGTGCGCTGATCAGATGTCTACCCTGCTTTTAGTGGTTTAATTTCGTCTAAAAATCTGAATGCGTGAATTATTTATTATACCTGGCTTCAGCTTCAGTTTTCGTTATTTACAGTTTTGTGCGTTATTTTAACAACTGCTTTTAAAGCAATAAAGGTTGCTTGTGAAACGGTTTAATGAATGCAGAGACTAACAAACATAGATAAAGTTGGAGTATGGTAATGCAAAATGTTTAAGCCAGCGGATAAAATATCGCTCGCCCCTGTTTTATGTGAAATACTACATTCCCCGTCCCGAGATTCCTTATATGTATAGGCTTCAAATATGGAAACAGGCTACACGATTTAACAGGTGGGCGGATATGCATTGAAATTCAAAGCATTGGCTTCGCAGATGCAAACAGTCGTTCTGCATAAACTATTTGCATTTGTTTCGGCCATGACAGCTAACGTGTCACTTCTGACTGTTGATAAAGTTAGGCATTTCACTAGCTGTCAATCTTTCATATCAGTGCGTATGCAAAGGTCAATACCTCCTTGTATTTCTTCGCATGCTGTGACGGCGCATTGGGCCGCTGAAAACCAAAAGAAAAACACTACAAAGTTTGTCTTTTCTCAATCAGACCTTTTGTAATAAAAATCGATAAGCTGGCTATAGCGAGTGTATCCCGCAAGTAAGAAATAGATTTCTTTTACATTAGCATGCAAAGCACTTTTTTATGCAACTTACAGCGTTCGAACTTTACCGTCATGTCTTCCTGTGAGCTCAGTCAATAAAAAACAAAAGTTCGTATATATAAAGGAATCTAATGACTTTATTGCCGAATAGAGTACGTGTAGACCAGCACTGTGCACACCGCAGTGCTTCTGTTGAAGGTGTAGCTTTACGGATCCAAAGTTTGTCTTTCGACTGCCATTGCTTCTTCAGTGAAAACGCTTAATCGAATTCAACGTGATTTTTCTGGACAAATAAACATACAATGCCGGTTTTTTCTTTAAAAAATATCCACACTTAGATTGTTCAATCTATACTCACAGTGGTGCATAAACTTGACCTTAGTTACCGACTCTAACTTACACTGCTAAAATTTCGATTGAATCGCCAAAGGAAGGGCGTGCAAACACAAACTCAAGAAAAGAATTCGTGACAGTACAAAAAAAATCTCATAATAACTGAAAAGGCACACCACTGCAAAAAAACAAAACAAATTTTATCTACGCATGTTCTTGCATTAGGCGAGCCTACCAATTAAGCAAGCGTTGAGGTTGTAGGGTAAATATAATTGCTGGGGCATTTTAGTTGAACTTCAAGCAAGTTAGTGGATGGTGACTCAAGTATTTTCTACCACTATTATCGATCTGTCATTCTTCAACACATCAAAAAAGTGAGGACACCAAGAACGCCGACTAAAATCTGTAGATGCACGCAATGGCGGAAAAGAAAGCTGTCCTGCGTCATTGCAACGTCTGCAATGTTCCTTTTTTGTCGTTGCTCGCATCTTGAGTTGTTAGCAGGCTCTTCTAGTGTCCTAACCTATTTCATGTGTTTGTGTTTGCTCGCCCTGTTTCAGGTGAAGCCGATGCTCAAACAAAAGAGCAGCTCTTAGCACGAATTTCGTTTTTTCGCCTTAAAGGCGGAACTCTAGCCAAATACCCGGTTCTTGCTTTAAATATTACTGCTTCAATGGCGCACTTCCGTGATGTCATTCGGCTGTAATTCAACAGGCAGAACCCAAGAAGTGGCATAATACAGAGATTTCACACACACACACACACACACTACACATATATATATATATATATATATATATATATATATATATATAGATATATATATATATATATATATAAGGGAAAGAAGTGTATACCTAAGGGCTCGTTTTTCCGTGTTTTGACACAATAATAATGAGATCTAACAGACAGTAATGCCAAGGAATGTACAGGGAAATTAATTAAATACAATAGAATGTAAATAAGAAGAAAGAAAAGTGGATGAAAAAATTACCAACTGTGAGCAGGAATCGAACCTACGACCTTCGAATATATATATATATATATATATATATATATATATATATATATATATATATATATATATATATATATATATAGAACTGAAGGGAAGGCACGACAGGTCGGGTACCTTCTATACTGAAATAACTTGCAGATAGCACATAAGAAAAGGATAGTATTTACTAACATTTTGGCCGTGGCACGGCCTTCGTCAGATTATATATAAACATTTATTATTTCCTACCTTCCGCCGGGGTACGCCCTTCGTCAGGGAATACGGGGGCCAATTTTTATGTTGTGTAGGTAGGATGTCGCCTATTATTGGTGCACACACGTTTCTCGAAATGAAAGGCTGTTAGTAAACTTAATAAGTCTGTGCATATTATAATGTTGTCGGTTTTTTTTATTTTTCATTTTTTTTCTGCTGCCATTCAGACTGCGTAGCATTCAGCGGCAAATACAGACGCGCATTGCAGTAGCCGAACTGTAAGTTCCCAGTGATTGTGTATCACCGCGCTTCCATCATATTGTGTCGATTTGAAACCATCGGTGTAAAATGCTGTGTCTGGCATATTTAGCCTGAAGTGCTAGGAATTCTGGTAGTATATGATCGTGCGGTGTTGAGTTTTTTTTTTTTAAATTGAGTCATCGTGATATGGCACACAGAGGGTAGGCCGTACAAAGGCAGGAGTGCATTAGTTCTGGGAGCCATCTTGGGCAAAGTGTCATTTATACCTAAATCTTGGCACTTCTCTTCAAAAGGAAGAAAGAGTGGCCTAATTGCTTGGTGTCTGTTTATAAATAGTGTTCTGGGTGGGCATTGAGTTACTATAGGGTGGCAAAAGTGGTTGGGCACTGATCGAATCTTTAGAAGGTATGAGCAAGCGAGCATAAGTATTCTATTTGCTAGTGGTGGCTAATTTGCTTCTACATACAGACTTTCTATAGGTGACGTCCTATATACACCGGATACGAGGCGCAGACCTTGATTTTGTACTGGATTTAATTTTTTCAGATACAATGGTCTCGCTGACCCATATACCATACAACCATAATCAAAACAGGATCGTACAACTGAACGGTGAATTTGTAGTAGTCATGCCCTATTTGAACCCGTGTTTGCGTGACAGCACTTTCAGCAAGTGAAAACATCGGCATACTTTTTTCTTTGATGTTTTTATATGTGGAAAAAATGTAAGCTTCTGGTCAAAACCTATAGCCAAGAACTTGTGTTCTTTTTTAAGTGGTAATTCAGTTTGGTTTAGGTGTAAGTTCAGGTCTGTCCGTACACCTCGCTTGAAAAAGAAAATAATGGCCACTGTTTTTCGCGTTAAAAGGCGGAAACCATTTTTGTCTGCACAAGTTGCCAGTTAGCTGTACCTGTTTTTCGCATGTAGAGGTGTTGCAGGATGTGCTAACTATGTGGAGGTCATTAACGTAGAGCGAATGCATGATGGACTTCAGTATTATTTTGCTGATCGAGTTCTTTTTCACGACAAAGGGTGTTGTGCGCTCTAAATGCATCCTTGTGACCCTCTATTTTCCTGAGTAAAATGTTTCTATAGCGTCGAACCTAGGTGCACCTATAATTAACGGTTATATAGTCTTTTAAGCAGTTCAACGCCGTTTCGCGGATTCCCATCTCAGCCAAGCCCTGGAGGATTCCAAACCTTGAGGTGGTATCGTATGCCCTTTCTAAATAAAAAAAAAACGACGGCCAGACAGATTTGTTTGGGTATGAACGCTTCACGGACGGTGTGTTCTAGGCGTACTGGGTGATCCGTTGCGCAGCAAGATTTTTAAAATCACACAGATGAATGTCGAGGAGTTTGTATGTTTCTAACAAGAATGACAGTCTAACATTAAGGACACTTTCAAAGGGCTTTGTAAGACAGCTGGTGAGCGCTATTGTTCTGTAGCTACTTGGATTGGTTGGTGGCTTTCCCGGTTTCAAAAACGGGACAATAATGTCTTTCTTCCAGGCATCAGCTAATTTACCACATATCCACATTTTGTTAAAGAACGTCAGGAGTGTTTCTGTGGCTGGTTCGGAGAGATGGGCTAGCATTTCATAGTGTATCTCATCAAGTCCCGGTACGGTCTGCTTTCTTGCAGTCAATACTCAGTGGATTTCTCGAGGAGTAGATGGGCAGTTGTTGGGGGTCGATTTGTAAGACCACTTGTTAGAATTTTTTTGTTTTTCGGCTGTATATTTGGTTTCAGAAGTGGTCGTGTGTAATGTGAGGAGCTGGAAACAACAAAGAAGTATGCACCCCGAATATTTGCCTGTTCTTCAATAGTTTTCTGTACGCCAGGAGGTGTCAGTAATAGTTTAATGAATAGAAAGGACTTGCCTTCTATCTTTCGGACCCTTTCCCATATTCATTTGATGTAGTGGAGCTTTTTAGAGAAGAGACGTACCTTTGCCACGAGGATTTTTCAGCATTACGACGGATGTATCTGGCTTTCGCTCTGGTCTTTTTAAAACTTACGAGGTTTTCAGGTGTTGAGTACTTGTGTAAGGTTCCCCAGGCTTCATTTTGATTTTTTTTGCTTCTCTGTATTCTTGTATGTCCCATGTTTTGTGTTTTTTTACGAGTCCAGAGGTCTGAAGGGATGTTCGGGAAACTGCAATAATGCAGCTTGGGATACATTCATTTAGTTTATCTATGCTGAGTTTGTCTGGCACTATATTTTTTAGGATGACTTTTTTTGGAAGAGGACCCTGTCAGCTAAATGTAGCTTCCAACGTCGTGGTTTTTGTTGAATGACTCGAGGTGGTGTTGTTTGGCTTATTAGTATGGGCCGATCATCGCATCCGTATAAGTCATTTAGGACGTCCCACATAAAATCAATAAAAACAGAAGGTGAATAAAATAATTATTCTATGCAGCCTACTTTTCTTGAGCTATAGAAGAGCAGTAGGTTTTTTTTCTGAATTAAATAGGCATATGCTATTGCTTAATTGAATATATACAATAATTTGGCCTCTAACATCGGTTTTTTCACTACCCTAAAAATCTAAATGTGTATCAAAATCTTCCACCACCAAGAACGGCTCTGGCAGTTGTTCTATAAGGTGTTCTAAATCAGAGATGGATATTTCAAGATGCGTCTCCAACTATACGCTGTACACTGTAAACGTTTTAAATTTGCGTACCGCGGTCGTGACGGCTTCTAATCTGGTTTTAAGTATATGTTCTTGCTCTGGTACTCCGCTATGGACTATAACTGTACCACCTGGGAGCCTACTTGCCTGCTCTCGGTCGTGCCGGGATACACTATAGTTCTTCAAGATTGTTCTGCGTTTAGGACCTAAATATGCTTCTTTTAAACACAAGGCTACTGGCGAAAAAGTGGCTAGTATGTTCTTTATGCCATCTAAGCTATGTAGGAGTCCCCTACAGTTCCAGTGAATAAAAGCGATTTTGTGTTTTATGGGTAGTGTAAAAAATTGGCAGATCTCACGTACACTGGGAATCAATTATATGCGAAGCACGAATGAGAAATTTGTATATGTCACTTTAAAATCAGCACGACGTTACGAGGTGGAGATAAACGATGCCATACATGACTTCTGTGTCATGATTATCACTTTTGGATGTGTCATTTACCTTCATCATCTATTCAAGTCACGTGATACCAAATTTAGTATATGTGGAGCTAGTGAAACGGCCGCAAGCACGCTTTGAGCGTAGTTTGTTGTCGTGTTCCTACATGACACGCATGTCAGGATTATCGTGTTTGCACCAGTCATATATTTCGTCATTCATTAACGTCACGTAACACTAAATTTGGTATATGTGGAGCTGGCGAAACGGCCGCGGGCGCATTATGAAGCTCCCAATATACTCCAATGTAGCGTGGACGCGCGCGCACGCTGGGCACAGTGACGCTACGTTAGCAAGACGTGAAAACGCTATAGGCTGACGCCAGGTGCGACCAGAGTCCGTCGGCGCGGCCCGACAGCAACCGGCGTGAAACGCTACATGCTGCATTTCACGCCACTGTCTTACCTAGACAACACCATATCTCCCTCTTTTCGTGACGGAGAGACGCCGGACACGCTGAAACACGCATGCGTCAAAGGAACGCAGCGCGGTGCGCGCCTACGAGTATATGGCAGGACCAGCGTCTGGTGTGGCAACGCCAACGTGGTGCGACAAAATGAACGCCGGCGAGCACGCACACCGCGTTACGTCTAAATGTATTGGCGCCTTGACAGTGGCATGTCATATTCTCACAAGACGCGCATCTCATGATTATCATGTTTGCGTCAGTCACATACCTTCGTCATTCATTGGCGTGAGGTAATACCAAATTTGGCGTATGTGAAGCTGGCGAAATTGCCGCGAGCGCATCATCAGCGTGGCCTGTAATTGCCGCGAGCGCATCATCAGCGTGGCCTGTAGTTATGTTGTTACATGACACGCATGTCATGATTATCATGTTTGGATGTGTCATTTACCTATGTTGTCCGTTCGCATCGCGTAATACCGAGCTTGGTACATGTGAAACTAGTGAAACGGTGGCGAGTGCATCATGACCGTAGCAATTAGTCATGTTTTACATGACACACAAATCATGTTTATCATGTTCGCACCCGTATCATACCTTCGTCATCTATTCACATACCGTAATACCAAATTCGGTAAAGGCGAAGCTAGCAGAACGGCCGCCAGCGCATCATGAGCGTGACATGGTGTCATGTTACGTGACACGCATCTCATGATTATTATATTTGCACTGGTCACATATCTCCGTCATCCATTCATATACCGCAATACAAAACTTGGTACATGTGACGCTAGCGAAACGGCCGCGAGCGAATCATGAGCGTGGCATGTAGTGATGTTGTTACATGACACGCATGTCATGATTTTTATGTTAGGGTCTGTCGCTTGTGTTCGCCCTGCAATTATGCCATACCATACCAGTTTTGCAACATACCATGTGAACGAAACTACCGCAAGAGCTGCAGGACCAGGAAATGTAAACCGTGACATTCATGACATACATGTAATGATTTTCATGTTTTGACTAATCAAATATGTTCTTCATACTGTCATGTTATGTCATACCAAGTTTGGTATCGATACCATTATCGAAACAGCCAGGAGAGCTAAAAGTCGTAGGCGGCTACATAGATAGATAGATAGATAGATAGATAGATAGATAGATAGATAGATAGATAGATAGATAGATAGATAGATAGATAGATAGATAGATACGCTCCAAATCACCGAAGTTCGCTAAGAAATGCTTCGCATTTAAAACGCAAAAATTGTTTTCAGGCCCAGTGATTCTGGGTTGTATTTTTCTGATCCAAGGAGTCCCGCTGTAGTTATGACGTCGGTGGTCCAGGATTACCATGACTTGTGCCCATCGTATCGCCTGACACGACAGACGTCCGTCCTGATTGTACGGATTTCTTCGCGTTCGCTTCGCCGCGTGGAGATAGGCCTTGAGGCTCGCTGACCCTGGGTTCACACAGCCCAAGTTTGAGGTAGTGATGCAGTGGAATGTGCGTCCACTTTGGGCGCTAGATGCCCTGGCGCGGCGTGACTGGGCGTGCCCTGGGCAAGAGCTTAAGACCGCTGTGTTGCCGCGCCCTATTGCAGCACAACGGAGTAGCTTCTGCTTTCCATTAACGAAAGACGCTTCCGTACTTCTCTGAACCTGATGTTTTAATTAACATGAAAGTAACAATTGTTTTTTTTCTTGTTTCCATATAGAACAAACACGCATGCAAGCACAATGACTACCCCCGCAGTTTACGCAGTGGTGTGGTTCGACTTTGCAGTTTTCAGAAGTGTCTTCATGAGAGGTACACCTGGCACGTGTGGTTTGGCCCCTGCAGACCTTTGAGCCGTGGCCGTATCGTCGGCATTTTAAGCAGTGTCGCGGGTTTGGTGGCTATGGGCGTAGTTTGAGTTTGGTCTATCCAACCTTCAAAGTTTCTGGTAGTATATGCTCGATGCAAATGAGAAAACGAAGTGCCTTGTTTGTATTTCCTTGTTTTATTGTTTGACATCTACTCTGTACACATTTGTGACGTTTTGGTCCTTCATTCCATTTAGGAGTTCTTCTTTATTGTCATATTAGAAGTCATCGCCAGAAATGACACCTTGGACGGTGTTTAGTGATTGCTGAGGCGTAATTGGCACTGAAATGTCTTTAAGGCAGTGGTTCTTAAAAGGTTCTCGTTCTCGTGCTTGTTCATTACTTACAAAAGAAGGTCACCATTGGCTAGTTTCTTGATTTCACATCCTTGCCTTAAGGTGTCGGTTAGGGTTCTGGATACTTTGAAGGGGGAAACATGTCTCGCTGGTTTTCTGCGTCATTATTATCATCATCAGCAGCGGCCTGACTACGTCCACTGCAGGACAAAGGCCTCTCCCATGTTCCGCCAATTAACCCGGTCCCTTTCTGCGTATTCGCTGTCAATCACGTGGGACTTTGGGATTGTGAATTTGTCGTCGAATTTGACGCAGCGGTAAATTGTGGAAGCTGTCCACATTGGGCCTCTGTCCGATCAATGCATCGCTCAGGCCTCGACTACCCTGCTTGAAAAAGAACTCAGCTATTTGAGCTTACGCAGATAACTTTCAATTTGTTGTTTATCGTTTCTTCTGTTTTAACTGGCCCCTCATATTGTTCTGGAGTTGTGGCGTTCACGAAGGAAATAGGCGGCATGCCAAAAGTGATTCATTATTTGTCCCAGCCTGAGGCCAGGAAACAGAAACTCGACCTACAGCAAACAGTGCACGCTATACACTCATATCTGCCAATAGAGCGTGGGCCGTCGATAATCTGATTAGCGGCAAAGCTCGTCGACATTGAAACATGTGGCATAGAACGTTCAGGCGTTATTGCTGGTGACCGCATTTGTTCGTGAATTAACCCAGCTGTTCGCGTTTACTAATACAAGAATAACCCATAATGCTGTAATATATTGCTATTCTCCCAGAATTCCTGGCATGGCTTTCGCGAGGTGGTATCTTCACGTCCAAAGGGCAGGTGACATAAAACATAGAATTAAATAAGTGTGTGTGTCAATGTACATAGGGTATACAGCCTTGTTATTTAAACATGGGTTATGCGCAACAAATATTGCAGTTAGCAATCAGCGCTTGTCCACTCTATAGTTCTTCCCAATTATCTTTTTTTATTATTAGTGTTTATTGTTATGATGAATTAAAAATATTCTATTGGCCATGGGTCAACTCATTGAACCTCAACTGGGAACCACATGTTTTAGCCATATGTCGTGAAGCGGAGAGGAAGCTATCCTTCCTGAGGAGAAAATCGCGCACTGCACCACCACACCCTAAACTTAATGCATACAAAACACTAATTACACCATGTTTAGAATACGTCGATCTCATCCGGAGTCGACATCATCAACACCTCAATAATAAAATAGAATGAATACAAAAATTGGCAGTTAGATTTGTATATTCAGAATTATCGAGGCAATCCAATTCTGCAGGCTTGCTCACAAGAGCAAACTTAAAACCTCTTAGCAACGCAGAATTATCTCGCGCCTAAAATTTCTTAACCAGTTATATCATGGTCAATTCCGCATATCACGATCTCATTACCTGCTGGACCCGTGCAAACACTCATCGCGACTGAACCATTTCAAAACTATCGACCAACATTTCAGTCGTGTTAATGCTCACAAATATTCCCTTTTTCCCATCAGCCATCAGCCACTGGAATAGATTACATAACAATATTGTGTAGTGTAACACCATTGAATCATTTATGAACATAATACAGCGTGTCCAATTTGAATTATGAGCTGTTTGACATTGTATCTTCTTTTTTGTTATTCCATTATATATTTTATTTCGGTGCTTAGTATGTAATTTCATGTCTCCAACCTTGCATGGACCGTGAAAAGCCTGCATTATGTTCAAAAATTTATTCTTGCTAGTTATGTCACGCATAAATCTAAATCATTTATTATTTTAATGTGATCTGCGTAAGTCGAACACAATTGAGTGCTTTGTCAGGCACGCACGTCACAGTAGAAATAACTCAAACAGAGCAACATGCTGACTTTAAAGTAAATCACTGGTTTTCTTCGCTTCTGAGTCGCTCTATGGGCAATAAACAGCCTGCGAAGAAGTGCAGCCAAGCATCTGCGGACGGAAGAACACTCGCTTCCTTTTCAATTTCAGCTTTGTAGCAATCTAGATAATTATACAGTTTACTGAACAATACGCACTATAAAGCACGGTTTCGAACGCTAAATATTGTGTCATCGTGGACTTCAGCTATGGCACAGATATATGCTATTGCCACATATTTTTTTTTTACACTGACACGCCTTTTTACTCATAGAAGGAGAAAAAGATGGTTCCACAGAACAGTGATGATTCACTATGCTTGTCGCTCTTGTGTGAACCTGTAGCCTTGTTCAATTTGTTTGTTACTTCGAAAAGTAGTACAAGAGCAAAGTTGCGAATAACATAAATTCCTGTATTTTTATGAAATCGGCTTTATTAGCACTTCATTGGAATATATGGACGTTCTGAAAGTATAATTCAAGTATTTCACGTTGCTTCTATTGGTTTAATTTAGGCACCATTGAGATGCGCCCTCCACAAAAGCTGCACGTTTGTCTATTCAAAATAAAGTGCATTCCTTGAATGAAACCAGCAGAACTATTTAGGTGAAACCTTCGGCTACCCGCATACAGCACTCGTTATGTTTGACAAGCCAAGCGTAACATTCCACGATTCTTTGCATACTTATCTCTTCATTTATAGCTCGTGCTGAACATTAGAAGATGAATACGTCTATAAACAAATATAGCAGTGATGCAGCGTGAAAACAGAAATAAACAAAACTTCTGGTCAGAATAGGGTGCTTATTGTTGACTCGTTTTCCCTAATATTCGTGTCTTTCAAAGGCTGCGGTGTATGTAGACACATGTACTATCTTTCACTGTGGTGAAGGTTATGAACATTATATCCTGAGACTGTATACACTAAAGTAAAATATTGCGCTATGACATTCATGGATAAATGTTTACTAAGCCTGTGAAACCGACCACTGGCAGATGAGCAGTGCCGCATAGAAAGGATTAGCAACTAAAAAAGAAGGTTATGAACCCGATAACATCAGAGTGCTCTGCGTTAACAAACATTTCTTTATAACATGAGGTGCTACGTGAACAGGCCCTTTCGCAAATTGTCATTAGAATAAGGTAGCAAATATATCCAATGAAGGCTGAAGCAGAGAAGTAAAACGTCGTGATAAGGAATCGAGCAAGGTTGCCACGCGCTGAGCGAAGAATTATCGAGGTGGCTGACTGCAAGAGTGTTTTCTACCTCTTGTAGCAAATGTTTTGAAAGATGACAAAGATCAGTTCAATCCAAATTAAAAGTGCGAGGGTGCCATATTTCTGTGGCTCTTCGCGTAATTGCCAAAGCATCCACACTCCTCTTTTCCGCAAGCCAAGATCAAATTCTGTACTCGAAAATGCGCTGCCACACTGTATACGAGGAGCCTCAATTAATCATTCGTAACCGGGGGGCTGACAAACAAAGCTCAGAGTTCGTGCGAGCACGAACGTCACATTTGTCGCTGGTCTTCCTGTTCCCGTATTTCTTAATTATACCAGAATCGCTGCTACGTATTTTGCATGCTCCATCTCGCTATATTATATTTCTCCTGGATTACCTTGAGCAATATGCACAAACAGGAACCCTATATGACCTCTTTGTTTTTTTATTTTTTTATATTAAAAAAACACTGCACCACCACGTCGCAAATGCTTTCGAAGTTGTTGGAAGACCGAAACCGGGGCTCCTGATTCTCGGGGACGTCGTTAATTACGTTTCTTCGAGCATTAGGCTTTATAGATTTTCGAAGCTAGGTGCTCATGCTATAACAATACGCGGGTAAGCTCTGCATAATTTATAAACGCTGTTCAGCGCAAAATCTCTTCACGTCATTTTTATGACACACACCACGCGATATAAAATGGTTTTCTATGTGCAACTTTGTTCGTTTTGCAGACGACTACTTCCGTCTTGTTGAGCTATAAAGCTGCACCAAACTGTGATGGTTATGGTCATCTTTAGAAGCCTGACATTTTGACGCCGCAAGGCTAAGTATGTTGAAGATCAGCGGTCGATCAGCGTTAGCTTGTACGCTTGCACTACAAGGCCGTTGAGAGTGCTAAGAACACGCATGGATGGAATTTACAAAAAAATAGGTAACATTCGGATAAATTTTGCTCCTGAAACGAAAATGATGGCTGGAATTTTCAGAGGCCGTGCACTATTAATATCATTTGTAACATCAGAAAGCAGCACGCTATGTATTCTTTTTTTGAAAGTATCAAATACTCTTATGGATGAAATCAATGGTGATTAACACCAACACAACGCATCGTAAGAGCCATGGCACACTGAAAGGAAAATTACTGGGGCTTATTTTTAAATCATTCCTCCTGAATTTTTATCATTTTCTGCTACATTATTCGTTTGAACTTCGAAGCTTAAGTCGGGCGCTCAGGTGTGTTCTGCTGTGATAATGGTTCGTAGCAACATAACCATACTTAACACAGTACCGACATTCAGAGCTTGAGAAGAATAATAGCTGTTACGAATATATCATTCAGCACAAATAAGTGAGATTTTTTCTAGCACAGTGCACGCCCAAGGATTTATAACCTTTTTTTACTTTGATTGGCACTGTGCTTTGTTTGTCCATGCTATTCCCAGGCCTAGTGAGATTTCAACAAACTCGACATCATCCATCAATGCTATGAGCACTTTATCATTGTAAGCAACACATCAATATGAACATATCTATGTCGGCAACACGTCTGTTATCAATTGATGGCATTGCTGAAAAATTCAGAATTGACCAAACTCAATTCATTTCCTAATTGTTTTTTCATTATTGTTATTCAAAAATATATTTTATTACAGCTCAATTCCTTTCATTGTTTATATCTTCTCAAGTGCGCCGTTACTAGAGTGTCACTGATGTTAGTGACGTAAAACTATAATCGCACAATGTGTTCCACTTTTGCATATAGCTTACTGCTTCATGTCACACGCCGTTTCATATTGTTATATTGCGAAATGAAAGTGTACCACGCGCCTTTACCATGTAAGTAATCTGTTCACACCAGCCAAATTTGTGAACGGAGCACCATGTAAGTAATCTGTTCACACCAGCCAAATCTGTGAACGGAGCAGGAGCCTCTGTCAGGTCTTCGTGGCTTTTGCTTTTGCCACCTTCTTGTAATGTCACCGAAAAAATCAAGCTTTTCTTCCTCTTCAAAGTGAATCAGAATCTATCAAGTGACGCAAGAAGAACCGAACGTATAATAAAGTAAATGGCGAGTGGGCCGAGCCGACGTAGCTCGAAGTGAATGAATAGTTAATCGATAGAGATGCAATTCAATAAGGGGCCTGAAAGTGCGTCGGCGTCCGCCTGTCTCTTTTTCAGAGCTCGCGCAATGGACCCGGAATCTTTCGCGAAGCTAGTAGTACTTATTGGAATAAAACATCGCACTTGCACGCGGGCGCACTAAGACCCACACAGCCACCGAGTGGGCTGTCAGTATTGGTCTGATGAGACAGGGAGAGTGATATTTGGGTGAGTTTGAGTCCGAGTCAGTCTGTACGAGAAAACGTTTCATGAGTGTAAGTCTGAGTGAGTCTGCAAAATATGTGTGTTGAGTGAGCCTGGTTGAACTACTACCCTCGATTGGCGTACTCTCTGACTCATCTTCAGCCTTACAGTCAGCCTTATAGGACTTACATCTAGCTATAGTTGGTACAAATATCTGAATGCAGTAGCGTTCAGGCGCCACCTGTGTAGTTATGAATGAAATGTGTAAGTTATGGGGGAAGGTGTGATGACCTCGCCCACAAATTCTTCCACGGGATGTTCTTGATATAAGTGTCTTGTGTCAGTCGCGTATGTAATAATAATGGCCTCAGTGGGTTAAACAGCTAATCAATCACTTTCGAAACTAACGAATCAAAAAGCGTATTGTAGAGCACCGGTTATATCAGCTATTGCCGATTAAGATATCCAACAGCATGACCAAAAAGCAGATTTTACGCTAACATACTTTCGAGTGAATATACTCAGGCTCACTTCCACTCATGTTGAGTATGAGAGAGACCGGCTGGGCAAGTATGCCGGTGGCTGAGTCCGAGTGAGTCCCGTTGAGAAAAAGCTTAACGAGCCTAAATTTGACTAAGTACACCTGAAAAAACTTCGGCAAGCCAAAGTTCGATTGATTTTTCAGGGGAAATTGTATTTTTTTTCTTGAGTGAGTTCCGGTTCATTTTGCCAACCTATAGATAACAGTGATTTCAGATTTAACTAAGAATACACTAAAGGTCATTTCAGGCTGCACCTGTGGTAACTCTAAAGAAAAGTCTGCGCACACACAAGCAGAATGTATTCGTATAGGCTCAACTGTTTAGGTTAGAAGAGCTTGCGCTGAAAAAAAAACAACGGTGGACATTTTGATATGAGCCTGCATTTATTTACGGTGATACAAGTAAACCTGATATTATGAGGTGGAAATCTTAAACTGTAAAGAGACTTTTTCACTACTTTTTGTGGTTTCAGATAGTGGGCGCTCGCATTAATTTAGGGAAATAATGGTTGTGAAAAATTACCGTTTTAAAAGGAAGCAAACAAATCTGGTTAGGAAAGAGTAATAGTAGTTCCAACTCACCGGAATGCCATTGTGGTCATGCAGAAGAAAATGTTCGCCATATTCTTTTGGAGTGCGTTAAATACGCGAAGGAAAGAGAAAAATTAAAGAACAAATTAGCAAGTTTGGACAGACGGCCCCTCACAATAAAGAAACTACTTGGACCATGGCCTGAGATGCATCTTCAGAAAAAGGCAATAATCTTCCTGACAGACTTTTTAGTGGAGACCGGACTGGACAAGCGCCTATGACTGACAGCCAGAAATGGGTATTATGTAAAGTGTGGTCATGTATATACTGGCATTAGAGTATTAAGGTGTGCGTGTAAGTAGTTTATGACTGTGTGAACTGCGTGAAGAAAACTGTGTATTGGCATGTTATTTGAACTGGTTTCAGTGTGCTATTATGTGTTTTTTTCCTTTTCCATATTGTTAATTTTTGGGTACCGTTCTGTATTATTATTTTATTTTTTGCTGCAGAACTTTGTGATATGGAGTAGCCGAGGCAACAGGCTCCTCAACCTCTCCACAGCAAAACAGTTAAAACAGAACAGAACAGGACAGTAATAGTAGTTGGTGATCACAAAATCACAAATTGCGGCTCTTTTCAAACGTATGACATAAACGTGCTTTTACAAACCGTAATTGGTGCTTTATTTTCCGCGCTTGAACTTGGACTAACAACACAGACGGAATATTCTAGGACGTACACTTGGTATACTATAAACGTAACTTTTATTTATCTCCTTTCTTATTATTTGCATAAGACCTTATATTTCTTGAAATACAAAAATTTCTATATACAAAATGTCATAAATACATTCGTGGCGTGCTTGTGGGGACTGTTTGTATGGCATTTTCTTTAGATCGATCTGAAGTGAAATTAGAGATTATGAGCCCTTCGTGCAGCTAGCTTTGCCGCGACAAGGCTGTGCTTCGTGTAGGGTTTCGCCGTACTCTGTGGTCATAGCACCGTGCGCCCTCAACAGGAGCCCAGGGTTAATTACGTACCCTCGGGCATATCTGACTTTTCAGTCATCTCATGTTTTATCAATGCGTAAAGAGCTTGATTTCTGTGGTAATAGGTTTGGGTGGCTACTCTATGTCCTTTAGTTAGCCAATAATTATCCTTTCTAAAAGGCTAATAGTGCTTTGGTTTTTCCAGAATGTTCATTTAAAGAAGCTTTTTTTTGTTTTGCATACCAACGTTTGCAAACCTTTAACAGACATCAAGTTCCCCTATCTGTTTGCCTTCTTTTTTATCTCATTATTAGGCTCGTTTAGTACTTCAAGACCATCACCGAAGTCGTCATGAGTTTTGGCGCGTTTGTTTACAGCTGACTGCACTTTTAGTTGTATTTAATAGGCCGCATTGAAATACATGTAGGAGCTTCTACGAGAGATTGATGAGTAGTGAGCTATATGTATGACTTGATGATTCGAGATATCTGGCTTAACGAATCAGGAAACAATTGTTTGATGAGCACGTTTAGTACACCTGGGATGATGCAATTGTCGGGTTCGGCATGGCAGTCAAGGCCAATGAAAGCTCCTCCGTCGTAAAAGAGTTATTTAATATTTATGTGAGCTGGTGGCCTTCTTATTAAGATAAACTTTGCGTCTAATTATGAAAATATACAATTTTTATGACATTACCAGCATGTCGCAGCACTTAACATGACTCGTGATTAAACAAGCTATGATAATCGTAATGCGAACCCATACAAAATGTGGGTTCTTTTGATGTAAAGGCTATGTTTGGCCGAAGAACACCGGGGCAAATGAAAGGGTGTTGACAGTGAACAATGATTTACTATGACAAGATGTACAGTGACTGTAAAATGGCCTGCGATCACGCGCTACATTGTGGTGAAAGATAATTGATTTTATATGTGGGGTTAATTGCACCAAAACAACCGTGTGATTATGAGAGACGCCGTAGTGGAGGACTCCGGAAACTTCGACCACCTGGGGTTCTTCAACGTGCACCCAACTCTGAGCACACACGCCTACAGCATTTGCGCCTCCATCGGGAGTGCAGCCGCCGCCGCTGCATTTTCGATCCCGCGACCTGCGGTTTAGTTGTCGAGTACCTTTGCCACTAGACCACCGCAGTGGGGCAGTAAGCGTAAGATACATATATGACACAAAATAATGGCAATAATATTGGGGGTGATTTGTGAGTACTGAATTATTCAGTTGTGACTCCCCCCCCCCTAAAAAATAAAAACAAAAACGTGATAATCCTAATGTGCATTGTCTTGTAGAAATCGTGCTGTAGTGATGCCTTGAAGGTTATTTCCTTGCTGAACAACAGAAGATCTCATACAAACCGCTTAAGTATACTGCAGATTACGAGTTCTGTTTACATCAAGAAAAGCAGAAAAACAGTTTGCTACATATTGACTGAGCGAAACAAATTTATGTAACGTGAGATCACACCGTCTTAATCTGCGATTTATATTGTCTTAAAGATCGGTTAAGAACACTGAATTTGCTGCTTTGGGCTAGAAACTTCTTCATATGGCCCTTCCGAGTTGTATGTTTAGACTATCATAAATCCTATGAAGTAAAAATACATTGCTCGTAATATTCATGAAGTTTTGAAAGGAAAAACAGCGTGAAGTTTACGCTAATTACCGGCAGGGCGGAGTTTTGAAGCAGTGTTTTGAATATGCTTTATGTCAGCTTTCTTTTGTGTCAATACTTTCAAGTGTACTGATCTATGTGTTAGGCCTGCCCAGTAACACGTTCAAATTTTGTGATGTTATTATATTTTGCGAACAGGGCCTACAATCAGATGCCTTTCATTTTTTGTCGAGAACTCTAAATCAGTTGCGAACGCCGTCATTGTTTACGAATGCTTATCTCCATTCCATCTTCGCAATTGCTACTTCACAAAATGATTTATATTGCAGTAGTGAAAGGTGTTCTTGTAATCTTAATTACCCGTTTAAACTTCGCCATCTGAAATTTGAATTTTCCCCGCTGTTCTTTTTTCTGATAGATACATAGACAAAAAATCTTTGAATAGAGAATCAAAAGAAAAATATTGCGATTTTGCTACTTCCTCTGTGCGTCAAGCAGCTCGTGGTATAACTGCTTGTGTGAAGCTCGGTGAAAACGCGTGGCCATGCTTCGACTTGAGCTAAGATATTCGGATAGCATCTATTGATGGGCCGAGTGATAAATGACGCATTTGCGCAAGGGTCGAAACTGGTGAGCTCCATGACTCGACGATCCTATTTACCAGCCGTTTAACCTGTGCTCAGCTGTTGTTGTGGGTGTTTCATGAGCGATGCTTTCACTCCTCAAGTTTCTCACTTCCTACCATGCTGTCTTGGTACCTCGATTTATTAAACCACCCCCACATTTTCTTCATTCTTTCTGACCCTCCCTGCGTAACCCAATAGCTCACACTAATCTCCTATCATGCTTTTTTTTAAAGCCGAGACACTCTTGTCAAAATCGCGCCCTTTTTGTAACAGACGCCGTTCACAAAAGACAGCCTATTTGGTATATAACATTCATTCCTTATTGCGCATGCTGAGAGTTTTGTCCTTGAAAAACGAAGTGGCCCATTTTGTAACTCTTCCATCTTCAGAATGTTGGTACACCTAAATATTGTATCATAGGCACGTCCTCAATTTAGAGCTTGGTGGTTGCTGAAAAGATGAGCTTCCAAAACACACTAAGAACAAGGAAAGCTTTGGAAAATGGGACCTTTTCATCATTCCCAAGTGCGCTCCCCTTCACTACCTACGTGCTCAACTAATGGCGGAATCTGCCACGGTACTAGACAGAGTACCATTACACGTGCTAAAGCTTCTATGTGCATTTAAACAAAAAAAAACTGACTGTACATTATCCGCTTAACAGAGAAATCAAACTGCGCTTAAAATGGCCTTGCATCACTTTTTGAGCAAGGTTAGAAAACGCTGCCTGTCGGTAGTAGAGGATCCCGAGAACACGCTAGCCAAATGTTATAGCGCAGCACACGCCCTAGAATTCCCAATAAATTATCAAAATCAGCTAAAAGTTGCTTTCTCTTTCCTTGACAATTGATGAAAGGCGCTCTTAAATCCCTCGCAGCAAGCCCATATATCAGCCAGTGGCCGATTTGAAAATGGTGCGCTCTGTTGTCACAGAGAACACCGTGGGAGGCCGTCACTTGTACACCAGTGCACGCGTGATCGGACTGAAAAAACCGTTTTTTGAAGAAAATAAAATAAAAAGTGCTAAAGTCTACGAGGCGCGTGTGACGTTTTCTTTTGTTTGCCCCTCCCATCCCTCCCTATTTAGCTTCCAGTGCTTTCGCCGGGATAAAAGAAGAGAGGATGCGATGGCAGTGTGTGAGAAATTTTTGCAACTGTGCTCGTACTGAACGGATTCTTAAACTTTTTTGCGGCGTTGAATTAGTTAAGCAATAAACTCTTCCAGTGCGCTAATTTTATGGTTACTCAAGAACGTGATTCAGGGCCCCTTTAGACAAGTTGTTCACTGGCGTGACTAGGTGCCGTTAGTTGCATTAACTGCATCGCAGAAAAGCTAGCTTTAGAACTATCGAATGCGTTCTTTGGAGCTTCCTTATGCTAAAACAAAATTCTGACAGCTCTTAACTGACTGTTGAACAGCAATTTTTTCTGCAAGTGAAAGTTTCTCTTAGCCCTATCATTGGTCATCGGTAAAATCCTTCGCTCTTCTGTTCTTCTCTTCTGCACACCACCGCACCTACTTGACTAACATGTAGCGCCCTATAAACGGTACGCCCCAACTTTGTGTGTGTTCCTTGAACGCAAGAACTTCAATAACCAGGAAAGAGTGCTTAACAAACATATTTTTTTCTCCCATTGCCTCCCATTCGCATCGCGGAAAATAAATGCGTCCTGCGAAGCCCATTCGAAAGCAACCCCAAAGCAAGCACCCTACCGTGAGACCAAAGTTCGTAAATCGCTACGGGCATTCCACACGGAGGCGAAGGCAAGTGCATGTGTGCTTTGAACACACAGTTCCCCAATGCAGCAATGACGGTAATACAAGAATGTGTAAACTGCTGCCCCACATATCAGCCGCAGTAGGCGTGCACAAACTTGAAAGTGCCAGTTAGAGCGCTTGCAGAGTTCGGCTGTCACGCTAATTGCAAGCTTACCAGCGAGTTTGCTGGAAGAAGTGCTGTGTGGTCATTAGGTAAACTGACGAGCCCAGCAGTGGCAGTGAATGAATCATTGCGAGTTTTTTTTTAAACTGGCGGACTCCCATATGCATTTGTCATCTGCATTTGCTTTTAACGTAACCACAATGCCTGCATGAATCTGAAGTTTGTTGTTCAATCCTGTGCTTCCATAATTTGACGCCCTATTCGTAGAATATATATATATATATATATATATATATATATATATATATATATATATATATCCGCCATGGCTACTGAGGGTGCTGAAGGATATATACCCAATAAAGTGGCTGGGAGGATAGCCGCCGTAGTATCTCAGTGGTAGAGAGCCGAACGCGTTATTCGAAGGTCGCATGCTCGGTTCCTGCCCACGGCAAGTTATCTTTTCATCTACTTTTCTTTCTTCACATTTGCATTACGATTCGGTCTAATAACGTCCCCTATACTTTCCTTAGCATTATTGACTGTTAGACCTCATTAATATTGTGTCAGACACAAAAACTATATATATATATATATATATATATATATATATATATGGGATATGGCACAATGGGAGCGTTGTCAACAAGGATAAATATATTTATTTCCCAACAGTTTCGGGAGGGGTCCTCCCTTCATCAGGGGATGAGTTATACTCATCCTCTGATGAGTATAACTCATCCCCTAATGAAGGGAGGACCCCTCCCGAAACTGTTGGGAAATAAATATATTTATCCTTGTTGACAACGCTCCCGTTGTGCCATATCCCATACCTTCACGAAGACTGACTGGCCCATTGAATTATTACTCCCACTATATATATATATATATATAAGTTATAAACTTCGAGAATAGTGCAGTATAGGAAACAAAACAATAAAATATTTATTTAATCCTAACAGTTTCGGCTGGTGGACCAGCCTTCTTCGGAGGATGTAAGTGAAATGATACAAGTTCCGGTAGCAGAGGGTCACCCTCACAGTTTAATATATATATATATAATATAATATATATATATATATAATATATATATATATATATATATATATATATATATATATTTATATATCCAAGAAAATTGCAGGGACACAACAACGAACATGTTTGTGCCAGCACTCTATAGGTACACTATGGACGGGGCCTTTGCTGTGCAGTAAACAGTAACAAACTTGCAGCTTATTCTACATTCATCTGACCTCACCTCGAATAGCTGAAGTCCCACAGGTTATAGCAGCGCAGTGAGACAAACATATCAATAAACACCTTCCACCACTAGAACAAATACAATACCCAGCATCTGGCTCCCTATAAGATCACTACAGACGGACTCATCCTATGCCGGAGTAATTAAAAGTTCTAACCCCTTGGATGCCTTCACTCAAAGCAGGCACAACAGTTTCTGTGAAGTCTCTAGCGTAAATACCTGCCAGTACCTCGAAAAACAGGCTGAGGTTTCACTTGCGTCGAACGATGCCTACAAATATATTTATTTTTATCCTGGAGCCGCAACCAAAGAAATTTAACTAAAAATGTTGGTGACAGTTGTAGCTCAGATATATCGATGAAAATGAAAGAGCGTCTCACTATCTGCAGAAAGTGCACACGGTTCTTAAATAAACCAACGAAAATGTCTGTGACAGTCGCCAGGATGAGGTAAATGTAAGCCATACAAGCCATTTTTCTTCGCCGTGGTCTTTACACCTATTTACGTCTTAATGGCCCTTAGAAAAAGAATTTTCTGCTTGGGAAACCAATGACTCACTGCCAAGTAGGAAAAGCTTTTTCTAAAAGTCATTAGGGAGGAAAGAGGTGTATTCACTATGAAGTAGAAAAATGGCTTGTGTAGCTTACGTTTATACCTCATCTAAAAATTCTAATATACTGGCATCTGTCATAGACTGCTTAGTCGGCTTATTTGGGTACCGTGAGTGCTAGTAGAGCTTGCCATGAAATATAGATGGTATACGGGGTGTTTGCCGACACCGCATAAAAAATGTCAGACATAATAGATGCATACCAGCAAAAAATGAGCAAATGCAGAAAATACGTGGTAATGAAGCTGTACATCACTGTGCTATTTGTTGCGTCACACTTCAATATCTGCCGTTCAATCCACTCCATCACGAAACACGTCTCGGGCAGGTTCCGCACATTGTGGGAATCGGTTTCATGCGGAACAGTGGGTGAATAGCTACTTATGCTAAAACTTCGAACTAATTGAGTATTAAGAGTTGTGTAGATGCGAGTAATTAGTGTTTTTTGTGCATATTTATTGCTTACTAGCTCAGCTACATACTTTGGCGTGTAGCTATTTATTTGATGCAAGGCTGTCGACGCTACAGTGACAAGGGCACTTTTATTGAACCGAAGTGTATGCCGTCGTCTTTTATATTTTATGCACGAAACACCCTAGGTTCCCGGGTGCATGCCTTATTCTGTCGTATGCTGTCATCCCTGGATGTAGTGCAGGTGAAATTACCTATAGCGTGCGCATCTGCAGTATAATGAGCATGCGCTAGAGCAAGGGAGGAGTTTTTTCTGCGCATTGTTTGAGCGCCTTGGTGATATCAAGTGAAGACCTACCTAGGCGTCCAGGCCATCGTATACTATTGTATATTGCCATAACGCAGGAAAACTTCGCATAAAACTACGAAAAATTAGACGGAAGTGAAGAATAATAAAATAGAATATACAGAAAAAAGAAACAGGAAGAAAATTTTGATTTTTTAGAGATAACGACAAAAATCACAAACAAAACTGAAATAGAAACAACAAAGAAGGTGAGAAGAATAGACCGCAGAGAAATAATCAAGGCTGCCCGGCTTCGCATTTCCCTCAGACTTGACATCACTAGCGCGGAGGTGCAATATGTTTATTATTATTATTTTGCAGATATAGCAACGCTAGAATACAGATGGTTGAGTCAGAATACAGAAGTTAACGTTCGTGGGATACATTGAAATTTTCAAGTATAACAAATGAAAGACCCGCCTTTTTTTAGAGTAATTTACCCAACTTGTTTTTACGCAATTTTGATTTGATTGATTTGTGGGGTTTAACTTCCCAAAACCACCATATGATTATGAGAGACGCCGTAGTGGAGGACTCCGGAAATTTTGACCACCTGGAGTTCTTTAGCGTGCACCCAAATCTGAGTACACGGGCCTACGACATTTCCGCCTCCATCGGAAATGCAGCCGCCGCAGCCGGGATTTGAACCCGCGACCTGCGGGTCAGCAGCCGAGTACCTTAGCCACTAGGCCACCGCGGCGGGGCTTTACGCAATTTTCTATCGCTGCTAAAGCTTTCCTGCGTTGGCACAAACTGTGAATCTCTTTCTGCGCATACAATTTGCGAAATTTCAGAGTGTGCGCTGCGAGTGACATATGAATATGTTTCATGACGTACGTGGCGGGCATCGAATACGTTGTGTCAGGTATCAATCACCTCATATACTCGTACACTCCTATGGAGATTTCTGCATATACGAACTCAAGGAGACTACGACAAGGGCACCAAGATATAAGTAGACGGGCCGATATAAAAGGTCAAAGAGCAATCGGTATTCAAAAAATGCTTTTATTTTAAAATGTTAGCTTGAAGACAACCTCTTCTACGCAGGGGATTGTAATGACAACTGTACTCGTCTTGTCAAGTCTGAGAGTGAGGTATTGTCCAGCTTGCTTGCAGTGGTGGATATTATTTACCCTGAGTGGCTTGTCAATAAAAAAATACATCCGATGTCGCCACCAAAAGTGGTCGCATGTATAATTGTCCGCCGTAACCACGCGAGATCAGGAATCGTTTATGATGGGAAAGCCGAGCCACAAAGGGCACAGAAACTCGCAATTCCCGAGAGCGCGGCTAATGAAGCTTATCTAGTGATGGACCACGTCGATTCTAATAGCGTTGCCAAGGTGACGAAAGATTCCCATGATTCAGCAGGGAGTCTCACTTGGCGACTTCCGAAATTCATCAAACCTATGCAAAACTCGTCGAGGCATCCTGCTGTGGCACCCTATGTTAGTGCATTAGTGAGCTCTCTTCGTAATTCTTGATTGCACGTATATTGGTCAGAGTTGTTCCGCCACTTACAGATTCCTTTGTCTGCCGTAGGAACTAAAGAGTGTGCATAGTCGACGGTCCTTAAAATCACAGTGGCCCTCTGGTAATGAAAAAAAAAACGCGTATGTAACTAGGTGGTCCGCAAGTTTGTTCTTGCACGCTGTGAAGCTATTTGCGAGCTCTATGCCATATTTTTTAGCTCTTCAATTAATATGCTGTGTGTATACATGGTGTGTAGACAGGAAGCGTGTGCGTACATTTGATAGGGCGCTACGTGTTAGTCATGCACGTGCAGCAATGCAAAAGAAAAAAATTGACACGCGCAAGAGATCACCGATGGGCAATGATAGGCGTAAAATGAATTTTTGCTCGAATAAAAAAATCTCTGTTGAGCTATAGATTAGAAGTTGCCGGTCTTTTGTTTCAGCATAAGCAAACGCCGACGAATGCATTTCATAGTTCTGAAGCTAGTGTTCCTGCCATGCGGTTAACCCAACTACCGGCAGCTAGTCACTTCTGCAAACAATATGCTAAAGCGCAGTTTGATTCCTCGTTTGAGCGGAAAATGGAGAGGCAGTTTTCTGGGTTTAAATACACATATAAAAGAGGCTCCAGCGCATGTAAAAATAATATTCTGTCTATAGCACCATGGCAGGTGCGCAATTAGTTAAATAAGTAGGCATTGAAGAGAAGCGCTTTTGTGAATGATGAACAAATTTTATTTTCTAAAGCTTGACCCATTCTGTAGGGCGTTTCAGAAGTTCAAAATTTCGTCATCTGCCAAGTTATATATTGAAGACGTGCCTACAATCCAATATGTAGGTGTACGAGCAATCTGTAGCTCAAGAAATTACAAAATAGGCCACTCATTTCTTCAAAGACAACATTCCCTGCATGCGCAATAAGGAATATGACCTTGAAATACCAAGGTGGCTGTCTTTCGTGAACGGCGTCTAATACAAAAGGGCTGGAAATTGCACAAGAGAGTTGCGGCAATGTAAAAAAGCATGATAGAAAATTACTGTCAGTCTTATGGTTACGCAGGAAGTGAAATAAATAAGGAGGAAATTGTGAGGGTGGTTTAATCGATCGAGGCGGACCGAGGAAGCTTAATATGAAGTGAGTAACTTGTGAAATGACAGCATCGCTGATGAAACACCGAAGGAAACAGCTTAGCACAGGTTAAACGGCTGATTAATTGGATCGTCGGGTGACGGAGCTCTGCAGAAACGTCTCTTTCGCAAACACATCATTTATCACTCGTGCAGTGAATAGATGTTATCAAAATATGGCAGCTTAAGGCCAAGCTTGGCCATGCGTTTTCACCGCGGTTCACCCAAGCAATCATACCACGGGCTGCTTGAGGCCGTGTGGCATAGTTGCGACGCACAGAATAAGTATCCGAAATGCATTATCTTTCTGGGAGTCAGGTATTGTACGGTTTGCTTAAAGTGGTCGATATCGATTAGCCAGAGTGTCGCGTCAATAAAAAAAACTGCATGCGATCCCGCCACCAATAGTGGTCGCATGTAAATTGGCCGCCATACCTACGCGGTATCAGGCATTGTCTATAATTAGAACGCCGAACCACGAGGGGCCCAGAAACTCGCAACTATTGAAAGCACGACTAATGAAGTTGGTCTAGTGGTGGGTTATGTCACTCACAATCGCGTTACCAAGGCGACGAAAGATTCCCAGGATTCCGCAGGGAGTCTCATTTATCGACTTTCGAAATTCATCAAACCTATGCATAGGTGGGTGAGTAATCCCAGCTGTAGCACTCTTGTTAGCGCATTTGTGAGCTCTCTACTTAATATTTGATTGCACGTACATTGATGAGATTTATTCCGCCACTTACATATTTTTTTGTGTTTTATAGGAACTATACAGTGTGCATTGTCAATGGTTCCAAAAGTCACAGTGGCACACTGTTAAAAAAACACGTATGCAACTTGGTGGTCTGCAAGTTAGTTCTTGTACGCTCTGAAGCTATTTGCGAGCTCTACGCCATAGTTCTCAGCTGTTGAATAAATACACAGTGTATATACCTGGTGTGTAAACAGGAAACGTGTGCGTACATTGTATAGGGCGCTAAGTGTTAGTCATGCAGGTACCGCCATAGATAAGGGAAGAACCGACACGTGCAAGAGACCGATGATAGGCCTCAAATGAATTTTCACTCGAAGAAACGCTGTCTGTATAGCAGTAAGTTAGGAGTTGCCAGTGTTTTGTTTTTAGCATAAGCAAACGCCGACCGACGGGTTTCATCGATCGAAAGCTAGTTTTCCTGCTATGCAGTTAACCCAACTACCGGCAGCTAGTCACCTCTGCAAACAATTTGCAAAAACACCGTCTGATTCCTCGTTTAGGCGGGAAATGGAGAGGCAGTTCTCTCGGTTTAAATACACATATAAAAGAAGCCCCATCACTTGTAACTACACTCTGTCTATAGCACCATAGCAGGTGCCGCAATTAGTTGCAAATATAGGCATTGGAGGGGACTACTTTTGTGAATGATGAAAAAATTCCATTTTCGAAAGCTTCACTCATCTTTAGTGCGTTTCAGAAGGTCAAAATTTCGTCATCCGCCAAGTTACAAATTGAAGACGGGACTATGATACAATATTTAGGTGTATGAACAATCGGAACCTAAAGAAAAGCTACAAAATAGGCCACCCTGTTCATCTAAGGCAACATTCCCTGCATGTGCAATAAGAAATATGACCTTGAAATACCAAGGCTATCTTTCATGAACGGCGTCTATTACAAAAAGAGCGGAAATTGCACGAGAGTTGCGCCTATGCACAAAATCATGATAGGAGATTTCTGTCAGGCATAGGGTTACACAGGAAGTGAAATAAATAAGGAAGAAAATGGGGGTGAGGGGGGGTAATCGATCGAGGCACCGAGAAAGCATAAAGGAAGCGCGTAACTTGAGAAGTGACAACATCGCTCATGAAACACCGACGGAAACAACTTAGCACAGGTTAAACGGCTGATAATTTGTATCGTTGAGCAATGGAGCTCGCCAGGAACGACCCTGGCGCAAACACGCCATTTATCACTCATGCAGACAACATATGCTATCAGAATATTCCAGCTTAAGTCGAGGCATGGTCATGCGTTTTCACCGAGGTTCACACATGCAATCATGCCAGGGGCTGCTTGAGGCAGTGTGGCATAATTGCGACGCACAGAATAAAAAGCAAAATTGCATTATTTTTCTGGGAGCGCGGTATTGTACGGTGTACCTAAAGTGGCCGATAATTATTAGCCAGAGTGGCGCGTCAATAATAAAAACGCATGCGATCCCGCCTCTAATAGTGGTTGCATGTAATAATGTCCACCATACCTTCGCGAGATCAGAACTCCTCTATGATAGGAACGCCGAGCCACAAAGGGCACACATACTCGCCATTCTCGAAGGCATGACCAATGAAGCTTATCAAGTGGTGGTCCATGCCACTTCCAATAGTGTTACCAAGGTGACGAAAGATTCCCAGGATTTGGCGAGGAGTCTCACTTGGTGACTTTCAAAATTCATGAAACCTATGCAAAGCTTGTGCAGGCATCCCAGATGTAGCACGCTTTGTTAGTGTGTTTGTGAGTTCTCTTTATAATACTTGATTGCATTCAAATTGGCCAGACTTGCTCCGCCACCTACAGTTTCTTTTTGTGCCCCATAGGGACCGTATATTGTGCACTGTCAACGGTTCATTAAGTCGCAGTGGCCCACTGTTAAAGTGGGCCACATGTATGGAACTATACGGTCTATAAATTTGTTCTTGTACGCTCTGAAGGTACTTGTGAGCACTACGCCAGATATTTTAGATGTTCTATAGCTATGCAGTGTACATACATTAGAGAGCACTAGAAACATTTGAGAGCATTAGAATCGTGCGAACTGGCGTTCGAGCGGGTTTGTCACGTGGTATTTTTTGTATTTCGCGGGCATTAGTTATTAGCAGAAAAACACTTGTACCTAACAGATATCAAGTCCAACACTATATATTTGGAATTTCTGCAAACCGATCTACAACGTTCTCATTGAAATTCTTTATCCATATTCGTTACTTCGAAATTTAGTTAACTGAACAGATCTAATGATTTAAACAGATCTAATGAACAATATTTGAGAACACAAAAAATAGTCTGACTAACTACAGGCAACGGTGAGCAACATACATTTGGTGATGTCGTAATGACGTGTTCCGGTATATTTGTAAATACTAGCTAAATTTACGTGGGGCATCCTGTATAGTGTACACGTGCGGGCTACCTAGTGACTATGAAACATGAGTCATCAAATCGACTTGCAATAATAGCAAAGAGGAACAAAATACAAACGGCCCTTGCAAGTGGTTTCAGCCTGCCGGCTGATTCGTAGTATCAACCTAGTTTTATAACTAATGGCTCATGTGTAAGGAAAGAGGTGAATATCTATTCCAGGAAACAAATATTGTACTAATATTATCCTAATTGATGCCAACATCCTGAAGATAAGTATACAGAGCCTTTCACAGCTGCAGTGGAGAGTCACTGCTGTAAACCTAGGTAAATATATTGCGCAAAGGATAGTTTAGAACTGCAACAATTTTGAGGTGAACACGTATTTTTTATTTGTCTATACTTAGGCTTGGAACATAATCTTAATGAAGAAATTGAACAAGAAAGTGTTCATGAATGAAGCGCACAGAAATGATTGCACTTCTGTTTTATAAACCGAGCGTTCGAAAGTGCCCCTAGAAGCTTGCTGTACTATACTGAAAATAGTAAAAGACTTTATATCAGCGTAAGCGTTTAGTGAAGTTGGTAATTCATCATAAAAAAAATAAACAAAATAATCTGCGCTCCCTTTAAGTTTTTTTGTGTGTTCTTTCAGTGCTTTAGAAGTTTTTCGGACAAAATACTTTCAACGTGACTTATTGTAATAAAGCTTTAAAGTATGCTAAAAGAAAAACGTACTATAAAAGCACTAATCAGATTATGCTATGAAGAGTGTGAATTTTCTGGCTTCAGTTTAGTGTGAAAGCGATGGATCCGTACTCTCTTCTTTTTAAAGCCTTGAAGGAAAGTCCTAGTATCTGGTTGCTAGCGACTTCTAACATCCCCTTCCCCCCTCCCAATCTCTAATTAAGTTTACGCTTTGCTCGTCTGTATCCGCAGCGTTATAGAAGTTATTTAGTCGCTCACTCCATTCCAAGAATATACCCAGAAAACCAGTGAAGTGCTTGCATTCCTGTTTAAATTTATTGTAGCTTTTATGCAATATTGCCAATCGCACAAGTTTACACGCATTCTCTAAATACTTTAGTATGCAAGACACGTCGGCCCCGCCAACTTGTTCTGTTGAGTGAATTCTTTCGCAGTTTAATTTACCACGACGCGAATTGATGAACGACGGGAACGACGAATGTGCCAACCCCACCTTTTTCATGAGTATACGTCCGCCATAGATCTCTTTGTTTAGTTTTCGAAGTTACCGAATGGCACCGTTAACAGCCCATTATGGCCCCACCAAAACGCACACATATTGTAGTTTTAAGAGGAACAAGACGCTAATAAATCTTGCGCACAGATGAACGTTCTTTCCTTTTATTAGAACTGCTCTTTCTTTGGTCATGTCTGACAGAAGCAAAAAAACTTCAAACTCGTCTTCTAGTTGAGTAGAGCGTGACCGGGTTAACTGAAGGTAGCTCAAGTTTACTAATTTGAGGTGATGCAAGCTGAGTTAAAATTCATCTGCCATCTCACAGTGGTTAAAACTCCTGCGTGATAAAGCGGTGTCGGCCTGCAACCACAGAAGCACACATTCAAACAACGCGCGCGTTACATAGCGCTGTGTCACGCGACCGCAACATAACCATCTCGCGTTAACGTGCCCACATCAACACAGTGCGTGTGAGCGAAATCAATATCACGACTAACTCCACCCTAACACGCGAAGCGGCTCCGTCCGGCATTGGTTGCCGGGACCAGCTTGACTGAACAAGATGTGCGGCGGTAAACGGCTGCGACTAATGCGGCTTTTGATCGAGAGTTTCATTCTAACAGCTTATGTTTGAAAGCACCAGTCTCTTTGTAGCGGGAGCTACAAAGAGACTGGTGCTTCAAACAAAGAAAAACAAAGAAAAAGTTCGCTACTAAATTATTATCAGTTTTTGCACTGAAAGCTGTGATGATAGTTTGGGCAGGATAACCCAAACAAGAGTTAAGCAATGAGTAAATTGTGTAAGAATGTACAAGGTCATTTCTCTCCATTATGACCCCTATTCGATACATGTAAGTTTACTTTTGCTTTGACGTGAGCTTCGTATTATGACTTTGCCTTCACGAATCCTGTGAATAAAGAATCAATGAGTAACAACAAATACCTTCCGCGCAGAAATAATAAGTTTAGCGCTCTGACGTATGATCAAAGTGCACAGAGAATGGCTTTCTTTAGCAAAACAAATGATCGCCGTATCCACCACCATATCCACAGTTGGAAATGTCATGCTTGAGTCTCCATGCGTAAATATCATCACCAATACGCTCGAAGAACATGAAGAAGCCCTCTTTTTGACGCGAGCATACGATCAGTATACGCTACAGCTAGCCATTGCTAAATGTAGTTTGGCCAACGCTACGTCAAGTGACGACCACATACGATAGCTCAACCCGCCGAAGTGCTCCGGCTTACTACAGCACTTTTACATAAGTTTTATGACAGGCAGAGAGCTTTTATTTTGGCATATGAATTCCATCAAGTTCAAAATGTTCGAAAAGCGTAATGCTTGCCAATTTATGGCTTACCCACTTGTTTCACATGAATAAAGTTGCGCATAAATGAAAATATTCGTCATAGAGCTCGAACAATTACAATCAAACGAATTGTTTCTGGTACGCACGGAAATCGCCCGCCTTGTTACTTCAGACTAAAACGACCCTCGACAAGAATATAAAAAAAACATCTAATCAAGGCACTTCTAAGCAGATCCTATTTTGTGTAATTGGTAAGAAATTTAAAGTACAGAAGTCTTACCTGTTTAGCTACAGAAACCAGAGCGAAGTGCTATTTAGTCTGTCAGTTGAACTTACAACACAGTCACCTTCCACCCGCATGCTTCGCATAACATCGTTTCCCAGGGTACGCGCGATCTGCCAATTTTTTTTTTTTTTACAGTACAGAGCATAAAAATGAGAGCGAATGCGGCGCTCCTTTTCGATAGTATTAAACATTTGCAATAATACAACGCTCTTATGTAGAAGCCCTGGGGCTGCTACATAAATGAACTTCGGCATACAGCACCTAACTACAACTGATGTTAACACGAAATGACAGCTGTATCATAGGAATACATATGTGATGATTTATAAAACTGGATAGCCAAAACTGCAACCACAACTGACGTTTCAGACACATTAGAGTCTTTTTAAAATGTAGTTCCGTGAACTGGCGTGGCTTTCTGGTAGATTGCTAGATTGCAACGCCGAATGGTGGGGTTTTATTCCGGCTGGGACCTTGACATTTATTCTATGCATTCATCATGTCAATGCGGCCAATGTGGGCATTTTCATAACGTGGTACACGTTAAAAGTATCCGTGTGTGTTCTCGCCATTCCTGGGTAGATACTAGGTGTCGATCTCCTCTGCAATGTACCCGCATACCAGTGGCACATCGCGCCAGCGTGTATGTGCCCTGTCTGGTGCGAAGTGTTTGTCGAAGACGCGAGAGAATTGTGAAATTCTGGTGCTTCATATTCGTCAAACCATGTTACCCTCCCAAACTAATTATTTTTGTTCTTGCCAAGATAAAGGAGTGATCACGAGAGCACACAGACGTAGATAGATAGATAGATAGATAGATAGATAGATAGATAGATAGATAGATAGATAGATAGATAGATAGATAGATAGATAGATAGATAGATAGATAGATAGATAGATAGATAGATAGATAGATAGATAGATAGATAGATAGATAGATAGATAGGCGCCAGAAGGGATTGTAATATGCGAAGAAATGCTTCGCATTTAAAATAGGGCAGTATAGGCAAGATATACAGCCTTGCTCAACTTCACGTCTTGTAGAGAGGAAGATATGCATGGTTGTAGGAATCAATCTAATGTTATTGCAGAAATATCTGCAAAGCCCAAGTCATTAGAGCGTTTCTTTTCTCAGTGATGTAGACAGCATGCTCGAGCAAAGTGAAAGCGCCACCTTTGCTTTTGTGCTTCTAAGTGGTTCTTAATAGTGAGCAGGCATTGTGCCCTTCCAGGTGGCAGTTGCCAGCTTGCTCTCGCCCTCTTTCCTCTCTGTGTCCTTGTGTATCTGTGTATGCAAATCAAATAAATAAATAAGTTAAGTGAGCGATATGGGAATAAAACTCTGAAACTTATTGTGAACCTCCACATTTGTAGGTTCTATCTACAGGTATGTGGCAGGTGCACCTTTATATTTGCGATGGTCCTCCGCTGCTCACGTGACAGTACCGGTTTCGAAATCATCAACAACAATCGGGTTTCCATTCAGGCGAAATGTCAGGGGTCCATGTATGTATTATATTTAGGTGCGCATAAAAAATTCTGGGTGCTATAAGTGATCGGAATCACCAGAGCCTTCTCCAATAACTTGCCTAGTAATCGCATGGTGGCTTAGACTCATAAAACCTCAGAAATCATTAGAAGTTCTAGAAATCGAGTGCACCCTCCCCTCTAGCACCTCGTTCACCAGCTAGCACCTGCGTCAGCGTCGCACATCTCAGTCGTCATGTTGCCGTTGATTGATTTGATATGTGTGATTTAACGTCCCAAAACCACCATATGGTTATGAGAGACACCGCAGTGAAGGTCTCCGGGTATTTCGACTGTCTGGGGTTCTTTAACGTGCGCCAAATCTGAGCACACGGGCCTACAGCATTTTCGCCTGCCTTGAAAATGCATCCGCCGCAGTCGAGTTTTGATCCCGGGACCTGCGGGCAACAGCCGAGCACCTTTACCACTAGAACACCACGGCGGGGCGTCATGTTGCCGTTAATCGGCAACACGATCCCCTTGGTTACAGCGCCAGTTCTTTTCTGCGCAAGTTATGTGTTAGCCAATGCCACCCCGCACCCTGCCACCACAGTTATGAGGCGATAGGCTTCTGAGAAACTCACCCTACAAGCGCCGTGGGATAGGGACGCAGCTTACACCACCGCTGGCCAAGCTCCTCGAGTGTCCGACACAGCGCGGATGAGGCACTCAGGGCAGGTTGCCAACACACACGGGTTTATTCCCGAAGATGCAGCGCAGCACGACAATCACGAGCTTGCAGGCCACACATGGACACTTGGCAAGACCGATTCAGTGTATACTTGCCGTCTGCGCTACGACTATCACACAAAAGGCAGCAGCCAAGCGCTCGCACTAAAAGCGGTCTACCAGAGCAGCGCGTCAACCCATCGAGCAGGCACAAAAGATTGCTACGCTGTAGGCAACGAACAAGCGCCATGCAGCGGCGACCTCATGTGAAGAGCGGTCTGTCACTGGCGGCCTATGAGGGCTGCTGTATGCCTGTGGCGAGCGCTAGAGTGCTAGAGGGGTAGAGGGTGGGGACGCACTAAGTTTGTCACATACTTTGAGTTAGTAGGGAGTGGAGTGCTGTGATAAATTTGATTCCCCCCCCCCTGTTCTTGATAGATAATTCCGTACATGACAATAGCTAGTAGTAGTACCACATTCTGTTATCTCAAGAAAGTCTGCACATGAAAATTGAATGTCTGGGTAGCTAAGCACCCTGGCCATTTGTTTCTTATTTTTTATGCTATCAGTAGCAGAGTCGCAAGTGGCACTATTGCTTATATTCTAACAACTTTCAGTAGAGCACCTCGCTTTTCGAATATTTTTAGAAAAGTCTTGTAAAAGAATGCGAATGCTGCGGAATCGGGTAGTACTGATTCAAGCTGAAGGCTATAGATTTATATATTGTCGGAGCATAAGATTATTTAAAATAGGAGTCAATGAAATGCGAGGATAACTAAAAGATGTAATTGACCGACTGCACTTAAACAGAGCAGGTTTTTTTTATGTACGCAGCTGTGGTCGTCAAAACACGTGGAGAGCACATCTTAACCACGCACTTAATTCCACGTGTTCTCCGAGATACACTTTGGCAGTGAACGAAGGGCAGCAATGTCAAGAATTATCCAAGGGCTATGAGCGCAGACGCGAGGGAGCTACTGCAGACATCAAAGTCGTGGTTTAGCTTTAGCTCTCATATTGATAGCTGATACTTCACAAAAAAACTTGGTCAGCTAGAACAAAATAGACAAATGCAGGCAAGCATATAAAAACTGCAATCAAGTTTTAACATACAAGCAATAAAACAGAACCATGCTTAAGGTGCAGTGTTGTCTAAAATAACCGATTTTTACGACAGGAAAAAAACACATTAGGCACACGTTCCCTCATTAGCATTTACTATAGCACATATTCATATTTCTGAACATCGGACTACAGAAGAACTTACCATTTTACTGTCTAAGAATATGCTCAGGCCATCGCATTCAAGATTTCTGAGTATTCTTACATATTTAAAGCTTCTGAACTCATTTTCGCATGTTGGGCGAGTTCTGAAATAGTCGTAGCTCGTTTAATTTATGTGTCAAAGCAGGCGCTAGAGAGTGCGATTCGATACTTTTTTTTCCATCTAGTGGAAAACCGCTGTGCTTCGAAGCGTGAAATGCAAAAGATGAGCCTTTGAGATTGTCTGCTGTAGTCGGGGTAGTTTTGTTCCTTGTATAAAATGCAAATGAGCCACGATTTGAATCCGTGTTGGAATTCCCAAGCCCGCATGGCCGTGAAAGAACTGGGCGGTTTTCTCCCGAGAGTCAATGCCGTGACTTGAAAGTAAATAATCTCTGTGCGAGCATCGATCTACAGAGACGAGTCATAATCATCATCAGCCTGACTACATTCACTGCAGGACAAAGGCCTCTCGCATGTTCCGCCAGTCAACTCGGTCTTGTGCTTGATGCTGCCATTTTATACCCACAAACTTTTTGATCTCATCTACCCATCTAACTTTCTGTCTCCCCCTAACCCGCTTGCCTCTCTAGGTTCCTGTTAGTTGCCCTTAATGGCCAGTGGTCATCTTTTCTACGCGCTACATGCCCGGTCTATGTCCATTTCTTCTTCTTGATTTCAACTATGGTATTCTCAACCCCGGTTCGTTCTCTGATCCTCTCTGCTCTCTTCTTGTCTCTCACGGTTACACCTACCAGTTTCCTTTCCAGTGCTCGCTGCGTCATCCTCAAGTTAAGCTGAACCCTCTTTCTAAGTCTCCAGGTCTCTGCTCCGTAGCAAAATACCGGTAAGATGCAGCCGTTATATACCTTTCACTTGAAGGATAGTGGCAATCTACCGGTCAAGATTTGAGAGTGCTTGCCAAATGTGCTCCACCCCATTTTCTAATCTTCTAGTTACTTCAATCTCGTGGTTCGGCTCAGCGGTTATTACCTGTCCTAAGTGAACATAGTCTTTTACAGCTTCTACTGCACTATCACATATCTCGACGCACTGATCTCTTCCGAGGTTGTTGTACATAAGTTTCGTTTTCTGGAACATAATTTTAAGAACTACCTTTTCTTCTGCTTTTGTAGCTCCGTAATCATGAGTTGCAATTCGTCCCCTGCATTACTCAGAAATGCAAGGAAAGGAGATAACAAGGACTTGAAGAATTACAGGCCGATCAGCTTGCTCTCTGTAGTATACAAAGTATTTACAAAGGTAATTGCTAACAGAAAAAATAAAACAATAGAATTCAATCAACCAAAGGGACAAGCAGGATTTCGAACAGACTACTCAACCATCGACCACATTCATACTATCAATCAGGTATTAGAAAAATGCTCAGAATATAACCAACCACTATACATAGCCTTCACAGATTACGAGAAGGTGTTTGATTCAGTAGACATATCAGCCCTCATGCAGACACTGCGGAATCAGGGCGTCGATGAAGTATATATAAACATCCCGGATGAAATCTACAGGGGATCAACTGCTAACATAGTGCTTCATAAAGAAAGCAACAGAATACCAATCAACAAAGGTGTAAGGCAGGGGGACACAATCTCCCCAATGCAATTTACCACGTGCTTACAGAAGGTTTTCAGAAGCCTAGAATGGGAACAGTTAGAGAAAAGAGTTAATGAAGAGTACATTAGTAACCTGTGACTCGCCGATGACATTGCATTGCTGAGTAACTCAGGGGACGAATTACAACTCAAGATTACGGAGTTAGACAAGGAGAGTAGAAAGGTGGGTCTTAAAATTAATCTGCAGAAAACGAAAGTAATTTACAACAACCTCGGAAAAAAGAGCAGCGCTTCGAGATAGGTAATAGTGTAATAGACAGTGTCTACTTAGGGCAGGTCATAACCGCGGAGCCAAACCACGGGATTGAAGTAACTAGAAGAGTAAGAATGGGGTGGAACAGATTTGGCAAGCACTCTCAAATGTTCACAGGTAGATTGCCACTATCTTTCAATAGGAAGGTATATAACAGCTGTATCTTGCCGGTACTTATCTACGGAGCAGAAACCCGGAGGCTTACAAAGAAGGTTCTGATTAAATTGAGGCCGACACAGCGAGCAATGGAAAAAAATGGTAGGTGTAACCTTAAGACACAAGATGAGAGCAGAGTGGATTAGGGAACAAACGGGGGTTAAGGATATCATAGCTGAAATCAACAAGAGAAAATGGACATCAGCCGGGCATGTAGCGCGTAGACAGGATAACCGCTGGTCATTAAGGGTAACTGACTGGATTCCCAGAGAAGGCAAGCGGGTTCGGGGGAGACAGAAGGTTAGGTGGGAAACTCAGATTAAGAAGTTTGCGGGTATAAATTGGCAGTAGCAAGCACAGGACCGGGTAAACTGGCGGAACATGGTAGAGGCCTTTGTCCTGCAGTGGACGTAGTCAGGCTGATGATGATGATGATGATGATGATGATGATGAGGATGATGATTGTGATGCAATGTGATCTATGAAGTGCACATTATTAAGGTACTCTCCATCACCTCTGATCCCTAACTCTTCCCATTCTAGGCACTTGAAAACCTCCTGTAAGCACGCGCTAAATGGCATTGGGGAGATTCTATGGCCCTGCTTTACACCCTTCTTGATTGGTATTCCGCTGCTTTCCTTATGAAGCCTTAAGGTAGCAGGTGATCCCCTGTAAATTTCTTTCAGAATGTTTATATATGCTTCGTAGATGTAAGTAGACATGGAGGAGCCTTAATGGCGAAAATAGGAGCGAAATATACTTTAGACTGAACGCACACCTAGGTATTGTGCCGGATGTCGAAGTGCTTGGCAAGGTACGATGCAGTGGCCATAGAAGGGTACAGTCTCGAATTCGCCTAAACTTGAAGTAACGACAGAAACGGATACGCAAGAAGCCAATCAATGAGTTAGGACTGAGAAGGAAAGTACATAAATTCAGAGTCTTGCTTCAAAACAGGTACTCGGTTCAAATCGAGGAAACCAGCTTTAGCGTTGATGCAATGAATGATAATCTGACGAGTGAGCCGTGGAAGCTGGAGGTACGGTAGTTAGACAGGACACTTGCAAGCTGTCAAGGGAACGAAGAATCTTATTAAGAAACGTAAAATCACGAAAGCCTCAAGTACAACATAAAAATGGAGTTGGTAGAGCTTTTAAAATTGATTAAGCGTGAGGTATTCGATGTAAGAAGGTGGGTGATTCCACGAGAGATCAACACGGGTCCAAAAGTTGATATCCTAGATTTCATTGAGTATTTTATATTTCGTGCACCTCTCACCAGGTAGCCTGAAAGTCAACTTGTTTTATGATTAACGGCATAACTTACGAGAAAAAAATATCAAACTTCACCAACACGGAGGCACCAATTTCGTCACCTGTCATTTTCGAAAACTTAAGATGCTATAAAAAACAAATATTTTTGTTTCAAGGAAGATATTTTTTATCTGAATTGCATGTTTAATGAAGAATGAATTCATGCGGTTTCAAGTTTGTAGACCTTCATAAAATAGCTTTTAAAAATGTCTAATTTTGTAACAGTTGAAAATAAGTTACGTATTTCCCATTATTTTTCTCCGAAAGTAATGCAAGCAGCGTTTTCAAACTTGACACGTTTTAAGGATATAGTATGTTCATAAGGTAGATAAATTATTGCTGCCGTAGGGGCAGATGTAAATTTTTATATATTGCCTCAAATTTCTCATACTGGCAAAAGTGTACTCCAGTGAAATTTGAATAATAAAAGAAACCCATCTTCGATTTTTCTTAACATCTCGTGAATAGACTACCGAAGGCGATCATACAGTAATATAGAAAAACATGTTGCATTATTTTATTTTTAGCGACAATATTGGTGGTACAAATCAGAGCTTTTCGAGAATAGCGCTGATAAGTGTAGAAATCTAGAAATCGGAACGGAAAAGTGGCAATGAGCTTCAAACGCGAGTAAACGTGACCGCATTTGGTGAAGAAAGGCTGTTTTAGCTCTGTGACAAATGCGTACCCATGAAGGCGCATTTATGTTCTAGATAACTTAGCTCTAATAGAGGAAATATTCGATAGTGTAACTCAGTTGCAAATCATCTGTCTATAATTGCAGATAAACTAAAACATGAAAATGTTGAAACGCAAGTGTTGGGTCTCGCTAGAAAAAGCATATGCCCTTGAAGTACCCTCACTGGTATTTTGGTGGTGACTGCGTGAAACGAGAGATACGCTCAAAATTGCTGCATCTTTTGCAGATCATATTTAGCAGTACGTGACACTAACAAAACACGACCAGGATCAGTGCCCTCAGATGGGCTTAGCCAAACATGCCAAGAACGTATGCCTGGAACACGTGGCAACAATTTCCACTGGCTCTTCTTAAACTGACGGAATGTTTCTAGCTCGTCTGCTTTTGCACACAGAAGCTTGACATTCTTGAGCTTCGCGCTCATTTGCGCCATCATTTGGGATGCTGACATAATCACAGCTGAGCTTGCCGCTCTGAAGTTGTAGAGCGTATCCTGATGCTTTGATAGGCCACCAACGCCGTCGCGAGAGTTCTTGCCATGTCCTGTGGCCGAAAAAATCCACTTTGTTGATATTGGCGCAAGGTAGGCTGGCAACTATAGTAGCCAGCCTCTGAAGAGGACAACGAAGTAGTTCTGTGTGCGCAGTGCTCTGGTGTTCGCGTTCCTGGCCCTTGGGTTGCGAAAGTAAACGCCCTATTTTGTACGTGCGTGCCTGTGTCTTTGTGACATTTTCTGGTGGAAGTGCTGAATACGGTAGATGATACGGTCCCCTGAGAGCACCCCTGACGCAAGTCCATCGAGTATCTCAGCCGAGCTTACCCCTGTGCACGTACGTTCCAGCCGTCGTCTCCAGGGACTCGAGCCACAGCACGGTTTGCTGCCTGAACGTCAGAAGACTATGAATCAAACACCGCCTAACGTCACCGCGCCAGCACCAGCGCACCTGGTTATCAACCAGCCCAAGACGCCGAAGACATTTCACGGAGCTGCTTTTGAAGATGCCGACGACTGGCTCGAGCATTTGAACCGGGTCGCCGTCATCAACGATTGGACCCCAGAGCGTAAGCTACGCTATGTCTACTGCTTCCTGGAGGACTCCGCGAAAACGTGGTTTGAGAACCATGAAGCAGCGCTTACGTCATGGGATGAGTTTCAACGGCAGTTCCTCAAGGCATTTGCCCGAGAGGACAGGAAAGAGACAGCGGAGTGTGCTATAGAGGCAAGGGTTCAAGGCCCTAACGAAAGGGTGACGACCTACGTAGAGGACATGGATCGGCTTTTCAAGCGTGCGGAGCCCTCTATGTCTGAATCCAAGAAAGTTCGCCACCTGATGAGTGGTGTTAAAGAAGAGATTTTTGCCGGCCTGATTCGAAACACGCCTGCGACACCTGCGGAGTTCCATGAGGAAGCCACTGCCATGGAGAGGGCCCATCAACAACGTGCCAGCCAGTATAACCGTGGTGTAAACCCAAGTGAGGTCACTTCTGTCACTCTCGGCAATGACATCAGCGCGTTGCGAGAGCTTATCAGAGCTCTCATTATGGAAGAGGTACAAAAGATGCAGGTGAATGCGTCACCTGCAGAGCAGCTCTCCATTGCGGAGATGGTACGCGCCGAGCTACGGCAAGCCGTTCACGCTCCCCAACCATCCGAGGTGCCACAACAGAGGCACTGCGTCGAGATGAGCTACGCGGAAGCAGTGCGACGTCCTCCATCGTGCAGTTCAACCAGCGTATTTTACCCCAATGAGCGACACGCTCAGCAAATGGAGGTAGGCTTCTGCCCTCGCAGCTCACCATTGATCGCCGAAGCAAGACGAGAAAGAGTGACATCTGGCGTACACCCGACTACAGGCCCCTTTGTTTCCACTTCGGGGAAGCCGGACACGTCTACCGAACAAGTCCATACTGTCGTGTGGGTCTCCGTGGATTTTCGCCTAATGCCCCTCGTCCACGACCTGGCGAGCGACCACAGGAAATAGAGAGTTTCATCTCGAATCGTCGCAGTATCGAACATCGGTCACAAGAGCCTCGCTCGTCGTCGCCTGCTCGCTACAGGTCACCGAGCCCAGCCTATTCACGCGGCGCTCCAAGACGCCGTTCACCCAGTCCTGCAAGTCGGGAAAACTGAGTTCAGCGACCTCCGGAGGATGAGGCCGCTGACGCTGACTCTACGAAAGATCCTCCACTACGTCGACAGCGACAGCAGCAAAAAGATGTACAGACGCAGTCAAACGTAATGCGAAGAGTGGTGACATCAAACATTGCGGTAACTGTGGACGACGAAGTAATGGCGCTAATTGACACTGGAGCAGACACTTCCGTTATGAGCATGGGTCTTGCCTGCAGGCTTAAGAAGGTTTCTACCCGGTGGGCTGGGTCGCAGATACGTACGGCAGGAGGCCATCTTCTTACTCCGGTGGGGCGGTGCACAGCGCGAGTCAGTATTCACGGATTTACGTATCTCGGAGATTTTGTAATACTGCCGAGTTGCTCGAGGGTACCTAATTCTCGGACTGGACTTTCTGCGTGATAATGGAGCCGTGATTGATTTGCAACAGTCACAAGTGACGTTTTCTACGGCACACGCCTTAGCGCGCAGCCCTCACGGCAGTTACGCCAATGCTTTGAGAATTGTTGACGATGACGTCACGTTACCGCCGAAGAGTAGCGTGTTCACCTTGGTAGTCTGCGACGGTTTTTGACAAATTCAACGACTATGAAGGTATTTATGAGGCAAATATACCGCTGCTGCTCAAACTAAACATATGCATAGGCCCGATGCCTTGTTCGGTTAGAGAATAAACGCTCTCGAGTTCTGCTGACCAACTTCAGCAATGAGTTTCAGCACGTTCCTAGAGGGACTACTGTCGCTTTCCTCAGTGAAACTGCCGACTTTTTTGATATCGGCACATTAGATACGACTTCACCGCATGCAAAAGCATGTGCTGACCTGGGAAGTCGCATTCACGTTAATCCAGACTTGCCAGATTCACGAAAAGAGCGGCTGCTAAACCTTGTGAGGAGAATTGCTCGGACTGCTTTTCCACAGCATCGAAAGTTCAGCGTACCACCGTTACAAAACACCGCATTGTTACCGAGGAGTCGGCGCGGCCTCTTCGCCAACATCCATACCGTGTGTCCCCGAAGGAAAGAGAGGTGATTAAGCGTCAAGTTAAAAAAATGCTGAATGATGACGTCATCCAACCCTCGACAAGTCCGTGGGCGTCACCTGTTGTCTTAGTAAAGAAAAAAGACAACACACTACGCTTCTGCGTCGACTATCGACGGCTTAACAAAGTCACGAAACGCGACGTTTACCCCCTGCCACGGATTGATGACGTCTTAGACCGTCTACGCCACGCCCAGTTCTTCACATCACTAGATCTCAAGTCAGGGTACTGGCAAATTGAAGTTGACGAGGGCGACCGTGAGAAAACCGCGTTCGTGACGCCTGACAGGCTCTACGAATTTAAAGTGCTGCCTTTCGGTCTCTCTTACACTCCCGCCACGTTTCAACGCATGATGGATACTGTACTAGCTGGACTAAAGTGGCAGACGTCTCTTGTATACTTGGATGATGTCGTTGTGTTTTCAACCACATTTGAGGAGCATCTTTCAAGGCTAAAAAGTGTACTCACTGCAATAAGCAGAGCGAACCTTACCATCAAGCCTAAAAAGTGCTACTTCGGATATCAGGAAGTCAAGTTTCTCGGCCACGTGGTTAGCCCGGGGGGTGTTCGACCAGATCCGAAGAAGTTGGCTGCCGTTGCCGATTTCCCTCGTCCTGGAGACAAACAGGCTGTTCAGCGATTCCTCGGACTCTGTGCGTACTACCGCCGTTTTGTCGAAGGATTTTCGAAAATTGCGGAACCTCTTACAAAACTGACACGGCCAGATGTACCTTTCGTATGGACGGAAGAACAACAACAAGCCTTCGTAGAGCTGCGCAATCGACTGCAGACAGCTCCAGTGCTGGCAAATTTCGACGACACTACCGACACCGAGATCCACACAGACGCCAGCAACGTGGGAATCGGAGCCATTCTAGTTCAATGGCTGAACGGCGCAGAGCGTGTGATCGCTTACGCGAGCCGCAGTCTCACAAAAGCAGAGGCTAATTACTCTACCACCGAAAAAGAGTGCCTAGCAGTCGTTTGGGCTATTAGCAAGTTTCGACCCTACCTATACGGCCGGCCATTTCGAGCGGTCAGCGACCATCATTCGCTTTGTTGGCTTGCCAATCTACGGGATCCATCAGGCCGCCTCATCCGCTGAAGCCTCCACCTTCAATAGTACGACATAACGGTGGTCTACCGATCAGGACATAAGCATACAGATGCTGACTGCCTGTCTCGTGCTCCTATTTCCTCGACGTCATCTGACACTGAACAAGATTTACCGTTTCTTGGCATCGTCAATGTGGTGCGGATGGCTGAGCTTCAACGTGAGGACACTGAGCTACTTCCTGTCATCCAGCATCTTCAAGAAGAAGACGTTATTGTACCACGCCGACTCTCGCGTGGTTTGACTACGTATTGCCTGCGGAACAATGTTCTCTACCAGAGAAATCTTGAGAGCAGCCAGGAAACTTTCCTCCTCGCCGTTCCAATGCCACTGCGTGAGAAAGTTTTGCAGGCGTGCCACGACGATCCTTCGGCTGGTCACTTAGGCTTTGCTAGGACATTAGCGCGCATCCGACAAAAGTACTACTGGCCACAGCTGTATTCGTCCGTTCAGCGCTAGGTCCGCACCTTCCGGGACTGTCAGAGGCGTAAAGTTCCACCCGCAAAGCCCGCCGGTTTCCTCTAACATTTAGACTCACCTCGAGCACCATTTCAGCAAGTAGGAATGGATCTTCTTGGTCCCTTCCCTACGTCATCCTCAGAAAATAAGTGGATAATTGTTCCGACCGACTATCTGACTCGCTATGCAGAAACCAAAGCTGTGCCTAAGGGAACTGCAGTTGAAGTCGCCAGATTCTTTGTCCACGACAATGTTTTGCTCCATGGTCACCTGCTGTTCTCATAACCGATCGCGGAGCAGCATTTACGGCAGAGTTATTGCAACAAGTCACCAAGCTGACGCACACCAACCACCGGAAAACAACAGCTTATCATCCCCAAACGAACGGCTTGACGGAGAGGTTAAACAAAACATTGGCCGACATGCTATCTATGTATGTTGATGTAGAGCACAAAACGTGGGATGAAATTTTGCCGTACGTCACGTTTGCTTATAACACCGCTGTGCAAAAGATCACAGACCTAACACCATTCGAGCTTGTTTATGGCCGTCGCCTCACAACACCGTTAGACGCTATGCTCCCCGTAGACCAGGACAATAGCGGAAATGACAGCGTTGACGACTTCGTTGAGAAAGCCGAGGGAGCCCACCCGCTTGCACGGAACCACATTCGCGCGCAGCAAGATATTGACGCTCGCCGTTAACCAAGGCCGAAGGAGCGTCCACTATCAACCAGGTGACTATGTATGGGTGTGGACACCAGTTCGACATCGTGGGCTTTCGGAGAAGCTATTGCGGCGCTACTTTGGCCCTTACGAAGTTGTGCGCTGCCTCAGTGACGTGAATTATGAGGTAGTTCCCCAAAGCTCCGACACAAGTTTAAACCGAAGACGTCCACGTCCAGAAGTAGTCCATGTAGTACGGATGAAACCGTACCACGCCCGCGAGGTATGAACACTTCGAACTTTTTTTTATTATCCACAACAGCGTGGGCTTTTTTTCATTGACGTGATCATTTTTTTTCTTTCATGGCCACCTCTAGAATCTCAGTCAATCTACCGGGACGGTCTCTCTTGAAAGGGGGGAAGTGACGCAAGGTAGGCTAGCAACTATAGTAGCCAGCCTCTGAAGAGGACAACGAAGTTGTTCTGTGTGCGCGTGCTCTGGTGTTCGCGTTCCTGGCCCTTGGGTTGCGAAAGTAAACGCCCTATTTTGTACCTGCGTGCCTGTGTCTTTGTGACAATATATGATCTTTCTGACATAACTCGAACAACTGGTACTTGTTTTTGAAGGGACTGCACGCACCATCAAAAACATAAGTAACATGCGTGTCAGGCTTAAGTTGTTCCTTCATATAGTTGTGGATTATTTGTAGACAAAACAGGCATGTGCAGCATCATGGCATGCGCCATCACTGATGACGGCAAAACTTTGAATTGATTGCTTCCTTGTGACGACACACGGGAATATAGACACCTGTCGTTTGTGCCAGTGATATGACTGTACCTCATTCGGTAAAATGGCTGTCCAATTTTCGGCGAAATCAAAGTGAAAAATGCAAGATTATTTTTCTTGGTTCTCTTTCGCCTGGCGTATTGCTGATTCTTGAATGTATCTTCTGTAATCATGGGTAATCCACTTCACAAACCATAGACTTAGCTCTCGCAGAAAGGCAATTGCCTGGGCTGTTTTTTTTACTAGATCGCCATTTTCTCATACTGCATAGGCTACCTCAATATCTTCAAAGATTCCTAAACATGTGGCGGTCAGAGCGTCCTCCTTAGCACAATAGTCACAATGGCCTAAAAACAATCAATTGTAGGGGAGCTGCAAAAAAATAGTTCTTTCAAGAAGTCCGCCGTGTAGGCACCATCGGTGACGTCTTGTAGGGCAGAAACACATTCCGTGGCATTAGCACAGTATATACAAAGGCACACTTCTTGGTGTGGTGCAAGAAGAACCCACTTTGGCCTCAGTGAATAAAACTTTGAGAGCCCAATAGACGTGTTCGGATTAGCCTCTCTAAAGAGACGGCAAGCCTCTCGCACCGAACGGGTCATATACCTTTTCGAAACAAGCTCCTTTTTTCCGTCAATGATAACATATACTACATCTTTTTTGTTGGAACTCTGCCGAGAGCAGCTATACTCATCTTTGGAGTAGTAAGCCATAGCTGCTTGGACGTCCATTGGGCTCAGCTGTGTCCTTTTTACCGCATTTGGGGCTAACCATATCCCGTGTTTTGCGCGCCAGCGTCGGGATCTGTATATCATGTAAGCTGATAAGTTTGGTATAAACGCTTGGAGTTTTCGGCGCTCTATATTGCTTGGCAACAGTGTCAACAAATGCATGCGCTCTTGATACGAAGAACATGCTTCATAGGCTTGCTTGAAGTTCTTAAACCACTGGGCACACACACTGCATTTTAGATCTGATGTTTGAAAGTGGCGGTTACACACGTTACGGTGGCATTTCACGGTTACTGTAGAATTGCTGCTAAGTTGTCTTGGCTCTGCATGAACATTTCTATTTTGCGCATGCAGCTTCTCCAGTCCCATATGTGACAATGCTTCAGGCGTGTTTACGCACCGCTCTTGACTTCTGTCTTTTTCTTCTTCCGGCAAAAACTCATCAGATCTTTCAGCTGAGAAGCCATTAGGCGAAGACAGCATATCTCTGAGGCGTCTGAAGCAGTTCTGGCAGACGTGGTCGTTGTTATGTGCATCGCGGGCAGCTTTCGGCAAAAGCTTCTGGAGGGCAAACAGGCGGATGTCTTCGACCTTGCGGAAGTTTCTTTGATAAGGTATTTTCTTTTTACGCAACATGAGGTGATCTGAACAAAAAACTCTATCCCGGCTGAAGTGGTCAGCCATCGCCACGCTCCTCGAGGCTTAAATTACTGGCAATGCTACTATGCGTGAAACCAGCAGCACGAAAGTGATCTATCTGTCGTCTGTTCCTATGTCTCTCACCTTTAATAAGAGCAGACGTAAAACAGCGTGTGCAAGTATCCGCAGAGCAAATGCAAAACTGAAGTATAGTACGTTAAAATGAATTTCATAAGGTTTTTGTCGATAAAATTACGGGAGCCGTAATCTTTGTCCCTACTTTAAACCATATGATCTAAAGCATTGCCTCCGAGATGCGGCGCACAGCGATTCATCTGTAGAGCAGACGACGGATGACAACTTACCCTAAAGCGTTTTCTTCAGTCTAATGCGGCAGTCTTTGTGCCCCAAATGATAAAAAGTTCTTATGAATCGTTTATGAACTCATTCAACATTCAATTCTCTTACCCAACGTGTTGCAAACACATGGCCGTCACAGCAGCTTCATCTGTGTGTCAGTAATAAAGAGGCACCACATATTAGAAGTCTCAGTGCTCTATGTATAAGAGTGAATTCAGATACTGTAGAATATCGTGTTCAAAATAGTTACTCCTATCTGCTAAAACAGCCTTTCTTCACCAAATTCGGTCACGTTCACTCGCATTTGAAGCTCATTGCCGCTTTTCCGTTCCGATTTCTAGATTTCTACACTTATCAGCGCATTCTCGAAAAGCTCTGATTTGTACCACGAATATTGTCGCTAAAAACAAAATAATGCAACATGTTTTGCTATATTACTGTATGATCGCCTTCGGTAGTCTATTCACGAGATGTTAAGAAAAATCGAAGATGGATTTTTTTAATTATTCAAATTTCAGTGGAGTACACTTTTGCCAATATGAGAATATTTGAGGCAATATATAAAAATTTACATTTGCCCTACGGCAGCAATAATTTATGTACCTAATGAACACACTATATCCTTAAAATGTGTCAAGTTTGAAAACGCTGCTTGCATTACTTTCGGAGACAAAAAATGGGGAATACGTAACTTATTTTAAACTGTCGCGAAATTAGACATCTTTAAAAGCTATTTTTTTAAGTCTACAAACTTGAAACTGTATGAATTTATTCTTCATTATACATGCATTTCAGGTTAAAAATATCTTCCTTGAAACAAATATATTTGTCTTTTTATAGCATCTGCAATTTTCCAAAATGACAGGTGACGAATTTGGTGCCTCTGTGTTGGTGAAGTTTGATATTTTTTCTCGTAGGTTATGCCGTTAATCATAAAACGAAGTTGACTTTCGGGCTACCTGGTGAGAGGTGCACGAAATATCACATACTCATTGAAATCTAAAATATCAACTTTTGGACCCATGTCGATCTCTCGTGGAATCACCCAGGTATAACGTGGACAGAATGGAACATGCTCTGAAGAATGAAGGAAGCGTCAAAGCAGTGAAGAGGAAACTTGAGATAGGCAAAAATGCGGTGTATGCACTAAGGGACGAGGAAGGCAAAATAACTACCAATATGGACAGGATAGTTTAAATAGCGGAGGATTTTACAAAGATCTGTATAGTAGCTGGGGCAACCACAACCTTACCATAAGAATTAGCAGTAACCCTGATGACACCACAAAGTAATAATAGAGTTCCGAAAAGCCTTGGGGAGCATGCAAAGAGGCAAAGATGCTGGTAAGCAACAGGTAACATCAGATCTGCTGAAAGATGGAGGACAGATTGCGTTAGAAAAATTAGCCACTTTGTTCACAAGGTGTCTCCTGACAGAAAGAGCGCCATAATTTCACAAGAATGCTAACATCCTCTTAATACATAAGAAAGGAGATGACAAGCACTTGAAGATTTACAGGCCGATCAGCTTGCTCTCCATCGTATACAAGCTATTAAGAAAGGTAATTGCTAACAGAAGTAAGGCAACATACAATTCAATCAACTTAAAGAACAAACAGCAATTCGAACAGGCTATTCAACAATCGACCACATTCCTACTAACAATCAGGTAATATAGAAATACTCAGAATACAGCCAACCACTATACATAGCCTTCATATATTACGAGTAGCCGTTCGATTCAATAGAAATATCAGCAGTCATGCAGACACTGCGGAATCAGAGGCGAGTCGCGGTGACCTAATCTGCAATAAAAGTTGTCTTAAATTTGGTGCTTACCAAGAAAACTAGTAACAGAAGGACGCACTTTGAGCACTACGTGACCAGAATAAGCTGCCACGTTAAACTCGCTGGGCGTAACCTCCTTGGTTTTAGCAAGGTTCGGCGGGGGTTGCGCCGCAGTGTCACGAACTAGCGGTGGCGAAAGGTGGGAACTAGATACGAAGTGCAGGCCGTAAGAGAGTGCGTGTGTGCCACTCCTCTAGTCCGGCCATGCCACCTCTCGTTTAGTCCGTGGAATGTCCGGTGGATGGCGGTACTTCTATAAGTTCTATGTGATGAAAAGATGCGAGATGATGGTACTTGGAGATCGCACTTGATGGAGCGCCGAATGGACAGAAGCAGGGACGGATAGACAGACAGACAGGTGCATGGACGCATGGGTCGACGGAAGACGGAGGCACGAACGGACGCATGGGCGGATGCCTGGACAAATGCCTGGACGGACACACGAACGAAAGGACGGACGCATAGACGGATGAACAGATGCACAGACGGTCGCACAGAAGGACGCATGAATGGACGGACGGAAGCAGGAACGAAAGAATGATTGGAAGTGAGGACGAACTTACGGATGCTTCGCCCAACTCATCATCATGCACTCCGTGGATATGCTGTAATTTTTTCACCATTTCTCAGTTAAAGTGTTCAAACTAGGGTTAGAAAAAAGAAGATGAAAGATTACGCAGGCAGAGACTGTAGGTGTCGCCGTAGGCGCAGTTGTTCCGAGTAAAATGAACGATATAGAAGCGATAAGAAACTGTCGAACGGGAAAAATTGCTGAAGTCGAATTTCTCGCATGAGAACATGTCTTCATGCCGTGCCCTTTTCAGAAACGTTGGCTATCAGTACATTCCCTGGTTTACAATTTTTCGTCACTACCGCCGCCAAGACACTTCCTCTCGCAAACTTCCTTTCGGCTACAGTGACAGTTACCGCTGAACAACTTCTCTCTTCACCACTTGTTTGTACAAAGCGTATATTGTGTATAAAATTTATACTAACCATAATATTGGTACGTGTAGGCACACGGGGAACTAGGCGTTTGAAGACATATTTAAACAGTGCCAACGCTCAAGTCAAGATGGAAAACAAGAGTTGTGCCCTACACCAAAATCACGTCATCTTCATCGGCGCCTATCTAATCGCTTTAGTGCGTTTTTTGCTACACAATTTTTGCTAACCGTATTCATCCATTACGGGACAAAGAAGGCGATGCCATAACCAATATGGATCGGAGAGCTTAGATTGTGGAGCAGTTCTACAGAGAGCTGACAAAAAGCTGAAGAAAGTAAGCTGAAATCGTGAGAAGGAATAATAGCCCAGAGGAAATCGACATAGTCCTACCAGTAACGACAGGGGACGTAAGAAAAGCCCTAGAAAGAATGCAATAAGGCAAAGCCGCTGGTGAGGATAAGGTGAAAACGAACTTGCTGAAATATAATGGAGAAATGAAGAAAAAAAAACTGGCCATGTTATATACGAAATGTCTCTTGACGGGAAGGGTACCAGACTCCCGGAACAACGCCATCATCATTTTGAAGCATCAGAATGGAGACTCCAAGGACTTGAAAAGTTACTGGCCGATCGGCTTGCTGTACTTTCTCTACAAACAAATTACAAAAATAATAGTTAATAGAACAAAGGCGACAATATATTTCAATCAACCAAAGGACCAAGCAGCATTTCGTACATGCGACTCCACAGTAGGCCATATTGATACTATCAATTAGGTGTGGTGAAATATGCGCAATACAACCAACCCCTGTACATAGCGTTTATAAATTACGAGAAAGAGTAACTCAGTCGAGACATCGGCAGTGATGCAGGCACTGCAGAATCAAAGCATCGATGAACTACACATAAATATAGTAAAAGAAATGTACAGCAGATCCACAGCTGCCGTAGTCCTCCGTAAAGAAAGAGACAGAATACCAAAAAAGAAGAGTGTATGGCAGGCAGACATGATCTCTCCTATGTTATTCACTGCGTGCTTACAGTAGGTTTCCAGGGTTGCACGATGGGAAGAGTTGGGGATAAGAGTTAATGGAGTGTATCTTATAGTAACCTGTGACTCCCTGATGACATTGTCTAGATGAGTAACTCAAGGGACGAATTACAAATTTGGAATACTGAACTGGACATGGAAAGCAGAAGAGTAGGTATGAATGTTAATGTGCATAAAACTTAAGTGTTGTGCAACAGTCTCGGCCGAAAACAGAGCTTAGCGATATGTGGAGAGTCGCTGGAAGCTTTAAAGAAATATGTCTATTCAGGACAGGTAGTAACCGCGTAGTCGAACCTTGAGAGCGGAATAACTATGAGAACAAGGGTAGGGGAGGGGAGTGGCTCACACTCGTCAAGCATTCTACAATCACGAATTGTAATCTACCACTAACTCAAGAAGGAAGGTATATAACAGCTTCACCTTGGCAGTACTTACCTGCGGAGCAGTATCCTGGAGGCTTACAAGGAGGGCTCAGCTTAAATTGAGGATGGCGCAGTGAACGATGGATAGGAAAATTATAGGTGTAACCTTAATAGACAAGAACACAGCAGAGTGGATCAGGGAACAAACCGGGGTTAAGCAAATCATAGTTGAAATCAAGAAGAATAAATTGATATAGGCCTGACACGTACAGCCGTCAGCACCTTTAACTCGAACGCTCCGATGCATCGCCCGGATCGCTTGTACTGAAGTAAGCGCCGCTAAGCGTTGAAAATGATATGCTTGCTGCAGTTAACTATAGATGGAGCACGTGTTGGTTTCACTGGTCAATTTCTGTTTCCAGTCAGCCTCACCGACTGTCAGACAGACTGGAATGTGCACAAAAAATAACTCGTTGAATGTGCACAGAAAATAACTCAATTTCTCTTCGCATTTTCCCGATGTGCCTCGGAATTTGCGTTCACCTGAACGATGGCGCCCCTCATAATCAAATCGTGATTCTGGGACATAAACCCTAGATAATATTACATGCACAAATCTTGCAGTCCAAGGCCACATTTTCGTCTAGTGTGAACAGAACTGGAAGGCACACTCTTAATTGCGAGAACAGTTCAATTCAAGCTGCTTGAAAATAAATAATCAGAACATGAACAACGCCACCGCATTTCAGAGTTATTTACCGTGCAACCTTTAAACACGCCAGGAACGTACGTTTTCGGCGCTTTAGATACATGTGATTTTTTTTTTGAGCAGCAGCTGCGAATAAGATTTCTAAAGGTGCGCAAGCTCTCGCACGCAATGGTTCATTGTCGAGATAAGCATACGACAACGAACACCACGAGTGAGCGTGATAACTTTGCCACGAGCAAAACGTGGCAAAAAAGGGTTGTCCAGTGAGGGCATTCGACTCACCAGTCAGGCAGACTGAAAACAGTAATTCACTGCCCCGGCGCGGTGGTCTAGTGGCTAAGGAACTCGGCTGCTGACCCGCAGGGCGCGGGTTCGAATCCCGGCTGCGGTGGCTGCATTTCCGATGGAGGCGGAAATGTTGTAGGCCCGTGTGCTGAGATTTGGGTGCACGTTAAAGAACCCCAGGTGATCTCAATTTCCGGAGCCCTCCACTACGGCGTCTCTCATAATCATATAGTGGTTTTGGGACGTTAAACCCAACATATCAATCAATCAATCAGTAAGTCACTAGTGATACCGACGTGGGCTCCATCTATCGTTAACTGTAGCAAGTGGTACATTTTCAGCGCTTGGCGGCGCTGACTCCAGTCGAAGCGAGCCGAGGCTGCGCACCGGAGCATACGAGTTAAATGTGCTGACGGCTGTAGTGCATAGGCAGGATAACTGCTGGTCACAAAGTGTAACTGAGTAGATTCCAAGGGAAGGCAAACGCAAGAAGGGGAGACAAAAAGTTAGGTGGGCCGATGAGTATAAAATGTTCGCAGGTATAACGTGGCAACGGAAAGCACAAGACGGGGTTGATTAGCGGATCAAGGCAGAGAGGCCTTTGCCCTGCAGAGGGTGTAGCCAGGCTTATGATGATGATGATAAAATCTAAACACCTGAGCCTCGAACATCTTTGCCTCTATCGAAAATGATGCCACCACAGGGTTTTAACGCGAGGCAGAACAAGAAGACATAATGAGTAGTGTATGCTGTTGAGAATTGTTCTTTGAAAGGCTTTTTATAAAAACATAAATCAGTTATTCAAATGATTTAGCGGCGGAAACAAGAAGGTCGCGAAAAGTTGCCTTCTGTATTCACTGTAAACGCTGGAAAACGCAGGAAAACACTTCAATGACCACAAGTAAACCCCGAGAATAAAAACAAACAAATCACGTTGAGAACACAGTAAAATGAAAAGAAACACGGAATTCGTGCCCATGTGATCAAACGAGGGCGCGATAAGCGATGACTTTACCTTGAGTATTTCTCGAAAGCACGTCACTGCGTTTGAGTGTCATCACAAGCAATCATGTCGCACAAAATATCGATAACGAATCATGCATACGTATCGATCAACTGGACGCACGAAGAATTCGAGTACTGTCTTTGCATTAGTCATGAAAGGCGTATAACGCATCTCACGGTGTTTCTACATGCACGTGATGTCCTTCTCTATCTTTTTGCTTTATATTTTACCTACCATTCCAGCGACACTCAGTGCAAAATCATACCTGCAAGCACTTGATTGGCAATACGAACGAGGAGACATAAAAGAGAAGTATTACTTACCATTCAGGTTCCAAACTGTGCTGAGCATTCAGTGTGTGCATCATCTAGCTTGGTTGTCGTGGTGGCAGGTTCGCTCGAGGCCCGAGACTGTCACCAAATAACAAGAGTTCGGTGGGACTGCTCAGTACACAAGGGGGCGTTCACGTCCAGCGTCGACAACACTCAAGCTCCCAGCACAGAACACGCCCACATTCTTGACACCGCTTAGTGATTAGGAAACGATCATCACAAAAGCACGGAATGAAATGACGGCAGCCCGCAAGCCACAGAGAATGCGTGAGCACGCCGCACACCGCTGCAGGCATTATTTGGTGCCGCCTGTGCCACCGTGCTCGCGCCAGCCCTTGCCAGCCAGTTGCGCTGGGACTCCCGCAAGTTTTTTTTTCATGTTGAGCCTGCTGTTCCCGCCGCGCAAGCATCACAAAGCTTTCGTGCCACACGCCACTGATTTCGCCCGCTAGGCAAAACTAAAGACCCTTGATCAAGATCAAGGGGCTTTCTTTAGGCAGGACTACCGCTTAGCGCGGGCAGTTAGAGAAGCATCGTGAATTTTAAGGGTGAAGCGCCTCATAGTTTAACCTTGTGACTAGTCACACGTAACCGAAAGAAGAAGACACGAGAAAGAAAAAGAGGGCAAAAGAAATAGATGACCCTTTCTTGTCTCGTTTTCTAAATGGCGTTACTCTGCCACTTTTTTCAGAACTGCTGCTACTCTCGGATAGGCTACTGCGTGCGCTTTGCCAACGACTGCCTCTCTCAGTCTCCTGAATAGTCACCATACGTAGCGGATCGTTCGTCGAGCATAGACGGAGCATAGACTGAGCAGAGCGGCGGGTGCGTTAAAAACGCTTGCGCTCGGCTTTCTTGGCTCGTGTCTCGTCGGTGTTACCCACGCACCGTCGGCATTCTCGGACGCGATCGGATGCATTGACGCATGCACGGATGGACGGACTCACCGACGAATGGACGGATGGACGCTCGCCCCACTCATCGTCATCCGATCCCTGGATATGCCGTGAATTTTTTTTTCAGTGGGCTTCCTAAAAGCAATATTTTATTCAGTACGCATTGGGGCGCACCGCGTCAGTGCAGTTCGATATCCAGTAGATTGCTGAGAGAGTAGACATAGTATTGAAATAGGTTTCTAACATGCTACCAATGTCTGGAAATCTAGAGTTCATGTACGAATGCTAGAGTTCATTTGTTCTTTCCCGTCTCTGATATTCGGCGGACACCAACAACTACCTTTACGACTGATGCCTGCACAATGTATGAAGCTAGTTTAAGCCAACAGTGATTAAATATAATTAGGTGTGAATATATTTACAGCAAATCAGAGCACTGATAATGCCTGAATGTTACTATGAGGACAAAGGTGGTATAGTACAAACTTGCTTTCACTTTTTTCATTATCTAAGAATGACAACTTGTTATGTTAAGTGGACTTCCTTTCCAACATTGACACATGGTTTGTGGTTATTTGTAAGGACGAATACGCGAACTAGATCAATGACCAAGGTGACTGGTTTTTAATTGGAGCAAAATCGAGGAAAACCACGATACTTGGGATCAAGAGTAAGGTAAAGAACTCGGGGCAGTACAGAAAAAGAAAGCATAACTTTTCTATATCGTACCACTGGAGGGAAATCTCTTTCATAGAACTCAATATTTAATCTCGAAGTATAGTGTCGTAGTTGGGGTAGGTAACTCTGTCCATGCCGTATGGGCCAGTCCAAATTATGTGGCACGGTTGCTCCTACAGGGTTGGACAAAGATACCTTGAAATTTACTTTGAGATACCTTGAAAACACGAAAACTGGGCGTCAGCATGCCGCGTGGGCGGTGCCAGCTTGAGTTGCGCGAAAAATTGCCACTGCATGCCGCAGTTACGTATGACGACGTCATCTTGACGTCACGCAGATCACAAGTATTGCTCTCAGTAACTTGTTTGCTGTTTCCTTTTATGCCAATCTTCTCTTCATATGAAAAACTTGTAGCTTTGTCTGATTATTTAATTTACGAGGTATATTAAATTGATGGGATACATTTATCTTTAACGAAATAAATGTTAAGCCATATATGAAGAGTTAGACACATAATGCAAATATAATACCCCTGTCACACGGGCACTTAAAAGTCTTTTAAGTAAGCGGTCTTTTTCCGGAAAGGAGTTCCTGACAGCAGACACACGGCACAGAGCGAACTCCTTTTCAGAAGTGGTCTTTTTCGTAAGCGGCGTTCGTCGATCTCTTTTACGGCTCTGAATGAGTAGCCTCGAAACCAGTGGGCGCCAGCAATTTTTGAGTGGTGGGAAAAAAGAGCGAATGCTTATTTTTCTCTCACCAAAACTGTTTGTAAAAACAAATTTCATATCCTGCAGAAGGTGTAATGAACTCTTTTAATGGTTACTTCCTTTTCTACTCTCGTAAGCAGCTACAACGCGTCGGCAATATCACGTGGTGACGCTCGGTCATGCGCTGCTTTATCCTCTCCTTGGCGGCTTTTGCAGCGTCTGCCTCGCTTTCCAAAGCGAGAAGGCAGGCCCTGAGGCTTGCGATCCTCGCTTTTTCTCCCGTACGGTCGCCCATAACGTGTCGAGAGCAGTCAAGAGCAGCGAAAAACAAATACGGTAAATAAAAGCACAGTGGTGCCAGACGGACTTGTGCACGTCGCTAGTTATGGGAATGCTTCCTTATCTAGTGCAAAAAACTTTCACTTTGGTGTTTCTTCATCTCTTATTCTTAAATTTATTTGAAGAGACGAGCAGTGCAACAAGTCTTTAATTTGTACATCGTGATACATCGTTTAATTTTCATTGCTTCTCTTTTAACTGCTGGCGCCACGCTTTCGCTAGCGTCTTCGAACGAAAACACTAAAAGGAGATTGTTGCTGCCGTGTGTCTGCGCCGCTAACACCTCTTTGTTAAATGTCTTTCAACTTCGTAAAAGACCGCTTACTTAAAAGACTTTTTGCGCGCCCGTGTGACACAGGTATAACACAAACAGGCAATGCCTCAATTCAGGTGCGCTGTACTATACCTCCTGCCTCATAATTAGAAATGAAACTTCATTTTTTATAAAGCATGGGACGTATTCATAGATGTTCATGCCTTGCGGTCGTGGGGTGGAAGTTACTAGAAGACGAACCAATAAATTTCCTCCCTGGGATACACAGACTGCGCATTCTCAGATACTTGCATAGGTTTACTGACATAGAACTCTTTCTGGAGCATAAGTTGAATCTTACGTTTTCAGAAAAATTCGGCCCTTGCTAGTAGCCTAAAGAATTAGGGCACTCTTAAACTTTGGCTTTAAGTGTTTAACACGATAGTAATATTCTGATGCGTACTTCAAACACGTAGTGAAATAAATATTTTCAAACGTGCTAAGCACCCACTGCGTGGCCTTAAGGAAATAGGTGCAGTAACGTGCGTCGCTTTTGTAGTGGGTGACTGGCTGTAAAATGAAGTCATTATGATCAATACACGTTCTTTCCCCCGATGACAAAATACGCTTGTCCCACGCATTATGACTGCAATATTTCATTTTTATCGTGAATCATGTATAGGGAAAGCGTTTGTATGTAAATCCTGAAAGTCGCTTTCACTGCATCTCCCAAGCGGATGCAGCTTTCTGTTCCCCTTCAGACGCGTAGCTCTGTGGTAAAACACCCGCTTACCATGCAAACGACCCGGGTTCAGTTCCGACTACGACCCGGAATATTCATTCATTTATTTTATTTGCACCATTCTCGAGTTTTTGGTCACACATGAAATATTCTTTGCTCACAACAGCCGACACCGAGTTTTCTGTGAAACCAGCTCTTTTTCATTTTCATTTTTTTCATTTCATTTCATTTTATTTTCAATTCCTACATGATAGATCAAAAAGCTGTTGGGACTCATAGCCAAAGGCTAGAATAGGGTCCAATGATGCGATACAAAATGGCACAGTATCCAAACGATAGCACAAGGCAACAATAGCACATGTAGCAAAACAATAGAACAAGGCATTGAACCAGGATACAATATGCTAAACATTGCGGATATAGTAAAGAAGGTTAGGCATTGTATAGACATATATATTCAGATACTCGAACTTGGGTAAGATAACAGAAACATGTAATTTTTATACACAAACAAAAAAGGCAATGAGTAATAACAACTACGCAGTAAACTACCACTAGGCGCAGTGATACATATATGCAAGAATTGAACGATTTTGTTACTATTAAGGGGGTTACAGAGACACATTAAGGACTGCAAGGAAGTGTTTTTTTTTTCATTTTCAGACTAAAGTTAACAGCCGATTTTATACCCTGGGGCAATCTATTCCAGATTTTGGTACCAACGAGCTGCAGACGCCGTTCTCCATAGACGTTGTTCGTGGGAGGAAGGTTAAAATTACCGGCAGCAGTATTCCTCGTCGAGTGGGATGAGGAGCAAAGAATGGACGAATGAACAGGACGGTTATACCTAAGATATTACTAATGACAATGGGTGTTCTCTGTTGACGCAAACTGTCCATTGGTAAAATTTGTAGTTTACAAAACAGGGGTGCGCTGGGATGATCATGGCTTGAGTGCGTTATTATTCTTAATGAGCGGTTCTGTAGTTTTCGTAAAGGCTCCAGGTATGTAGTGTAAGTCCAACCCCATGAATCAATGCAGTAGGACAGATGACAGTGGATGAGAGAAAAGTACAAGATCCCTAATATTGCAAGATCGAAATAATTTCTCGCTTGCAACAATGCATGACAGCCCGAAGATAACCTCGAGCACACTGATTTTATATTGGGTTGCCAGTGGAAATAGTTGTCGATAACTACACCTAGGTATTTAAATGAATTGATGCGTTCGAGTGCATAATTATTTATCTTTCTTTGAATGCTGTTAGAATTTATTGGCATATGTCAGGAATGGATTATCATGTACTTTATTTTTTTCGCGTTGACGGTAAGTTTATTTACCTTGAACCAATGTAATATATTTGCTAGTTCAGCATTTGTTTTTATTTCAATTTCTTGCATACTTCTTCCGCAACAATTAAAGCTGCATCATCCGCGTACAATAGTAGCTGTGCAGAATTAATAACCAGTGGTACGTCATATCCATATAATATAAAGAACAAAGGGCCCAGTACAGATTCCTGTGGGACCCCTGTGCTTATCTGTTTTTGCGAAGAAGTGATGCTACCTAGAGAAACAATTTGACTTCGATGAGTGAAGTAACTGGAAAAGAATTCAAAGCTTTTGTTCTAAAACCATAGTTATTTAATTTTTTAAGGATGTTTGTGGTGAATAGTGTCGAATGCCTTCTGTAGGTCAAGAAAATACAATAGAAACTAGTTTATGGCTATTTAAAGCTGTGTTGACATTTTGCGTCAATGTTTGAACTGCAGCGGAAGTAGAATATCCCGGACGAAAACCATGCTGTTGCGGACATAGAATTCGATATTTTCTAGAAATTGTTTTATTCTAGAAGAAAGTAGCTTTTCAAAGATGTTATCTATTATACTGAGAACTGATATCGGGCGGTAACACGAAGGGTCAGAGCAATCACCGTCTTTAAATACGGGCAATACTTTGGCGACTTTTAGAGGATCAGGGTAGCACGAGGTTGCTAGGGAATGATTGAAATGTGACACAAGATAGGGCTTAATATGTCTATGTTAGCCTTGATCAGAAGGACTGTGATTCAATACAGCCGTGGGGTTTTGATACAACACAACTTTTTCACATGAGATAACAGCTCTCCTAGTTCTATGTCATGAGTAAAGAAGGAATTGGATATGAAGCTGGCTAAACACATGTAAATAGAGTCAGGGTGACTAGATACCAAGGACGGGCCAATACTAGTGAAGTATGAATTGAGGCTTTCAGAAGTTTGTTCATGTTATTGTTAAAGGGAGAATACGATGTGCACTAGAATTCCCACAACTCTTTGAATAAGTTTCCATATTGTTTTTGTATCTCCATTCGCAGGTTGAATCAAAGCTGGAGTAGTAGTTCTTTTTTCGTACGCCGAATTATTGCCACAGATTCATTCCGTAACCTTTTATACTGCCCTAAGTAATAATGATTATGTTTATGCTGTTTCCTTTTATTGTACCAGAAACTGTTTTTTCTTCAATATAGCAAGAACGTCTTGGGTCATCCAAGGGCAGATCAGGACGTTATTAGAGCGAGAAGATACGGTACTACTAGCGAACTTATTGCAGTCTTTATAGTTTCGATTACACTGGCAACCTCAGTATTTACATCATCATGGTACAGACTGCTTGGTACAAGAGATAGAAGTTCGTTTCCTTAATAAGTTATAATCTATTTTCTAATGACAGGGTGAATTTAGGTGCAGTCTTGGACAGGTCTATAATCGACATACAAATAGGAAGGTGATCAGAGATTGGTTCGTCATACACACTTGCATTGACCGGGGTGGATATGTTTGTCAACACATGCTCTATGATCGTCGCTGAGGTGCTAGTTAAACGTGAGGGCGCAGAAATCAAGTTTCGAAGATTGAAAGAAGCAAGCGAAAACTCGTAATCAGAAGACGCTACACTGCAGGTATCAATATTGAAGTCTCCCGTAATTACAATGGGAATATTGTAGTTTGCCGCAACTGTAAGTAGCGCATTTTCAAGCATATCAAGAAAGAAACGTAAGATGAGTTCGGAGGGCGGCATATAACTCCTATGATAAGGAAACACTCCAAGTTGATTGAACAGTGATTCAATATCTGCGCAGCTGCATGTAACAGATTCTAGTTTGAAACGAGTATCCTGATTTTAGAAAGACGGCCACACCACCGCCACGCGTGCGTGACTCTTGTGGATTAGATATGAATGTGTACCCATCGATGTTGCAATTTTCGCCCTTTTTTAGCCATGTTTCTGTCAACGCTATAAATCGACAGGCTCGGAATGCGTAGAATAGAACGCAAGGAGCAAGTTCAAATTCTTGTTTAAACTGCGGATGTCCGTGTAGAAGACAGAGATATTGTTGTTTTTAGGTACGTTGTAAGGTGTGATTACAGAGAGTGGCATTATGTTAGTTATAGGAGTACCAGAAGTTGCAAACCGCTATTTATACAATTATCATGGAGAGGGCACGGCACTTGGCTGGCGGACAAGATGTCTAAAACACCGTTGCTGCTATTGCAGATGCTGCCATGGTTTATCGTCGGAATGCCTGTGGACGACGACGGAAGCTGCTTTTTCTTCGTCGATGCGCAGCGTTGCGAAAATGGAAGCTTGGAGTGCGCACTTTCTGGACTTGCTGCCACGGGTGTGACGTCACCAGCGACCAGTCTTAAAAGGGGACAACGCGAGAACATCGGCTTCAGAGGGCACGGCACTTGGCTGGCGGACAAGATGTCTAAAACGCCGTTGCTGCTATTGCAGATGCTGCCATGGTTTATCGTCGGAATGCCTGTGGACGACGACGGAAGCTGCTTTTTCTTCGTCGATGCGCAGCGTTGCGAAAATGGAAGCTTGGAGTGCGCACTTTCTGGACTTGCTGCCACGGGTGTGACGTCACCAGCGACCAGTCTTAAAAGGGGACAACGCGAGAACATCGGCTTCAGAGGGGACGGCACTTGGCTGGCGGACAAGATGTCTAAAACACCGTTGCTGCTATTGCAGGTTAGTTACAGCTCTACGTATCGCAGTGATAATAGATACTTGTTAGTGCTGCCGTGCCCTCGTAGATGTTGTGCTATTTTGAACGATTGCTGGTCAGTACTGTTACTGCTGATGGCTGGTGATGTTGAGGAAAATCCAGGCCCAAAGACTGCTGACATTTTGCAGGAAATTCTCGAAAAACAAAATGCTTTGGACTGCAAAGTAGACGACATCAGGAAAGAAATTGCAGAAGTGAATGCTAAAACAGATAAGATACAAGGTGTAATATCCATGTTTGATGAAATGAAAGATAGAATAGATAAACTGGAGGCCATCGTTCGAGAGCAAAATGACAAGTTAATTGATTACGAAAATAGAAGCAGACGAAATAATCTCTTGGTGTTTGGCCTTCCTGAGAGCGCGAACGAGTCTGCGCAAGTGTTAAAAAGACGCATTGTGAATGACATTTTTTCTAAAGTTCTTCGCATAGAAGTTACTACAGTGGAAAGAATTCACCGGATCGGAAAAGTAAATCGTGATAGACCAAGGCCCGTGATCCTGAAATTTTACGACAGCAAGGAAAAGGATACTATCTTTAAAAGCTGCGCAAAACTAAAGGGAACTTCGATCAGAATAAGCAACGACTATGCGAAGGAAACAGTGCAGATACGAAAGAAGTTATGGCAAAGCGCTGCCTTGGATAGGGAGGCGGGTGCGAAAGTAGTTCTCGTACACGATAAACTCAGGATAAACGATGACATATACGCATGGATGACGTCAGAGGCGAGCGCTATTTGCACTCGGGCAAACGTGGTACTGTTACAACGAAGCGAAGTGAGCGCGTCGTATCACCTGAGTCAAACGGATCTGATAGCCCAGGCAGCTCATTTGAGGCACCAAAAAAATAGCTAAGATTGCTCTCGTTCAATGCTCGCAGTATAGTGAACAAGACTACGCACCTTGAGTACTTATTGCTTTCCCACGATCCTCACATAACCACGATAACAGAAACGTGGTTGCATAAAAATATACCGAATGATTGTGTTGTACTCCCAGTCACAACATATTTAGAAAAGACAGAGACTCACGTGGAGGTGGGGTGTGTATAATCATTAAAGGTTCTCTTAATGCTTCGTTGATTGATTGTGAAGTACCAGAACTCTCTGGTGTAGAATAACATGTGAAAGCACCGTTTTCCTTATTGGAGTTGTATATCGGCCACCCTCAAGCTCCCCTGAGTTTCTGAAATCCTTGAACAAGTTTTATGTGCTCATGTAAATGGGAACACTAGGTTGATATTGACTGGGGATTTTAATATTCCACATATAAACTGGAAGAATTTTTCATACAGTGGTGGGGAGCCAGTAAACGCAGAAAAAATGCTAGAAATTATGTTTACCTACAATTTGAAAAAAATAGTGCTTGAAGATACCAGAATTACGCCGACGTCAAGGTCGATACTAGACTTGGTGTTCCTATCAAATAAATTAAATGATTACAAGGTGATGGTGCAAGATGGTATATCGGATCACAGGATGATCTGTCTTGATCTGCCTGTTCGAGCATTGAGACATGTGAAGAGCTATGTGCCAGTAAAAGTTAAAGACTATGCTAGGGCTGACGATACATCGATTCTTGACTATTTGGAGATCCAATTGGATAATTTCGAGAGCATCTCGGGTTTAAAATCAGTAGAAGAGCTATGGCAAGAATTCAAATGTATTATATGTTACTGCATAGCCAAATATGTTCCATCACGCGTTAAAAAAAACGAAACAGAGAAGTCCTTGGATCACCCGAGATATAATTCATATGAAGAGGAAACTTAAGAGACTGCGTAAGGGGAGCACGTCGCCAGTGGTTCTGAGAAATTTAAAAACTGAACTCAGGCGTACCTTGGCTACATCTAAACAAACATTTTTTGAAAAAAACCTCAGTGAGTTCCTCAGGTCTTCACCTCAGAAATTTTGGCGGTATTTTAGCGACAGGAAAGAAACAACTGATGAAATTCATGTTGGTAGTAACATTATAAGAAAAAAAGATGAGGATAGCAAACCATTTCAACAACTTTTTTCAGTCTGTATTTAACCCACCGGAAACTACAGCGAGTACGGAAGAAGCCTTAAGAATTCTTCCCACTGTCCCAATGGAAACACTCGAAATAGCTAGGGAAGGCGTATTTCAACAACTACTCAAATTAGACACGAAAAAATCGAGCGGTCCCGACGGTATACCAACTGTATTCCTCAAGCGATATGCAGAATGGATGTCGCATTATCTGACTATCATCTTTCAAAAAACATATACAACGCACTCACTGCCACAAGATTGGCGCACCGCATTCGTCATTCCTGTATTTAAAGGAGGCAACCGAAAACAGGCTACAAATTACCGTCCAGTGTCACTTACTTCAGTTACCTGCAAACTGTTCGAACATATAATAGCAAAACATATACTCAGGTTCCTAGATCAGAACACTTTGCTGTATCCTTATCAACATGGCTTCAGGACCGGGTTATCAACCGTGACACAGTTAATAGAAACAATCCTTGATTTTGCGGCTGCTGTAGATATAAGACAACAGGTTGATGTGGTTTGCGTGGATTTTGCGAAGGCGTTCGATAAAGTACCTCATGTCCAATTAATCTTCAAATTACGTAATGCAGGAATAAATGAACTCGTAATAAAATGGATTGAAGCATATTTAACAAACCGTACGCAGGTAGTAAAACTGGATGGCCATGTATCAGATCCTTTAGCTGTACTTTCAGGGGTGCCCCAAGGCTCAGTATTGGGACCACTATTGTTTCTCCTCTATATCAATGACATCAGTAGTGTGGCGGCAGAAGAGGGTGTCCAAGTTAAACTTTTTGCAGACGACTGCCTAATCTACGCCACAATTACCAAGTTAGATGACCAATTGAAAGTTCAGAATTGTTTGAAAAAGTTAGATAATTGGTGTAGGAAATGGAAAATGTCAATAAATTATTCTAAATCTACATATACACACATCAGTAAAAGGAAAACTATCTATTCCTTTCCGTACAGCATTGGTGGACACTTGTTGGTGCATGCGCAACAGTTCAAGTATCTCGGGGTAACAATTACGCGAAAATTGTCATGGACTGAACATATAGATAACGTTTGCACGATAGCCTATCAAAAGTTGTACATATTGAGGAAAAAACTGGAACATGCATCGCGTGACGTAAAACATATTGCATACACCACCTTCATTAGGACGATACTAGAATACTCAGCCGTTGTTTGGAGTCCCCATCAAGCGACCCTTAAGAAGAAGCTGGAAAGAATACAAAGACTGGCGGCGCGTTTTATTGTTCAACATACCGAAGAAAGGAATCGGTCACGCTGATGTTACAGAGATGCAACTTAGATACTCTTGAACTACGGAGAAAAAAATATAGGCTGAAGGTATTCTTCCAAATAATTCACGATCAACTTAAGATTGATAAGTTCAAATATTTACACCCCCCAGGCAAAATAAATCCCCGAACTAACCACGATTGCGTCATAAAACCATACCAAACAAATACTGACATGTTTCGATATTCTTTCTTCCCGGATGTCGTAGAAATGTGGAACAAACTACCAAACGCAATTGTTGTTTTAAACAATGTCACCGACTTCGAAAATGCTGTAGAGGCACACTTACGAGATTGTTGAGTTTGATGTAAGCGACCTCATGTCCATTATTTTGGAATATGTCAGTGAATTTTGAATTGTTATTTTGAATTCTGAATTGTTATTTAATGAAATACCTGTTTTCATTGTGAAGTGCCGAGTGTTATGCAACTTTATGTACCTTGTACATTTTTTATGTATGTAATTGTATTGTCCTCTCTGTTATGACCCTCTTGGAGGGTTGACAGTATTATTAAATAAAAAAAAATAAGATCTTGTGATCTGGCCGTGTGTGAGTGACATGTTCAGCTTGCTTTGAAGAAAGTCTCCCTTTGGGCAGAGGAAAATGGGTTACAACTAAATGCACAGAAACGGAAGGGTCTTTTGTTCTCCTGGAAGAGAGGTACCCATTCCAAAACCGATATTTGACTTCACAGGCAACGTCTTTTTGTTACTACTAAACACAAATGCTTAGGCCGAACCTTGGACGAAGCTAAACTTGATACCACACAAGTGTTTAAAACAAGTGCATAAAAGCCATGACGTTCTAATTGTGTTGTGACGCACTATGTGAAGAAGTGACAAAAAGTGTCTGATTAATTTGTATATAAGTCTCGAAAAAACACACCTATACTGTGGGGTAATAGCTTATCAGTCTGCGACACCTACTGCCCTTAAAACGCTTGACACTGTACATCATCCTTCTTGCATCCTTCTTTACAGAAAATTCGAATATTTGATTAGGGAGCACTATGGTGGCAACTGATTATCTGTAAATTTCTTCCAGGATGCTTATATATGTTTATGGACGCCCATTTCCTCGGCTTTTTCATGTATCCTGATGTCTCCAAGGAATGAAATGCCTTCTCTTATTTCATAAATGAAAAATTTAGTAGTTGGGTGTATTTTGACCATTTCTGCAGTAAAGTATATACAATTTGCTATTGCTGCTTCAAGTGACCTGTAGGGTAGGGTGGGGGACAGTGTATTCCGCGCTTCTGTTTAACCACTGTTTTTTGAGCTCTCGCCTCCGGGCTTGTTAGCTCTCTAAAGCATACAATGACAGCCCAAGGTCATGCACTGCCTTCGGAGCAGCACGTTGTTGCTGGCGTTGCCGCTTCACCATACAGAAGTGAAAGCTCTTTCAAGATCATTTCCAATCAATACAAAAAGAGTGTGTGGTCTGTAAAGCACTTATTCATCATCGTCATCTCCTTGGTCTATTGTTCGCTCCTTGCGTGAGCTCCCCCGACTAACGAACAATGCGCAGTGGCCTTGCCTAGATCCTAAGAGGCGCCAAACTAAAATTGGCGAGCGCTAGAAAGAAATATAATAAAAAGACAAGTGCAGATACCATTCTTGTATCTTCGTCATGCTCACCTACCCCGAATGAAGCCCCCTAAAGGTGATGTGTTGCACCTGCTTTTTGCGTCGTGAGCATTATTGAAAGAGGACTTTGTGAAATCAACTCTACATGGTGGACCTTTGTTGTAGCTGTCAAATAAAAAATTATAATATTGCCTACCTTGTCACAACCACCCGTTACACGTATTCTGCTAGATGTTTGTTTAACTTGATATGAAGGTTTACAGCGTGTGATTTGCACAAAGCTGATCGAGTGAATTCGTCATTCAGTGGAAACGTGCCGGTATTTTACATCCGCATGGCACATTATATCACTTGGAAGCACAGCCACTGTTGCTGTTTGTTACACTTCCCTTCACTTTGGAGTCAGTAATGGTTTGTTATTGCGTATACAAAAAATACTGGCAGATACGTCGGGCTAATAAACATATAATATTTTGTGTTGGAGCTATGTGCGGAGATGTTGAAAATCAGCATACCACATGAAAAAATATTCTCGCAGAATATGCGCGATGAGTACGTTTCAACATTCGACTGTAATATAATTGACGAGAATATTTCAAACGACATTCCCTTTAGTCTCATATATCTACTGATGTAGTACATCTCTTGGCTCATGCCGTGCACATGAACTCTTCTTGTGGGCACTCATAGCCAAGATAATAAGGAATGACGCATGTCAGTGGAGTTGTATATCGCCTTTATTTTTTAGTATATCATTACTTTTAAATCAACTATTCCAGCGGAAGGGCAGACATATTCAGAGAGTGTGTCACTTATCCACATTTATGTCGTCAATTCCCTCCAAGGAGAAATACTTCAAGTTTCTGTGGAAGAATAACACCTCTCTTGTTATTCGAAAGGTCTCCGAATGAAATGAGATCACTTTTGAAGGAGTACACCATCTCTCACTGCATAGATGACTACAGATATCACTTTAGCTCTAGGTGATTTATTTTTGTTATTTATGGGTTGATGACTGTGACGCGATTTGAATTTGAGCAGCCAGCTGCGGAACAGAGTATAGAGAAATCATATCGCTTTATGGACACTCAACTGAAAGCTGAGTCACCCCTAACAAAGAAGTCTCACCCAAGCTGTTCCTGAATGACCTTGTTTTGTAGTAAAAGTCGAGATGAAATTTTTCCATACATCGTTAGTTAATAAAACACATGTTCCACCCCGGCCTGCTCCATGCTCAAAACTCTACGCTTCTAGCTGGCTACTTCCACAAAAAAAGAAAAACGCATATAAGCACATTACAAAAGAAAATTTCAATTCATTATTTTTTAAATTCAATAGGAAAAACTGCCAATTCTAATATTTAGGTAAGTTAATAGATTGACCAAACCTAGGATGTCGGAGGTACAAAATTTTCTTTCAGCAAAAAAAAAACACGGGCTACTCAAGTAAACAGTATTATAATAAAGCAATGTCTTCCAACATTCCAATTTATTCGGCGTTCTGCGAGCCGATAGTTTTCCGTCGCCGACATTGTAGAACATAACCTCAATTGATAACTGGTTTCTGGTGCGGCTAAGTAAAAAGCACAACCTGCAGGGGCGTCTGCGCAAGTAGGCGTTTGGTGTGTAGCGACAACACGGCCTCGAGCTAATGGAGGTGGGGTTTCGGCTCATTCCCACGCCTAGCCGTGCGTGGCATTGTCATGACCGGGAAAAACGGGATCCTTGAGGTTGAGCCGACGCCGGGTGAGTAGACCATTAAGGCCCCCCGTTTGGGGCAACACACCTCTTTTTCCTTGGATTCACGTAGACGGCACCCCTGGGCTGACAGACCCAGTGGAATTCGGCAGTGAGTTTTTCCTATCTGTCCTTTTCTTTCTATATCTCAGTCTTTTTCCTCTTTAAATCTATCCTGTCTTCTTTTTTTCCATTTGCTTCTACGTTTCCTGGGGGCAAGGATTAACATTGTGTGTGTGTCCTCTCTATTGTACATTATAAACGGCTAACGTAGCCGTGTGCAGCTAACGTTGACATGCCTCACTATAAACAAAAGAGCTGTCGCGTCCTCGTGTTGGGCTCGTTTGTGGGTGGCAGGCCTGGCTGCCGAAAGACCTCCTATTGTATGGCTTCTACCTCCTTTCCCCTACGTAACAAACGTCCTCACTCAAAGAGGGGGCGCATCGAATTGACTGGAAGTATTTTTTTCATGAAGCCACAAGCAACTTTCCCACGATTCCATGTGGTTCACTGTGAAACAATCAACAAGAATGCTAGATAAATCTCACCATTTTTATTATTTAAAAGTCTTACCGAAACATTAGGCTGGGATTAAAAGTCTACAACAATGCCTAGTGAGATCTTCTCCACGAAGTCTACAACAAAGCACCATCTGAAAAACTTTGTGAACGTCTTTCGATCGGAAATGCACCTGTTTCAGTCGCCCCACACCACTTTCTTAACAGCTCGCGAGGAGTGGTATCTGACTAAGACTTGCTCGACTTGTCAGAGAGTGAACTTCTCGAGACATAGGGTGAACAGCATGTCGCGAACGTACAGCCAATCAAAATCAGGCGCGATAATAAAAAGATTTCCACAGAAAACCTAGTCCTCACATTTGGTACCAGAACGTTTCCAGAATATACAGAAAGAGTTTGTTTGAAGTCGAATGTCTGACTGTAAATTCCCAACACCCGGCGCTGCTTCAAGTGCCAGCGTTTTGGTCACGGCTCTCAGAGATTCTGTGGCCGCAAAACCTGTGCTAAGTACCGTTCACATGAGCACTTTGCAGACAGCTGCAAAGAAACTCTCCGTGTGCAAACTGCGAGGGTGCACACGCAGCCTACTCTCGCACACTTCCAGCATGGAAGAAAGAAAAAGGTATAGTAACACTGAAAATAACCAAAAAAGTTTTTTTGGAGGCAGGAGCGTTACACTTTGCTTCATTTGCGGACATGGCAGGCACGGGGGCAGTGCCACAACGGTCCGTGGTACCCACTCTAACAACACACAATGGATGAGCGGTAGTGCCATCCGCCCCATTAGTGGAAGCAGCAGCCAGCTGCTCCACCACCACAGGGCAAGCAGTCATTGGGACCTGTTGCCCCAGGTCCTTTATTGCAAAAGAAGTCCCGAAAAAAATGGCAGCATATCAACGGAGCGAATGATGAAGAGTGGGGCGAAGAATTTGTCCGTCTATGCGTCCGTCTGTGTGACCGTCCCTGCGTCTGTTTGTGCGCCCGTCTCTGCGTTCTTTCGTGCATCCGCCCCTGCGTCCGTTCATGCGTCCATCCATGCATCTGTTTGTGTGTCCGTTGGTTCATCCATTCAACACTCCAAGTCCCACCATCTCGCATCTTTTTATCATATATTCGAATGGATGGATGCTATGAGCGTCCCCTTTATAACGGGGTGGTGACAAGTATGCCACCAGGCTCGACAAAAAAAAAACCTTTTTTCTTTTTTGATGTTGGCCTAATGCCTCTACTTCGATAAATTCTATCTTAATGGAAAAAAAGGTAAATTTTCAGCTTAAGTTCTCTGCCATTTACGACACACTGTCCATATTTTATTTTTCCAATTTTTATTTTTGTCCTTTCTCTCTAATTTTCTGCCACCAATACTCTAACCGTCTCTTACTTATTTCAATCGCGGGTGTGTTCAGCTTTCCATTGTTGTCCCTAAAACCCAAGGCTTCCTGTAGGCTCGTGCCCAAACGTACACCTGGGTGGATATCTCCACATTCAATCAGAACATGCTCCGCCGTTTCCTTATCTTTCCCGCAGCATGTGCATTGTTCTTCTTCTTTACTGAATCTTGCTTTATAACTACGCGTTCTAAGGCAACCCGATCTCGCTTCAAACAGTAAAGCGCTTCCCCTTGAATTATCGTAAAATGTCTCCCTCCTTATTTCATTTTTGCCCTTTCGGTAGTTACTCAAAGCCGGTTTTTTCTCCATAGCTGCCATCCAGTAAATCCTCTACGCCTCCCTGACTTTTCCCTTAACGCTCTTTGTTGACATATGGCTTACAGTACCAGCCGTATATTTACTAGTGAGTCTTCTAGTTCTTTTTCTCCACTGTGTGTCCACGCTCTTCCTATACAAATAACGGAACACCTTCTCTGCCCATCTACTCTCCTTCATATTTCTTAGCCTTTCTTCGAACCTTATTTTGCTCTGCGCTTCCCTCGCCTCAAAACCTGCCCACCCCATATCGCCCTTTACAGCCTCGTTTGTCGTCTTCCCGTGAGCACCCAACGCGAGGCGTCCCACAGTCCTTTGATTTACATCCATTCCCGATTGCACCTCTGCCCTCATGCACACCACTGAGTTCCCAAAAGTAAGCCCTGGAACCATTACACCCTTCCACAGACCTCGAAGCACCTCATACCTATTGTATCCCCACAATGCTCTGTGCTTCATTATTGCCGCATTCCTCTTTCCTTTTGCTGCCGAGGCTTTTTCCTGTACCTCCATGTATCTATCACTCTCATTTATCCATACTCTAAGGTACTTGTATTCGCTTACCCTCGGTATTTCTTGGCCTTGTATGGACACCGTCTGATCACAGGGATCATTGAATACCATCAATCCACACTTCGTTACACTGAATCCTAGTCCAAGAGCTTCACCTTCCCTTCCGCATATATTCGCCAGCTGCTGTATATCATCTCGACTGTCCGCAAATAAGACGATATCGTCCGCATAAAATAAACCTGGAAGCTTCTGCTCAATCATCATGCCGCCCTGTTTGTGTGACAGATTAAAACCAATGTTGCTACCTTCTAGCGCTTTATTCATACTCACCACGTACAGCATGAATAACAGCGGGGACAAAGGACATCCCTGTCTCAGACCCTTGCTAACCTCAACGTTCTCTTTGCTACGCATTCCTTCCCACTCTATGCAAACTGTATTTTCTCGGTATATCTCCCTCAAAAGCTGTATACAGTCGTCGCCCATGCCCATTCCTTTCAATATATCCCACAAAATTTCCTGATTAACGTTGTCGTATGCCCCAGTGATGTCTAGAAAAGCCACGTACAAGGGCCTATTCTCTATTTTAGATATTTCTATACACTGAGTGAGAACAAACAGGTTATCGTCTAACCGCCTGTCGACTCGAAATCCGTTCTGAAGTTCTCCCAAAATATCGTTATGTTCGGCCCATGTTTCTATTTTCATTTTTACTGCTTGCATCGCCAACCTGCATAGTACCGATGTAATGGTTAGTGGTCTATACGAGCGAATCTTGTCCTTTTCTCCCTTGCCTTTATAGATTAAGTTCATTCTACTTTGTCGCCAACTGTCCGGTATTTGTCCGTACTTTAAGCTTTTTTCTACTGCTTTTAACAATGCTTCTTTAGTGTTATGTAATAGTTCGTTAATGAGGCTAACGGGAATCCCATCTAAACCCGCGGCAGTGCGCTTTGGAATTTTTCCTTCGGCCTTTTTCCAGTTGAAATTATCAAGTACTAGCTCTTCCTCTGTTGCTTTCTCCGCCACACTTTTACTCACCGGGAAGATCCCCTGGACGCTCTTTTGAAACGAATCGGCTGTTACCTTTTGGATGTAACCTAGCGCTTCGTACCCTTCCAATTGATTTCCTCCTTCATCTAGAATATGTTGTTGCGTTGTGACAGACTTCCTACCTAGCGCCTTTATGTGGCTCCAAAAAGTCCTAGGCGCGGCCTCCTTTTTTTCGTGTATCTCTGTCATCCAGCGTTCACTTTCACCTTGAATGTTTGCCTCTACCAATTTCTGTACAAGGGATTTTTTCTCTAAATATATTTCCCATATTTTTTTGACTTCGTCCTGCGGCCGCTTCTCCTTTTTTGCCTTTCTATGCTCCCGTGATGCTTCGCGTCGCTTCTCGATCGCCTCCCGGATTTCCCTGTTCCACCAACTTTTTGGCTTCCTTTTTCCTTTCCAGCAAACAGTTTTCTTCTCTTTCCCTATCTCCTTCGTCATTAGATGTAACAGCTCACTATACTCCCAGTCCTTGCCTGGTATTTCGCCTACTTCTTCCTCGACTCTTGCGGCTATATTTATTATTTGTTTGTCATTTAAATACGAGCTGCCAGACTTTGATTCCATGCTCATATTTTCAGTTTCGTATCCCATTTGTAATGTTATTCGTTTATGATCACTACCCAAGCTGTTAATGCCTTCCTCGTCTATCCTCATTTCTGTCAGTTTGTGGTAAATTCCTTCAGTCATGAGACAATAATCAATACTTGATTGCTTGTTTCCGACTTCCCATGTGATCTGACCGTCACATTTAGGCCCCGTGTTAACTATCTCCGGACTATGTTGCTCGCAAAGATCTAGTAATAACTTCCCATTGGTGTCTGAATATCCGTCAAGGTCATGTATGTGGGCATTCATGTCCCCTAGAAGGATGATTTCGGCCCCATTACCAAATTCCTTAATATCCGCACTCATGCAATCCACTATCTCCTGGTTCTTTTCTCTGCAGTTATTCCCCGTCCACAAGTAGGCTACCCCTAGCCACGTTTCCTTTCCACCTACTGTGCCCAGAACCCAGAGGTGCTCTGAACACGTCTGTTTCACTCTAACCCATTTGGCTCCGCGATGAATTAGCATTCCTACACCCCCACCTTTCCTTTCCGATATGGTCCTGTTACACCCTTCCCAAACATAATTTTCAATATGTGGTGGCTCTTCCAAGTCTCTAAGGTGTGTTTCTGTAACCGCATACACGCCTATCTGTTCTTTGTTTAACTGCTCCTCAATCTCTAACCATTTTGCCTTCTTTCTGCCACCCTGCATGTTTATGTAACTAATTGCAACACGCGCCTTTTTCCTTTTTCTTTTACCTTTTTTCTGGTTTTTCGCAATTCTACCTGTCAAAGCGTCCTCCTGGTTGTTTTCCCTGTTACGAGCTACCCCGGACTCCGAAGGGCCCGTGAGCCCCCCAAAAAAGCTACTGCGCGTCCTGCCAGTCACCAGCCCACCTCGTGTCCAAGCCTCTTATCGAAATGAATCTTGTCTCTTTGGAATCCACCCCACCTGTGCACTTCCCTGTTTAAATCCACTACCTCGAAACCCTTCTCTCGACTAATTCGCCATATCTCTTTGTTTGCGTCGACAACCGCTCTTTGCAGGTTGACGTTGCGTACTGGTACTTCCGGTACTGTGCATACTACAATTTGCACCTGGGGGGACACTGCGCGCATGTCATCCACCCCTTTCGCCAAGGTCGTCGCTAGTCCTGACGATTCTTTTTTCAGGACGTCATTTAGCCCTCCCGCAATTACAACGAGGTTACGATTGTTAGCTTTAGCTGCGAGTTGTTCACCCGCTTGACTCATTACTGTCCCCAGCGTTTGTCCTGGGAACGTCCCTATCGCAACTCTCTTGTCGCCTTTCACCCTTTCTTTGATTGCCGCTGCGCATCGGACTAAATTTGAGTCACCGGCGATGATGACCTGTTCAGACATTCCTTCTGAAACCTGCACCTGGCTGCTGACTAGGTGACTAGCGTGAGTCACGGCTGCTGGTTTGCTCCCTCCCTCCCTCAAAACTACTTCCCGGTAGCTGGGCCCTGTGGCCAATGTATCTGCCTTTGTCATGCCTGTTTCCTTCATCTCTCCCGCACGGGGGGTCGTCGCCATAATGCTTCCGCCGTCACCTGCGTCTTCGTTCCCTTTCACGACCTTCGATAGGCCCTTCTCGGCTGACCGGAGCCTTCCTTCCATGGCTGACGTTTTCTCTCGCTCCTTCGCCAATGCATTCTCCAGCTCTGCGATTTTCTCCGTGAGCCCACTCTGGACCGCCATCATATTTTTCATTTTCTCCTCGAACTCGCACTGTCTACACTTGGCGTCATCTTCTGCTTTCTCCTCCGCACTAACTTCCACCTTCCAACCTACCCCGCACTCTGAACACTTTACGGTCTTTTTGACCATGGCTAGCTCAGTTTACCGATGCCCACGTGTTAGAAAACTGTATTAAAATACACTGGTATAAGCCAAAAAGAACCACAATAATAAATAAATACGCTACACTTCACAGCACCTGCGCATGCACGTGGTCGGTCTACGCGCAGACCTCAGCCACGTGGTGGCTGGAGAAAAAAGACACAGTACAAAATACTAAAAAAAACGTACACCGTAATAGACCTAATCAAGCTTTACGCTAGCGCCTTACGTTCTCATAACGCTACAGACAGAGGCAAGCTGGAAACATGCAAAAACACTTATCTGTAGCTGTCATTCCGGAGCTCTCCAAAAACACGTCCGACCTCTACCACACTCCCCGCCACACACCCCTATATTCCGCTTGGAATGTCCGCTGGATGGCAGTGCTTCCCCATATAGAAGCACCGCCATCCAGCGGACATTCCAAGGACTAAACGAGAGGTGGCACACGCAAACTTTCTTACGGCCTGCGCTTTGGGTCCACTTCCCACCTTTAACCACCTCGAGTTCATGGTATATTCTAGTTCACTGTATTCATGGCCCTGCGACCAAACGCTCGCTAAACCTTTCGAAAACCAAGGAGGTTACGCCCAGCGAGTATAATGTAGCAACCTTTCCCTGTCAGATAGGGCTCAATTTACATGCCAATGGCTGCTAATGAGAATGAGAGACAGGAGAATTCGGCTTTTACTTTCTTACGGCTTGCGCTTCGTATCTACTTCTCATTTTTAACCACCTTGAGTTCATTCATGGTATATACAAGTTCATTGTATTCATGGCACTGCGGCTCAACGCTTGCTAAACCTTTCTAAAGCTAAGGAGGTTACACCCAGCGAGTATAATGTAGCATCCCTTTCTTGTCCGATAGTGCTCAATGTACATGTTAATGGTCTAATGGGGATCGCAGCGTGCGCGTTGACTAAAAGCCGAATGCTCATGTCTCTCATTCCCCATTAGCAGCCATTGGCATGTACATTGAGCACTTTTTTTATTGTTAAACAACGCACAGAAGAAATCTCTCACTGGCACCACCTTGGAGGTCAAGTGTTATACCTATTTCGGGTATGTGCCACTGGTGGTTACATACGAGGGGCGCCCAAGCCACGCCATAAGGAGCTTCGCCCCTAAAAACAGACAACTGCGCACGAAACCCACGAGCGCACATCCAGTGCCTCTACCGAGGCAATGGACGTAGCGGCTAGACCAACGGCCTCCAAGACGCTGAAGGCTAGGCTCAGCTCATCGAAGCACGCCAGAAAATTGAACACTCCCGTATTAGGACCTGGCAAGAACTCCCTGACTTGAAGTAAAAGTCCTTTCATTACACACAGCATAACTTTACACACATCTTGGAGACAAAATTCTACAATAAAATACCAGAGGACTTCTCAGAAATCTCGATGATATCCAAGAACTTTTACAAGAACATTCACCAACAGTGCTGTGTGTACAAGAAGCACATTTAAGATCCAAAAACATGAACTTTCTTCGTCAATTCGTTATACTTCGAAAGAACAGTGATGCCATAGCATGAACTGGTGGTGTAGCCATTATTGTTATTCGAGGAGTAGCATGTACTCATGGACCGCTACTAACATCTTTAGAGGCAGTGGCTCTTGAAGCAGTTCCATTGAATATGCTCGACACCATCTGCTCTTTATACACACCACCGCAATACCTCCTGAAAAAACATGAATTTCTGTCTTTAACAGATGAGCTACCAGAACCTTATCTAGTTGTAGGAGACCTAAATGCGCACAGCAGTTTGTGGGTTGACTGCCGATGTGATTCACGATGTCGTCTCATCGAACAGTTCATCTTTTCATCAGGTGCTTGTCAGTTGAATAGGAAAGATGCTACATAACTTAACCTTGCCAACAAATTTTACTGTTCCATTGACCTTAGTATTGCATCTCCTTCACTTGTATCATTACTCCTATAAAAATATAGATAATCCCTACACAAGTAACCATTTTCTTGTCTTCTTGAGTTCACCAACATCATACGAATGTCCTTCACGAGTTTTCAAATGGCCGACATACAAAGCCGACTGGGAACAGTTTTACAACATTTCTCATTTAGGACAGTTATCTGTGCGTAAAGCATATATAAAGCTGTGCACTACTTCAGAGCTTTGCTTGTTTATGGAGTACCAAGTGCATTTCGGAAACATCTGGCCTGCCCGGCAAGCGACGCGTCCCAAGGTGGAACACTGAGTGTCGTAATGCGCGAAAGGAGCAGAACAAGGCACAGAGGTTGCTTCGGAACTCACCGACAGCTGAAAATCTTGACAGCTTTGAGAAAATGAAATCTCAAGGCAGGAGAACGCGTCGGCAGGTCAGCAGAGAAAGCTGGTACAAGCGCTTATCAGGGATCAATTCATATACACAAGAGGCTAAAGTCTGGAACATGGTTTATAAGGAAGCAGACAGAAAAGTACATTCACTCCTACTCGTGAACACACAACGTGGCAGCGTGAAAGATCAGGCGAACTTCCTCGTTGCCCAATACGAGCGGGTGCCTAGCTCATCACACTATACAGAAGCTTTCCAAAGATATAAAACATGGATGGAAAAGCAGAAACTAAAACATAGGTGTACAAAATACGAGGCATACAATCAACCTTTCAACTTAGCCGAGCCAAAAACATTACTATACTCTTGCAGTAATTTTGCCCCAGGCTACGGCCGTGTCGTGTATGGAATGATGAAAAACCTGCCGCTCAAAATGGAAAAAACATTACTCTCACTATGCAATGATATCTGCTTTCTGGCGCCATCCCTGCTTCCTGGAAAGAGGTTATAATTATTCCCATTTTAAAAAGAACAAGGACCCTGCTATTGATTCGAGTTATAAACCCATTGCACTGACAATCTGCCGTTGTGAACTTTTTGAAACGATGATAAACCACCGGCTTTCACATTTCCTTGAAACACACAGTTTGCTCGACCGATTGCTGTGTGGGTTTTGAGAGAGTAGATCCACCACCGACCATCTGGGGCGTATCGTGGCGGAGATCCAAGATACTTCCGTCCACAAACAATACTTCCTCTCTGTGTTCCTCGACATCCAGGCCTACGAAACAACATGGCGTTTTGGCATATTAAGAGTCTTGTCTCACCTGGGTGTGTGCGGTAGAATGTTTTGCATAATCGAGAGTTACTTCTCGAATCACAAATTTCGTGTCCGCGTGGGCAGTGTTCTCTCTCAGACTTTCGTTCAAGAAATAGGAGGAGTACTGCAAGGTGGTGTACCTATTTGTATACTTTTTATTATCAAAATGAATTCTTGCACCCTTCCATCCCCGGCAATAGGTTTTATTGCACATATGTCGACAATGTTAAGCTTGGCTTCCAGTCATGCAACCTGGCATTATGTGAGCGGCAGGTTCAGCTAGCTTTAAACGAGGTCTCCGAATGAACAGAGGAAAACAGATTCCGACTTAACCCACAAAAAAGCACGTGTGTCTTGTTCTCCCGAAAGAGACGTATGCTCTCACGACCTGACTTTCAACTGAATGGTCAACGTGTGTCTGTCAGAGCAGAGCATAAAATCTTAGGCCTAATCTTGTACAACAAGTTGACCTTTATGCCGCACAATAGGTATCTAAAAAACAAGTGCAGCAGAGTCATAGATGCTTTAAAAGTGTTGTCAAGCACTAAATGGGGAAGTGACAAGTAGTGTCTCATGAACTTGTATAGGATTCTCGTACGCACTCGTTGGAATATGGAGCAATATCCTATCAGTCGGTGACACCTACCGCCCTGAAGATGCTTGACACCATTCACCACCTAGGCATTCCTCTCTTCATGGGTGCCTTTCGCACCAGCCTCTTTGAAAGCCTGCACGTGGAATCATACGAATAATCCCTACATCTACAGAAATGCTACATGTCTTTTTTAAATTATTTCAAAGTGAAGACAGACAAGGACCACCCTTCCTATTTCACAATTGATGGCATGTCTACTTCTGTTTTGTTTCTAAACCGGCCATCTTTGTGCCATATTCCCTTCGTGTGAGGAGCCTTTCTAAGGAAACTGGTGTGTCCCTCGAATATCGTCTGATGGCTCCTGCAGCATGCCTGTCACATTGGCAGTGGCAATTGGTAGATTGTAATGTATCTTTTTTTAGAGATTCCAAAGCACGCGCCTATCGCACATATGCGCACATTCTTCTTAGAGCTACAACAAAAGTACACAGATTCTGAGTTCCTTACAGATGCCTCAAAGTCCAGTACTCGTTTCATACGCAGCCGTTGGCCGACCCTTTTCGGAAGCCGGCGTTCTGTACCCTGATACAAGCATTTCCACTAGCGAAATTAATTCTATCCATCAGGCTGTTAAACACAATGCACATATGAAACTACAAAAAGCGGTAACTTACACGGACTCTCTGAGTATGGTGAAAGCTTTCAAACACCAAAAAACACAAAAAACCTTATTCTTGCGTTCCTTTATTCAATGCTAAGCACAGCCTACTTATCCAAGCAGCATGTTGTAATCTGCAGGGTGCCGGGAACCATGAGATGCAGGGAAACATTTAGGCAGACCAGCTGGCTGCATCCGCCATCAATGATGCCGCTAATGCATCTATACCAATCCTTTCAATTGACATGAAACTTTTTTAAAGAAAAATCTCAGAGGTTATTGGCTAAAAAACGTGGGATAGACACACAAGTAATAAACTACATTTTAATAAGCCACAAGCATATCATTGGCTGCCGCTGTTCAAAATCACGTCACACAGAAGTAACACTCACAAGGCTAAGGACAGGACTTACGAACTCTAAACATTCGTATGTTCTGTCTGACGGTGATCCATCTTTGTGTGAGAAATGTGGAGAACCACTTACACTTCTTCACATTCTTATCCAGTACAGTCAGTTAGATGCTCTAAGAAATAAGTGTTTTTTACTGTCCTACTGCGAGCAGCTCTGTGCTAAACCCAGGGATGCTTATTGGTAGGAATTTGACTTGTAAAACTTACTTGTAGAATTGACTTTTTGTTTACATTTTCGAAAGATATACGTTTTTTATTTCACTACATATTTCAAGGTGATCCATAGGAGGACCTCAGTACCGAGGCCACTACTGGGTAAAAACATCTCCACCATGGTTTTATTATGATCTTCCGACACCCACTATTACTGCACATATTGCACAGCACTGTCATCATTTTAGTACCTATGTTTTACCCGTTGTAGTGCTAAGACTTTTAAGGCCCCTATAGAGCCAAGCATCATATTATTTTTCACAATTCTAGTCACTGAAATGGCGCTCTTTGGCCATCAGTGGTCCCTTGCGCCATAAAGCACCAGACATCACCGTTAAGTGAACGGCACAAGGTTAAAATAACAAAACAGTCGGAAACATTAGCCATTCTTCAGCATACATTATCAAGACGCGCGCCAAGTTAGGAAATACGTAGCGCCGATTGCACGCAGTGAAAGACGCCCACTGCTTTCTTTTGAATGCACCATCTTGCTTCCTACACGAATTTGGTTTGGAACGCACCACCACAGCATTTGCGTTCACGATGCTGTGTTTTCTTACGTACTCTATAAAACACTGTTCCACTCATGTATAAAAAAAGCGATAAGAAAGCTGCGTTTTCGTGAAGCAGGGAACAATACCCCCTATGCTGCATTGTTGTTGAGAGTCAAATGTTGAAAAGCCAGCAACGGTGAAGGCGCGCGACATGAACGAGACATTCATGCATATAGAGAGCGCACACACTTTCATTAGATGAAAAAACTCATTTTTTTGTATAAACAAAAGACGGAGTGATTACCGCAGGCACATTCACTAGAGCTGGTAGTCATAGGCCACTCACTCTGGCGGTCACATCTGTTGTAGGCTGTGTACGAGTGCTAGAGGCGATGTACCGTGGATTGCTATTTTCTAGTTGTCGGTATTTTCGTCATCTGATGAGAATACACCCCACCACTATACGTATCATACATAGTTTACGAGAAAGCATTTTATTCGGTAGAGATATCAGCTGCCATGCAGACACAGAGGAATCAGGGTGTGGATGAAACACATAAAAACATCTTTTAAAGATCTACAGACAATGAGTTGCCACCATAGTTCTCTATATCAAAAGCGACATCGTACAGGTAAAGAATATTGCAAGACGAGAAGACACGGCTCGCCCGATGGCATTTACTGCGTGGTTAAAGGAGGTTCTCAGAGACATTAAAAATGCAAGAGCTAGGGGATGGAGGTAATGGAGAGTATCTTAGTAACCGGCACCTCACCGGTGACATTGCATTGCTGAGAAGAAGCACTGAAATCAAAATGACGATGAAGCCTAACTTAATAAAGCAAAGGGTAACCGAGCGCCCACAAAAAGACTTGCCTGCTTACGAACAGTAAAGACTTGTGTGATTACTGGTTATGGAGTCTTACCAGCGTCTTAGCTTGCATGCCCTGCACCTTTAACATGAATTCCCACTAACAACCTCAGTTTTCCATCTTTCGAGACTAATACCCCTTCACACGTAACTTAAGCGCACTTCGAGCAAGTACACTTCGCCCCGAGTGTCATTTGCGCACTGTCACACGTGCTACGTGATGCTACCAGGAAAATATTGAGTGTAACACACTCGCCTCAATGGGGACAGGTGGCGCTATACCCCATAAAGTGGACAGGAAAATAGCCGCCGTAATATCTAAGTTTGTAGAGCATCAGGCGATTTTATCAAAGCTCGCAGGTGCGGTTCCTGTTCACAGCAAGTTAACTTTTTGTGTACTTTTCTTTCTTCACAATTGCATAACAATTCTAATCACATCCCCTAAACCACTCCTATGGGAGACCAGCGCTGAATAGGTAGCGCGCCTGAAAAGAGCACTGGCTGACAGTCGCGGTATAATAGAGCTGCTCGCGCTCACACGACTGGCCGCTATTTTTGCTTTTGCCAGCCAAAAGTAAAAGGGCAGCCATTATTATAATGTTCATCCATGCCTTTAACTTATGGTCAGAATAAATGCATCAATCACATCAGGGAGTTCTCACTGTCCTGCATACATAATGATGCAAGCCGCTACTAAACTTTCCAGCAGGATATATGAGCACAAGCATGCTAGAATTTTTACAAGTAAAGTTATGTAGAAATGTGACTCGCTGAAATATTTAACACATACGTAACCGCCTGCAGCGGTCACCAGTAGGTTCATTAATTAATCTTACTCAATGGCACCGCTGACAATGATAATTATTATCTCACGTTACGTCCCCCTAGATACATTGCTGTCTGCAAAGATGGCTCTTACACACAGCAGACAGGGCTGACTTCTTTTTTAAGGAAAAACAAAAGGGTTAATTTTGAACATCCTGAACATGCGTGCTCCTTGAATACAGCTACCAGGTGGTTCTGTGAAGTTCCCTTTTCACAGGAAACAGAATCCAAGTACAGCTGCTGTGCAGCAGCAGCCAAGTTTTCCACGAGCCACCATTGATGACAGGCTAGTCCGAACGTCTTCCACACTCTTCGAACGACGAGCATGCATTGGCTGCGATGAAAAAAAAACAATTTAGTAAATTGTGTCAGTTAGTACAGCTTTATTTGGCAGTTTTTTTAGAATGATTAGGTACAATGTGTCTTAGAAAAGCAGGATGTACAAAAACCGGACATGTTACAAGGTAAACTTCCTCAATGTTTTTGGTGAACACAGCCGCAACATTAAAAAAGAATATGCAATTTTCACTATACAGGTATGTCACAAATATGCTTGAATAACACTCTTGCATTGTGCATATACATGTCAATTTAGTGATATGATAGCACATAAATGATGGTATGAACCTTTATCAAGTATTTATTGCAGGTAACATATAAAATTAGGTTCTGAATTTTATTTTGAACACAGCTAATGTAGCTTTCTTAAGCGGCTTACATTGTGACAATTATACCTATATTATCAGAAATTGGTTTCACTAAACTACTATTGTTTGCTGCTAAATGAAGGCCATTAGTTTCAAAATTCTGGTTGGCTAATTAGGCAGTACCCCTCACATACCTCTTATCACAGACTGTGTTATGAGTGTATGAAAAAAAGAAAGTGGCCACGCTAAGGCATACAAGCCATCCATATTGAAGTACATACCATCCCAACAAAGCAAGCAAGCTTCTGCAACACTCTCCAGTAACCAGAATCCTGGAAGCTATTGGCCGGGATTTAGCAATACCCAAACATTATATGACACTGATTTCTAACATATATTTGCTTCAATGCGAACAGCTTAGGAATATTCAGTCTATATTTATGATTCTCAGATATATACAATGTCCAATTTACATTTTAACAGCAACACGTGCGTGCCTTATGCATGCATATTGAGATGTATAACATTAACACGAGTTTTGAATGATAAATAAAATTTTCGTTTCTGCAACCACCAGACATTCATTCTGCAACTGTAGCGCATGGCTAGAGAATTTACTTAGGCTTGTCATCTGATATGAAAGCAATTAAAAAAAACGATGGCCACGATTGAAAATTAATAAAAGCACGGCATTTTGGCCTCTGTACAGGAGCCTTGCTCACAAGTAACAAACGTGCTTTTATTCGTGGTCAGAATGTGGTTTCTAATTTTTTTCATGTCTTTTCCTGACTCTATGAGTTTCAGGGTGTCTTCTATTACAAAATTTCATTGGAGGTGGTCGTCTAAACTGTTCTTGTTGTTTGTACATGTCAAAGTGTTAGCAAAGTTCGGGTGAGGTGCACACAATATTTAATAAACCAAAACAAAAGAACGAATTCCAAGCATAGTAAAAACAAGCGGAATAAAATCAAATGTGCTCATTCGCATGAACTAATGATCGAATTAGGCCACACACAGTAAAATACAGTGATTCGGCCACAATTAGCCATCAAATATTTGCTCAAAATACAGTTCGATTTTAACGAACGGCTCGGAATTCGCGAGCTCTGGCTGAATCTGGTAACCTATGTTGCGGTTGTATGCTGTAAGCTCGAATTTGACTAAACGGGCACCATGATACAATCTTTACAAACCATGTTTAAGACGCAGCAACATGCTTCACCCGAACACAACTTGAGTAACACGGTGGTTCAAAGATGCGTGCCGGTACGTATGCATACACCTGCATACGTTCAGCTACCCGCCATAATACGCGATAGCAGTTAAAAAAAGACGTACAGCATATGAAACTGTCTTAGACAGGTTAACTTCTATAGCACACAATATGAACAGGCGTGCAAAAAAACAGATCCAAGTACACCCTTATTAGACGTGATCAACGCTTGGAGCTAACAAACGCCGTCTTCACCCAAGAATTATTCAAGCAAAATAGCAGTACATCGCGCACAAGCACCCTTCCAGCACCATTGCCAACAGAGGCGGACGCCGCCATTAACTCTGCTCAAGTTTGCCGCCGAATTCCTGCTGTGCACATATAAACACTGAACCATGCTTCAATAAAAAGAAAAAGCTCGCCCGCACTCCACTTCTAACATGTTTGCCTTCATTTTGATGACACGATGTACACAAACAGGTTCGCTACGGTAACAAACTTCCCTTATCTTCCACATGTCACGAAAAACGTAGCAGAAACAAAGCGCTGACAGCAGGAGTGTGGTACATACCTGGCGAGTGCTCCACAATACGACGCCACACGTCCCCGCTTCGGTATAGCTCATCTTTGTAATAAGCAGCACAAGCAGAACACAAAAAACAAACACATATCGCAAGCACACCTCAAAACACGGCGAAAGTCGACGCAAAACTAAGCCCTGTGAGCCGCTGTGAGGCCCCCCACTTGCAAAAGTATAGTTGCTAGAAACGTCATCTGGATGTCATGAACGGGCGCCTTCCCAAGCGGCGGCGAAGAAACCGAATTTTATGCACCGCGACGCGGCACTGCCTGTAGCTGGCGCGCTGTTGAAAGGCGGGGGAGGTTGATGGCGGGCTGCTGCTGGCGGCAGTGAAACTGCGTCTCTGTCACATAACTCCTACCCGAAACACTCGTTTCAACCATAGATATAATCACTAATTATCTTCTCGGCAGGGATAGAAGGAAGTAAATATAATTTTACCAACTATATAACCTGCTACAGATGCACAACCTAGCGCGCATACAATTTAACTATCTTAGCAAGGTATCTTCCTAAATGTGCTATATTTAACCTCTGCTTGCGCACCCCCTCCCCCTTAATCAAAGCGGATGTTTCACCTGAAAAAGGCTGGATTTAAATGACCAGCAAATAACTACCAGTCTGATGCAGTACCAATGAAAGTAATATATATATGCAACTAACGACGCGCCTGTTTTTCTTCCTACTTAGAGCCGTCTGTTTCAATTGGTAATTTAGGACATTTATGTGCTTTAGTTTGCTTTTCGACACACGCACAAAGCAGCTGTGAATTTTTTTTGAAAGTGAGCGTGTCAATTGCTTTGAAGACCAATATGTCTAATTTAGATCGTACGTTGAAGGGGAGTGGGAAAGCCGCCGTCACTAGTTGGGGGGGGGGGGGGGTCCAGTTAGAGTTCGGTACTGGAACCAGTGATTGCTCCAATTTATTTCTGAGCTGCGTCTTGAAGGTTTGCACTGTGCCCGCGTGCAACTGCATATCTGTATAGCCGCTAAAACGTACCATATGGCTAAAAAGAAAAAGAGAACTTCTTTCGTGCCATTATGCAAAGGCGGATACAAGTCCTGTGAAGAAAAAATAGCCTTATTCAGAACTCCCACGGGCCTAGTACGGCTGCAAGGGTGGGTCCGGATCCCGCGAGCTCCTTCTCCATCATGTTCTTTGTCAGGGAAAGAAATATCAAAAGAAAAGAGAAGGAGCTTGGCGAAACGTGTGCGGTGTGTACGCGACCTTTTGATGACCGCTATGTCAACGTTCAAGCACGTGATCAACGGCGAGGTTGTAGAATTTGATCGCGATCGACCAGCATTTAGATTTTTCTTCAAGCTTGTGAACTCCAACCAATCGGTTGCATGCACAGTACATAAGCGGTGGCGCACTGGGGACATGATAACGTTTTATGCACTCACCAGGCTGCATCTTTTTCACAGTCACTGAGCATATAACGTGGCCTGAATACGGGACAAACAAAAACACCTGGAAATGCAGCGGTGCCAGTAACTGCAGTTTCAACCTCACGCAAGAATACTAATTTTTTTATAAGTGTCATTGCAAATGGTGGCACTGAGAAATCGAAGTTTCAGTCCACATGTCACTTGTTTTTTTTTTCATCATGGTATTGTATGTACATTCGGTTTGTCGCAGCTTCCTGATATGTGTTCAAAATATATTAATTCCTCATGTGTGCATGAACTTCAATTTATCGCGGGCTGATGCTCATATTTATTTAGTTTTTATTATATAAAGCTTATTTCATTGAGATGTACCTGTCTTTCTTTTTTTTTCACTGTTCACCTACATCATGCACCAAAACACTTGTCTTTGCGTCTTTTTATCTAGTTGTATTTTTTATGTAAGCGCTGTAAATATATAAAGATATTCATGTATTTAAACTCAAACGCTACTTTTTGGGAAAGAATGATAATAAACGGAGAGTGAAGCCCTGAATCTCCTACATCTTCGTTCCGTACGCGCTATATATTCCGCTTGTATGTGCTGTTGAGATAAAAAAAATTCCGCCATATCCACCAAGTGAATGATGATGAGTGGGCGAAGCTCCGGAGGTAAACCTGGTAAACCATGAATCCTGTGTACAATTCGCCCACTCGATTTTATTACATCACTCCCCCTAGCGTACGTCGCCGCACTAAATCGAACGATTGCCTTTAACCAATGACACGCGCCATATGTGACATCATTCCTATTTTATAAAATCTCGCGTCTTTCATCAACTACACGTACCGCTTTCGAGTTTATAACATCTTGCATCTTTTCATCATAAGCTACAAGTAGCACCATCTAGTAAACACTACAAGAACTAAACGAGAGGTGGCTACATACAGGAGACGGTACCGCCATCTAGTGAACACTGCAAGAACTAAACTAGAGGTGGCTACATACAGGGGACGGTACCGCCATCTAGTGAACACTGCAAGAACTAAACTAGAGGTGGCTACATACAGCATACAGGGGACGCACAGCCCACGCCCTAAGGAGCTTCGCCCCTAATAACCTGGTAGCGTACTGCGAAAATCTGATTTTTTTTCTTTGCTTACACTTCATCGGTACCTTGTGTGACGAGCACAGCGAGTTCGTAGCGTTACCACAAAGTTTCTCTACAACGAGAAACACCTGAGAGCGCGAACTCGGGAACGTAAATGCCGCGTGCCAGCGAGCTTTCGTGTCCTCTGGCGGCTGTATTGTAAAATCTTTCAGCTTTTCCGCCTCGTTCACGACTCAGAAGTGTTGCAGCTTGGGCTAGTTGGTATGACATGATGACAAAACAGAACAACGACAAAGAGACAAGAGACGTGTCGTTCGTGTCTCTTTGTCGTTGTTCTGTTCTCCCGTTGTAACTATTGTCGTTCACGACACTAGGAAAACCTTTCGAGCCACTATAGCCAAAAGTATCTATAAATGTTGACTATAGCACAAGCATCATAATTACAGACCCACACACGTAGATCGGATTCGCGTACTAAAAAAAACTTTGTTGTTGCGTTTAAATGTAAACAACATACGTAAATATATGTCACGCAAACACTTAGAGCGCAAAATATTTTTCTGTTTTAGAGAAAACAGTAAAAAGTTAAGCTCGCGAAATTCAAAACGTTTGCAGGTGAACGCACTAGTGAACGCAACAAGGAAAAAAAAGAACAGCAGCGTTGAAAATCACCACAAAACACTCATCTCTTTTGAATAAAAATTATACAATTGTTGATGCAGACATGTACACGCGAGATTTTATTGCAATGATTGATGGCCCTTATGCATAGACCGTTCTGGATAGGGAGAGGGGGAGCGGTGTCCGCTTTTCGTTTTCCTCTTTGTTACTGAAGAGGGGGCGCAAAGTCAGCCTATACATAGAGAAATAGAGAGAGCCTGGGCACAGCGACCAGAGGGGGGGAATCACCTCATTTATTGACTTCGCCCTCCCCCCCCCGAAGAGATAGAGATATAGAGAGAGCTTGGGCACACCGACCCAAAGGGGGGGGGGTAATCGCTTCATTTATTGACTTTGCCATCCCCCCCCCAAAGAGATGTCGAACTAAATAGACAGCAAATACAAATTTTACGCCGTGGGACGCGCACGTGTCTGTCACGTTTCATCACTATATCTATATATATATATATATATATATATATATATATATATATATATATATATATATATATATATATATATATATACGTGTAATTCGAAGGTCGTAGGTTCGATTCCTGCTCACAGTTGGTAATTTTTTCATCCACTTTTCTTTCTTCTTATTTACATTCTATTGGTTTTAATAACTTCCCCTGTACAATCCTTGGCATTACTGTCTGTTAGATATCATTAATATTGTGTTAAAACACGGAAGAACGAGCCCTTAGGTATACACTTCTTTCCCTTATTTTATATATATATATATATATATATATATATATATATATATATACATGGCTGTATGTGTGTGCGGCATCAGTGCCATAATGGGAAAGGGGGGCATTTTGCACAGTCACTCACCCCTCTTGCCACGGCACTGATAAGAACTGTTACTGTACTACCACTTCTTACTAACATGTGTACTAAAGTGTATCTACTGGTAACATATAGTTCACTGCCAGGTAACATTCTGCAGTTAACATAAAGGAAACATCCCAGAGGTAACAAGAAGAAATCCTTCCCAGGATGCGGAAGGAGTTCGTAAACATACAGTAGTGTCCTTCAGGCAACATATAGAATGAGTAATCATGAAGGTCATGTAGGTTATTGGTAGGAAACAGACAGTACATTGCCAGGACATCACCATTTTCATACGGGATTCTTCAGGGCACTGGATAGGTTAACGATCACGGTGGCCACACTACGATGAGGGTGAAAAAAAAAGAACCCCGGTGAACAGGGGTATACGTGCGCATTGGAGAACTGCAAGCAGTCACAATCTTGATACGCACACTAGAGTGTACCTTAAAATGATATCTTGTTTGGCACAAGAAAGCCTAACAATTATTGATGAGGCCGACAAAGGCAAGCGGAAAAACTGAAACTGTGTGTTAGGCGAACTAAACAATGAGTAAAGATCGAAGACATTTGAAGACATTCGATCGAAAGTTGAAGGCGTATTTATTTATGTTACTTAGCCATGGCGTAAAGTGAGAAAAACGCTCACTGCGTTGGCTTACTGCAAATAAGTAGGCTTTGAGTAGTCCTCTGCTTTGTTCGTTACAAGAATCATGTCTTTGCACAAATTAAGATAAACAGAGGCACCTCAGCATCGAGTGTTCACCACGAAACTATCTTTTATAACAGCACAGAGGCGTAGGTGAATGTGGCCCCATAGAAGTCTTGTGGACAAGGCAACTTTCTTTTACACGACACTGTTGACAAAAAAAAAAAACACTACCTGCCTATCGTATCAAACACTTCAGGTAGTTGAACGCATGCAAACGTTTCTAGTCGTGGAGTACACGACAGAACGCTCAGCAGGCCAGATAAAAAAAATTACATCTGCCATAAGTTGCATAATACGCTCCTTTAATTTCTGGCAAACGCCTTCTAAACTCGACTGTTTGACCCAGGTTACCACTGGTGTCTGCCTACGCTATCCAATAAATATAGCAGACACGCTCCATTTGGTTTAGAAAAGAGCCCAACAGCACTAGACAGGAGAGCAAGAGCAGAACTTTGCTCGCCTGACCACTTGGATACAACGCCGCCTCACATTTCTACGCCCTGTCTTTCCTTTCTACGTCCTCCCTGTTTTTATATATTGTTGCACTCGAACACGCAGCTGCACTGCCAGTGCCTTTTGGTTTTGTTACGGTGATGCGGGCACGCACCGCCTCTACCAGCTTCGACACTCATCTGCGGGAGCAGCTGAGAAGTGCCCGCTGCCCAGCCGGGGTGGTCTAATGGCTAAGGTCTAATGGCTAATGGCTGCTGACCCAGAGATCGCGAGTTTTAATCCCAGCTGCGGCGGCTGCATTTCCAATCGAGGTGGAAATGTTGTAGGCCTGTGTGCTCAGAATTAGGTGCACATTAAAGAACCCCAGGTGGTCGAAATTTACGGAGCCCTCAGCTACGGCGTCTCTCATAATCTCATGGTGGTTTGGGGACGTTAAACCCCACATATCAATCAATAAAAAGTGCTCGCTTTCACTGCCAGGATGGTCGAGGAAACTCAGTGCTGGTTCCCTATAGACGCTTGTCTACAGCGGCGAACGGCCACTGCCACTTTTTCACACATTATCTAATAGCCTTCTTTTCACTTCTTCACCGTCGCTTAATGGCTGGCCGATTTTCCGCTGCTGCTCCCAGATTGAAGGCCAGCAAAGCGGCCCGTGCTGCCCGCAGCTTTTTTGTCGTATTTATTCTCTTAAGCATGCGTTGTCGCGTTTTGAGTGAACATATTAGATGCCTTTTTCCTTCTTCAAAAATAACTATAACACCATTTTTTTGCCGTAGGCTGCGTGCCACACCCCACATCGCGACCGCTCATCGGAAGAGAAGGCTGCTACATCGGTGCGCAATGTCGCAGCCTTCTCTTTAGACACTTGTTGTTTCCTTATGCAGATGAATCGATGGACGACTCACGTTTCTACTACCTATATAATTATTATGCCCAAGGCCTAAACAATTTAAACAGTTTCCTCATTCTTGTGAGAATATATGTTGTAGAACTTTAAGCGCGCGCCCAAAATTGATGATTCGCGATTTTGTACTATTACCAAATAGAAGGAACGCGCCTAGTGGTTGAGGCATGGCATAATAATAATAAAGTATAAGCGCATGCTTGAGTGAACTATTGATTCTCCTGCATAAAACAGAAATCAACCGTCTAAGCAGCTAACATGACGCACCACAAGCGCCAGACTGGTACGTGTGCTAACTACACAGGCATGAAGCATGCACAGATAGGTTTTCATGCGTCCTTTCAAGAGCCGAGGGTTTATCAAATGTTAGTCAACATTAGGGCTTTTTTGACGTCCCTGTTGTCAATGTTTGCCTGCCCTGTATCTTCAACAAGAATGCCCTTCAAGAGGCGCTAATTTCGATCACTCGAGACTTGCCTCATTGCTGATTATGCAGACCTACCTGCCTGCCAACTGTGTACAGCAATGGCAGGAAACCTGACAGTGTTTTAAAGCCAGATGCTAATCACGTTAAGGTCTAACCCTGAAGTTGAATTTATCTTGCCAGTGCTCGGACAGAAATGAACAGGATATGCGAACAAACATTGATGCGACCAATGCAACTGCAAACACGCTCAAAATAGCCCGACAGCGAACACTACTAAATCAGTAATCCTGCCTTTCCTCTTGCTTTCTCTCACTTTTTCGCAAGAGCATTGATGCAGCTGACAAAACAAAACTTGTACATCTCAGGAGTTCACAGGTATTATGTAAACAGACCAACTAAAAGCTCTAGTACAAGGACCGTACAGCGTAGTGGACAAATAGCTGTGTCAGTGCTCCAGCAAGCATAAATTTAATTCGTATGCCTTCAGAACATAGTGTTCACTGATATAGACAACAATCAGTAAAACGAACATAATGCAACTTGCATGTTGCATATACATACAGCTATAGAGCGCAAATTTTGGGATGTCACTGCTGTCTTTATTACTTTTCAGCCTGCCGCCTTACAAACTATACGCCAAGCAAAATGCTTCAGCACCACCAACACTACAGCTGCCCCAAGCCTCACAGGGATCATTACTCCAGTTGTATGGTGACAGGAATAAAAACACAGCGATTGCAGAGATACACAAAGTGAACTGAGCTTTCTGAAACACTTTTACACGACTCCAAGCTTCAACGCCAATTACCATACAAAATAAAAAAGCTTACCTTCACAACCACAGTAATAAGCAGCTCGTAGAACCCAACGCCGCAAATGAAGCAGCAGCACTGATATGGTAGACTGACCAGCAATTCAGCTCATATTCGCATTCACTCAACATTAATTTTTCACGAACAGGCACAGCACATCCCGGTGCCCACTCTGCCCCCTCCAAGTGCTCTAAAATAGAAACTACCTGGAGTCGAAACATTCGAGCATGTAATAAACATATAAACGCAAACATGCAGAAATCGGGCTGGGCAAAACCATTAGATAGAAAACTGTCTAGCCAAGTTTGGTTTTCAGTTTTAAGAGCTGTCCTTACGTTTCGAGACCTAATAAGTCTCTTCTAGAGTAGACTGTCTGGCCGGGTGGCTCCAAAGCTAGCACTTTTGCTTCACTCATTGTCTCCATTTTCACTGTTGTTCCACCAGCTACTTTTGTGAAATTGTTGCCTATTTCGTTGGCCTTGACTGCCGTGGACATACACACTTGGCAGGGTTTACGATTCGAGGTTTCGTGTGAATTCGCCAAGATTCTAAGGACTGCTTTATGGTGCGCCTACTTTCCAATTCAATAACTTAGTGTACGACAACTTATGGCAAGCTGAGCCTCTAAAGTGTTCCGCACATAATACCTATGGCTAACGCAGTAAAGAATTTTGATACAAGGCAGCCTAACACATTCTTCATACTTTGAATCGCTCTAACCAGCAGCAAAACAGAAAGCCGTATGGACCTAATACATTTTTAAAACATAGAAAATTTTCCTTACCTGTTTGGTTGAACTCTGTGGGTCTCTTTTGTTTTTGTTGGTGTGATACACACGCCGTGAACTTAGGTAGTTGTTCATTACCTCTTTGGATTCTGAACATAGAATAAAGCACTCCACAAATATTAGGAATCGCTTTACAATAACAACTGCTGCACTTGCACGACACTATAGAAACCTGTCCTGAAAGGCCTTGATAACTGTGCTGCATTGGTAAGAATGGTCACAGAGAATTTAAGAAATTCAGTTTTTTTTCTGGCAGCATATTTTTCAGTTATGGCTGTTCAGACAGGTCAGACCAAACATTTCAGTAAAATGATTTCAGTAAAGACAGCAACACTAATTTTAGCCTTGCAATAGTGCAAGACCACACACAGTAAATAGGGTGCACCAATAATATGATTGAGATATATCAAGTGGTAAACTTACGGCTCATTAACCAGTACCATTTGTAAAATTCTTGAACATATAATCCACACCCAAGTAATTAACTACCTGGAAGATCATAACATTATACATAAATATCAGCATGGCTTTCGCCGAGGATACTCATGTGACACGCAGCTCGCCGGCTTCATTCATGACATTCATTCAGCTCTCGACGGTGGATCCCAGGTTGATGCTATTTTTCTCGACTTTTCTAAAGCTTTTGACCGTGTCCCTCATCACAGGCTTCTAACCAAACTGTCTAGGCTTAACATTCACCCTAACATTTTGGCATGGGTAAAAGATTTCCTTTCTTCTAGAACACAGTTCACGTCCACTAACAATTGTAACTCTTCCTTCAGACCAGTAACTTCTGGAGTCCCACAGGGTAGCGTACTTGGTCCACTACTGTTTCTAATCTACATTAATGACTTGCCATCCTGTGTCTCATCCCGAATTAGAATTTTTGCTGACGACTGTGTGGTTTACCGAATAATTTCCTCTGACAATGACCGGAAGGCTTTGCAAACTGATCTAAATGCTAATAATGCATGGTGCTCATCTTGGCTAATGACCCTAAACTGCTCTAAAACGAAGTTTATGTCTTTCAGTAAACACGTAACCCGGATTCCTACCTCCTACATGTTGAATAATACTACTGTTGACCTCGTCTCCACTTATAAATATCTTGGAATTCATTTGCAACCTGATCTGACATGGCACTACCATATAAAACTCACCCTGGCGGCTGCTAACCGGTCTTTCGGATTTCTCAAGCGTAACCTTAAACAGGCTCCTCCTAACATACGCAACCTTGCATTTACTACACTAATACGTCCAAAATTAGAATATGCATCAGCCATTTGGGATCCCGAACATGCTTACATCATAACCGACATTGAATCACTGCAAAATCGTGCCGCTCGCTTCATATTTTCAGATTATTCACGTCATTCCAGCGTCACAGCACTAAAACGCCGAGCAGAGCTACCCGAACTATTCCATCGTCGCACACTTGCACGCCTATCACTTTTCCATAAACTTTATCACCACGTGTCACTTCACAGCGATTTCTTCGAGCCACCTGCCGTTATTTTTCCTCGCCGCGATCACCCCTACAAAGTTAAACGCTTAAACTGTAAGTCATCTGCTTTTTCCAAGTCATTCATTCCGCGTACCACAATCGATTGGAATAAACTACCATCACACATTTCCTTAGAAAAAAACGCCACGAAATTTCAAGAACTAATTCAAAATACTGATATCATCTAACTTTTGCTCTTTTACTTGTTTTTCCCTCTTTTCTATAACGTGCAAAGCACACGTGTAGTATTTTTACCTTGTTTCAGCTTATTTGAGGTGCGATGAGTGAGTGTATATTTTTTATTCGTTTTTGAGTGTACGTTTTTTGTTTTTTGTTTTTTTATCAAGTGTATTGATTATTTTTTCTTGCATTTTCATAGGTTGTTCACTGGGTACTCATCTGTATTCCAATGATTTGTTGCCTATTCTTTTCTCTATTTTTTGCTGTCTTTACCAATTACTAGTTATAACATATATCTCAACCTTAGTCTGTATTTAATTTGAATTTTTTTACTTTTTTCTCGTTTTTGACGTTTATTGTTTGTAATTTTGCTCATGTAACCCCCCTATGTAATACCCTCTCACGAGGGCCTTTAGGGGTATTATGAATAATAATAATAATAATAATAATAATAATAATAATAATAATAATAATAATACGGCTGCACATTTGTTCTGAACTTTTTATTTTATTATTTATAATCTAATCACTACGCTAGCTTGTCAAAGTCCATAGGAAGCCAACGCGTACAATGCAATGTCACAACGCAAGTAGTATTTCTGAACAATATCCCAGTTAAAAAATTATTTATTACAGCTGGATGAAACAAAGCTGCACTGTTGCCGTGTTCGCCGTGAGGTTGTTTGCCCGTGTATACATTTGTTAGGCTTACACAGAAATCTTTTCTCTGCGCGGGGATCCAACTTTTCTTTATGCATGTTCGTGCACGGGCTTGCATGTGCGCATACAAACGCAAAATGTAACTTCTCAATCACGTTTACTAAATTCGAAATCTGTGAAGTTTACAATTGTACACACCAGCGTCCTCGGAATGCGGACAAGCAGCTGTCGATTATGATCAGTCCGAGGAGCGGCCGCAGCCCGAGCAGCACACAGGCTGCTTAAACGAATCTATTCGCGTGCTTAACTTTCCGATATACTCCATCGGCGACATGAGGTACCTTCCAGCCATGCACTAAGAAATATCACGTTCATTTCCTTCGATTCTATGCTTCTTTATTCAGGCATAACACCAGACGGTAGGTAGTGAGTCGGGCGTAGGTAGTACTGACGCAACTGCGAAGCGGCTACAGCACGAGTGCATTGGCTCCCAAGCACCATTCTTCCTGTCCACATTCTTGAAATCTATTACCTTTGGTGTGATAAAGAGGGGAGCGACTTTACAGCGTCCAGAAACTCAACACATAATTAGGAAAGCACACCACGCTAGCCGTAATACGCTTACGTGCGCAGCGATCATGTTGTTTATTTGGCGAGTTGCTATAACGGCGAAATATGGCACTAGGTGCAGACTCGGTATTTTCTTTATTGACGTGTTTTATTATGAGTCTCTAATAATATGGGATTGCATAATATTTTCGTTACTAAAATTTATTTTATAATGATGCTGAAATCTTTTCTCAATAGAAATAAACAAAATCATCATCGTCCGTGACACGGAATACAAAAGCCGACTATATCCGAGTGAACCCAGAATTGATGTACTGCAAGTTGACAAGGTAGCGCTTTAACGAATGGCGCCACCGCACCGTTCGCTAAAGCGCTACCTTGTCAATATGCACCATGTTTAGGAGAACACCTTGTTTAGAAGGACAGCTTGTTTAGAAGGACACCTTGTTTAGAAGAACACCTTGTTTAGAAGGTCACTTATTTTAGAAGAACAGGCACCTGGGCGAGATTGAAGAGATTCATGATGGTACCTAGAAGCGTTGATAAGCTTCATCTTCTTTTTCAATCACACTGTGCGTAGCTGCAAGGTCAACCAAGCACGTTGACATTGAGCAGCAATTTGAAAAAAAAAGCCGCTTAGAAATCTAAACATTTTTTGTTATTTTTAAAATACTGAAGGGCCAAACAGGGGCCCAAGCAGAAAGGGCAAAAAGACACAAACAAGGCAAATTAAGGCAGAGAAATCGCATACTCAGCAAAAATACACTGGCATGTGTACAAAATAAAGTGCAACATAAAATTAGGCAAAATCTACATATTTTTTTACAGTGGTACGTCAAGGTGAAGCAACAAAAGTAGAAACATGAAACAAAATGTTTTCACACACTGAAAAACACTTTAGTTTACGTCTGAGAAAACGAAGTTTTCTGAGCGAAGGTTGCCTGTGTAGGGAATGTGCATATTCCAATTAAGGTTGTTAGTTATTATGATTCCAAGGTACTTGTACTCCTTCATCTCTGCAAGCATTTCGGAACCCAACTTGTACCAAAAGAAAATTTTTCAGACTTATTTCTAGTTATCGATATAGGTTTGCGTATCCTGATCGGAGGAGAACAAATAAGCAAAGCATGCGGTTTATAAAAGCATGGCTTTACCAGTCATATGCAGGAAGTCAGCGTCATAGTAGCCTTCTTTAGTAGAGTCTTCGCCGTCCCCGTACACTTATTAAGTGTCCCCAGGCGTGAACTCGTTGACGTCTTTCGGATCGAAGTTCCGTACATGATCTGACCACAGAACACCTATCAGTTTAGAGAACAGAAACGTTGCCTTTGGAGAACGGAAACTGTATTGGGAGAAGGCAAACTGTACTGAACTGCAATACCGCTAGGCGAGATGGCACTTGTAGTACTATCATCATCAATAGAGGGACGCATTTTTTCGCTGCAGGTGAGGGGCTCGCGGCTGGTTCGCGCTGCTCGCTTCCTATGGTATTTTTTTCGTCGCTAAATCACGCTTCGCGTCTGTAATAATCACCAGGTGACCTAGCTGGCCTCGAATGCCAAAAACAACATCAATCAAGTAAGGTTTGCACCGTTAATTGCGATTGTCCAAGCCGGTACAACCAATGTACACGGTCAGGTCTGAACAAAACAAGTCACTCATACATAAGGAAAGCTTTCAAATTATCTGTAAGGACTCTTGAAACCTAACAAGCATATGCATATAACTGAACATCGAGATCGCTAAATGGACGTCACTCTCATTGTGTTGCGGCGCCCGAGTTTAATAGCGTGGCTTCAGGACAAGGGTCCGATTTCGCCGTCAGATGTGGCGCTTGCCCTGTAGTGTTAATGTTGAAGTGAAGTGAATGCATGATGTGGAATTGGGAAGGAAACTTGCACATTACGGATAGATAGTTCGCGCAGTAAGAGCTCTGTGACTTTGCTAAATTAGCTAAATAAGCAATTGCGAATGCGTGCAGTTCTAATATTTTTTCGCTTGGCATTGCTTGATTGAGTACTTCACAATTGTTCAGTGTTGCGTCGTGTCGACAGGGTAGGCACCAATTTTAATTCCGAGCCATGAGTCTGAACATAGGTAGTATGTATTTAGGTGATGGGCCTAAAAATATTTCAGGCTTGCTACATGTATTGTTAGAGTTAAGTTACACAATAACTACAACTAGAATTTCTCGCCGCAGGTTATGACCGGTCTGCTGATTATGCAGCGAACATGTATGCTAAAGGAACAGCTATGAGGTGTATGCTTACAAATATAAAAGGCCCAATTCTGAGAAAAAAATCTTCAGGCATGCATTGAAAACTTTTGTTGTTTGTACAGCTTTGTTAGTGCTCTTACAGTACAGCAAAGTTGTGCTCTGCCCTTAGTACAACCTCTTTTTTGCATAGACGTTTCGACAGAACTTGAGCACTCTCTTGCAAACGAGCACTCCTGAATTCAATGGATGGTACATGATGTAAATCTGGCCAAATACTGAAGTAATATAGGTCACATTTATCACAGACTTGTTATTGTGTTTACTTTTTCAGTACGCTTGCGCATGAAAGCTGAAGTTGTTTTTCCCTGCTAATTTTAGAGGTTAAACCTTGAAATACGTACTATCTTGCAGTGTGGCTGAAGATAAGTCAAGATCATGTATGTTTCAATTACGTGTGTGATTTCCAAGATTTTATTCATGATTGTAGTGCACAGAATTTACCTTCATAGTTGCAGACACTATAGTTATTACAACCTAATTTAAACAGAAGCAATTGTGCTCAAAGAAATCTGAGACGTTTCTCCGCTATAAGAAAAAAAACAGTACCACATCCAGTTAACACAATCTTGCTCTTCACGACAGCATTCACGTATTAGAGGAAGCTGTGCTGCAAAGGCTCATCACCATTATGAATTATTATTTCAGAAGCACATTGAATATATGTGCATCGCTAAAGCAATTGAGTGCAGCCCTATGAGCTTTGGCACATATTCTTTGTAAACTTGTATGACCTAAACACAGTTATTGAAGACAAAACAGTTCTGGGTGTTGTTCGTAAACTGTCACAAGGCACAACTAAATGTCGGAAAGCCTGTTAAGGCCCCTCATTGCGGAGGTGTTCATTTAGTGATGCATTAATAACTTCTGATGATCCACATGCCAACTATGAATTTATCATGAGTTGTACAGTAGTGGGCAAATTGAGATTGATTCTGACTTTCATGGGAAGCCTCACCGGAGACAAGACGGCTTGTCGAAACATTTGCTCTGGCACCCCATGTTCATAAATTTTTCATGTTTTCAGCCTTCAATCTTTAAGGGTTTACTTTTAGGGGTTTAGGTTAACCTGCACCAATGGTAACTCGTTCACAGCAGTGCACGAGAAGTTCAGAACTTTTGCAGCATGAGTTCAGTGGTGCGGTATCACAAGTGAATCACAAGGTGCCAACAAGGTGGAATTCTTCTGTTTGTTCACCTAATTGAATAAGGTGCTAACATCTTGGCAAAACACGCCGCGTTTGTAGAGGTGGAGACGGTACTTACGTCAAATGCTAGATTGTTTGTTAAGGTCAGCATGCGGATGCACCAAACAAGCGCCATCAGTGTAGGAGGTACTGAAAAATTATGAACTAATTTTGGTGCTCTTTTTCTCCTGCGCTTTTTGAAATAAATGGCATGGTTTAGAAGATGGCATCACTGCCCCACTGAAAAAAGTTTCGAGGTGCTACACTTTGTAAAACAGATCATGTGGTGTAGGCGAATCGAACAAACGCTTAAGCACACAAGCGCCTTAGCATTTCACGCCCATCTGAATATGGCCACTGTGGCTGGTGTCAAACATGTGTTGTTGAGCTCAGCAGTGCCCCACAATCTAACTATTAGTATTAGAGTTTCAATGTTATTTAAGTGTAGATTCCATGCCACGCTAGGCAGGCAATGCTTGTAGCCAATCTAAAGCACGCCTTATCATATGCACGGCAAAACATTCGCAAATACACGATTGCATGTGTGAGGTTCCAGATGACCTGTTGTAGTGGACATTCAGAAGTTTCAACCGGCTTGCAGAGTGGACATTCGGGGTTATTGAGCTTGTCGTTGCATGGCAGTCTGGAAAAACAAGTAACAGCCCCAGATATCACTGCAAAAACTTTTTAAACGTAAACAAATACACTCATGTAAATTGTAAACAACAGTATTTTATACATACATGTAATGGTACCCCATAAAAGTTTACCGCTCTCGGCTGCTTCTTCACAAGACATGCCATGTAGCAGGTTCCTACCCATTGTACACAGCTGCTTCCATGTCAGGTAGGCTAGGAGGCTGTGGCAGAAAAAGAAGTATTTCTAATTTGTGTGGCACTTTCTTTGTCACACCATAGCAAAACCACGCCCATAGTTATGCGATGTTTCCCAAACGCGGTTGCAGTAAACTAATAACTAGTAGGTTTTTTGCACTAATATATGGGCTAGCTAAGAGGACACAAGCGTGGCGACAGTGATTTATTTGCCTTCTTATCTTGCAATGGCCCGGTTGGTGCAACCTGGAGATAGAAATTTAACATGAAGGAGTCAGCAACTCGTTCCCACGTGAAGCCACCCCGCAAGTATTGCACGTATTTCTGGTGACAGATTGAGACGTTAAAAATTTTAAAATTCAATATTGCAATGTGCTGCCGCCGTGTCACACCTACGCAGCCATTGGCAAAAAACTATACTTGTTAAAATGAACGAACTAGCCCAGCAAGCAACCATCCTTAAAAAACTGAAGTGCTTCCTACTCACCGGCACGGGCTTGCAACGGGTGTTCATCTGATGAAAGCTTCAGCGGTCGCTTCATTCTCTGGAAGTAACATGAATTTCCTTTGCGAACGCGTTCGAACGAGCAAAAATTAACAGAATGAGGAAGAGTGTGTCAGTCTGCAGAGACTTCAAATATTTATAGCGAAACGAATCAGTCCGAGACCCATGAGAACGTACCACGAGCCGTTACGTGCCGTCGCAACCGTTAGCCGCCGTATATTTTGAAAAGAGCATAATGATGTCAATAGCCTGCTGCTGACCTCGAGTCAGCTCGAGCACAAAAGATTATTACGAAAAAATGAGGACGCAGCACATGCTCAAGAAAAAAATACTTACTATAGGACCAAGTTGTTTTTTATGCGTGTCAAAACTCAAAAAATGTAGTATTTGATCATTTTAGAATGGAAACTTGGCCCCGATGGGGGCGTCCCTACAAGAAAGTACAATATCGCGAGTGACGAGAGGGGTTAAAAAATCCACTCTATGTGTTTGAAGCAGGAATGCGCCATGGTTGAATATTTCGCCCCCTACAGGTGACCACTTGAACTTGACAGTTTCCGGGGCCTGATCTGCCGTCGTCACTTGCTTCACGCTGTCTGACAGATATTTAACATACACAATTGACTTCTTTTTGATCGGCAACACCAAGACCTTGAACAAGCCGATGAAAGCTTGGAAAACAGTACCAACGAAATGCAGCCGTGTTATGCGTGGCAGATTTATTGAGTGAAAAAGTCTTGAAATGATAGAATGTTATTGACGATCACCCAGCACTATACTACTGGATGCATCACACTATTTGAAAACATGAATCTCTTATGTTTAAGAGCCAATAAATGAAGTTGTTTTGCGGTGTTACTTTTCTGTAACGCTTAGCCAAATAATTTTTTCTGAGCGGGCCAGGAGTCTCATTTTTTTTCTTTGAATATTCGCATGCACGGGGTCTCATGTGCGCGCACACACGTACACAGAATGTCACGATCGAGTTTCAGGCTGATGGCAAAAATATCAGCTCAAAAACCCCTAAATCTGAATGTGCTAATGGTCTGTGGATTGGGTAAATAATAATTAGCTCTGAAATCCATCGAAGTCTTTGCGAAATATTAAGCACATGTCATCGATATTCACCAATCAAGGGTAAACTTCATCATGTGCAGTACGGTATTCTATTATTAACCGGTAGTGTATACGCGTACGTGCATTAAATATTTATTTGCAAAGACAAGCATGCATATCCTCAACCTGTGTGAGTGGCCAGGGCTGGTACCTCGCATTTTGAAGTATACCTTGCTGTACAACTAGACCACCATCAAAACGTGATTGCCCCGCCGCGGTGGTCTAGTGGCCAAGGTACTAGGCTGCTGACCCGCAGGGCGCGGGTTCGAATGCCGGCTGCGGCGGCTGCATTTCCGATGGAGGTGGAAATGTTGTAGGCCCGTGTGCTCAGATTTGGGTGCACGTTAACGAAACCCAGGTGGTCTAAATTTCCGGAGCCTTCCACTACAGGGTCTCTCATAATCATATAGTGGTTTTGGGACGTTAAACCCCACAGATCAATCAATCAATCAATCAATCAAAACTTGATTGTCTTTACATGTGTTCCAGTACATACATCCACTAAATGTAACAAGTTTACCGCCGATGGCAAATGTATAGCGACTCAAACAACACCCCTGACTGCGTTATACACGTGGCACTCATTAGCTCAGCTTTCCTCGAATTCTTTGCGAAATATCAAGCACATATCATCGATATTCACCGCTCATGCATCAATTTCATTGATTTCAGTATCGCACGAGGTCGTTGCGAAATATCAAAAACATGTCATCGATATTCACCGATCATGCATCAATTTCATTGTGTGCAGTATCGTAATAAGTCATGCGAAATTTTAAGCACTTGTCATCGATACTCACCGACCATGCATCATAAGCAGTATCGTATGAAGTTGCGAAATATCAAGCACATGTCATCGGTATTCACGGATCATGCATCATAAGCAGTATCGTAAGAAGTCGTTTCGAAATATCAAGCACATGTCATCGATATTCACTGATCATGCATCAATTTCATCATGTGCAATATCGTATTTTATAATAACCTTGTGTATACAGATACGTTGTTTACAGAAGAAAAAAAACATATATACTATCTGCAGTGTTAGCATGCCATCCGCATGTAACCGCACGTGTAAAAAAATCTGCACCATAAAAAGGCTAGATTGTTGGCAGCGGATAGCTGCATAGCCCAATAAAGAAATGGTGAATGTATTCAGCATCATTTCTTTATTGATAATTGATGAAATAGCACAAATGGCACAATCACGGCACATTCAAAATAACCCAAACACAAGCTCTAGACTGTATTTGGGGATATGTGTGTGTTATTGTGTCGTTTGCATGCTACTTCAATAAATACTAAGGCTCCTCAAGTAGTCCAATGGTATATATAAACAATTTATTGGTTCATACGTTTGTGAAAACCACAGAATAACAAAAAGCACGTTACAGCTATGTGGCGGGTTCTGCCATCCAAACAGCGGTTTATATATGTCTATATATATCTACTTCTATTTACGTTCGTTTATCTATGTGCCAATTTAAAATACAACTAGAAGTTCTTTGCGAATCAGTTAGAAACCTACAACTGTTTTATTGTTGTATGAAACTAGCCAAACACCCTACCAACTATTCGAAGGAAGGGGAGGAAAGAAACAAGAAATCGTAGCGTCAATTAGGAGCAGCAAGAGAAAACAAAATTTCTGCAGCCGTACCTCTGGGTGCGTTTTATCAAGCTGCTTATTGCAACGCATGCACTTTCTTTATCGATTGGTAATTAAACTTTTTGACAACAGATGGTGCGAAAACTGAATAGTTCTGATTTTTCGCTCCGTAGTGCACACAATAATTATACATAAGATATACGGGGAGTTTCCAACTAAAATAATTAAGGAGCCGACACTTGCGGTAACCGTGTTCTGTGATAACCGCTTGTTGTACGACAACATTCCATTGCAAGGTCGATTACGTGTACATTGCTCCGGCTGCAAATGCAGTCAGTAAAAAGATTGTGGCTCAAGTTATTGCCTTATTGAATCGGGGCACCCATAACATGCAACTACACGTACTATAGGTTTTTTTTGGCCGTCAGGTATGTTGCTACGTGATGCTAGCAGCAGGCCAGTAGAATAGTAAGTGAATGCGCTACGGATTATCTGCTGAATACCGACGGCAAGCCTCCAAAACGCTACTGCTGCTACTTCCCTACTGAAACGTTCCGTATGAAATCTTACGGAAAATATATGGACTCCGTAACATTTCCTTATGCTACATACGGAAAACATAAGGAGTTTTATGGAAATATACGAAAGTTGTATGGCATTTACGGAAAGCTTCTTATGGAGTATACGGAAGGATAAGGAAATTGTATGGCGTATACGGAACGCTTTTTATGGAGTATACGGAAAGATAAGGAAACTTATGGAGCATACGGAGAGTTCATTATGGAAGATATGGAAGGATAAGGAAAGTGTATGGAGTTTACAAAGCTTTCATAAGGAAAATGCAGAATGTAAGGTCTTACGGAAATATACAGATTTTGTAAGGGGCTTACGAAACTGTGCAATAGTGTATGAAAGGCATGTGGATTGTTGCAAAAATGTGGAAACTCTACAGTTGTTGTCACATTTTCAGCAGGAAATCCTAGCTCTATAAAGTTTTAAATGAATTCACAGTGACATATATAGTACAAAAGAATAACGCAGGCTTGTCTGTGTTGTCAGTCATCGCTGTTCGCTCTTTTCCAGAATGAATACAACTTCTGCAGATGACCAGGTGCTAAAGTCTGTCAAACGGAAAATGTGTCATTCACAAGGAATGACAATAACTGTCAATTTACTTGCATGCTGTCACACGAAAACAAATCAAGCAAAAAAGCATAACTTCAAGGGCTTGTTTTTTGGTAGAAACAATAATAATGAGAACTAAATTCAATGTGAAAGAACTTGTCAATATTAATGAAACTGTTCTCATTAACATTGGCAAAGAGAAATGTCATTTTAAAATATCGACCTTGAGCTTAGCTCTCCTGAGCACCGACAAAAGAAATGAAAATCTATGAAAACTAATTGCATGTAGCCTAAAATAATTTTTATTGATAGTATGTGCTCCTACACTATAAATACAGCTATACACAACTTGCCACAGCTTCACGACAGAAACGAGGTAGGGGCAGAGGGAAGTGGTCAGAAAAATGATTAAGTATGAGAGCACAACTGATATGTACGGACATATAATGGTGCTTATCATTGATGCTCGGATGGACGTGTATGGAGCTGGGTTGTTTTGAGATTTTCAAAAGCATTGTTTTAGACCACCATGCAGATTACGCTTAATTGTAGTGCTACATAAGACACAACTTATGGGCCAGCTTTAATGAATAAGAAGATTATAGGTTAAACAAATGCTTTAAAATATATCATATCATGGCTGCATGGACGCATACAAGCTATGTAAAGCGCAATAAAGTGAGGACGCATGAGCTTCTCTTGATGCTTCAATTCTACATAGATGCTTCAACTGTGCTGCAAAGAAATTTAACCAATATCTGTGTGTGCAACATTGTCCATTTTAAACTATCTATATGTATATATATAATTCCTACTGCGAGGTAAGCTACGTAGCACTCCATAACTCTTCCTTTTATAAAGGCAATTTTTCAAACAATCAACGTTATTCATTTTCTGTCTCATGACTTCGTGCCCGCAATTCTTGGTTGGCTCTATCACAATTGTGCAGCCCTTATTTTGGAGGAATCAAAAACATCAACCAAAATATATTTTGGAACTGCTTCTCGGTGATATTGCCTTCCCTCAACTGCCACAGCTTGAGATGAGTCGTATAGCAAGTCTCGCGCATACCTAGGGCCTACCCTTGAAGAAACTGGTCCGGCTGTGAAATGCTCAGTTTTATCTCAAATAAATTTTTTGGTTTGAGTTATCTCACTTCTCGAGTCCCTTCACAATCAAGCAGACCCAATGTTCCCCTTAGTCCTTACTTTTGTTATATTATAAAATAAATTAAAAATTAATAATGAAAATAAAAATACTAATAACTGTTGTGCAAAAAACACAGTCCCACATACGTACTTCAACGCAATATTGCTTTTAATTTGTTTTAGAACCTAAGGCATTAGAAAAGATAGCAATACAATAAAAACGTTGAAAAAAAAAACAAAAAAAAATGTTGACTTGGTGGGACTCGAACCTGCGCCACTCAGTTGAGCTCGTGTACGTGAACTGGGGGCGTTAACTTGCTGAACTATTCGCGCTGAAGAGTGCGGGCGAGTTTAAGTTGTAAATATAAATTTGCTTTTTACACAATATGTGTTGGCGTATTTATGTACGATATGCGATCGTATCTATTGTTGTGTGCATATGTTTTGTGATTGTACATACGTCACATGCTTATCGCATGTCTTTCAGCTATAGATTGCTGCCCCGCCGCGGATGAAAAGAAGTATTTTTACACCCACACACAAGCTTGAGCAGTTGAAGGTTGTTTCCCGGGGCTCTCTTGCGATTGAGTCGGCCACCACAGGGAATTAGAATGATACGCTATTAATCCCTGCATCTAGCTGTATTCCACTTAGTAGCTCTATCGCTTGATGACAAATCGAGCGCGGGGCGCGACGCTATTGCGCACGACCATGCCTCGCGTAGCGGCGATGTCAGCTGATTGCGCCGGCCGGCTTGCTTCGATTTGCTTCAGAGCAAAGAAATGTCATACCTTGAAAGATTGCGTACTGCACTATGTCAAAATGTTACTGCTTTGTAGCCATCCTACGATTCATTGAGAGTTGATAACTCTGATATCACTACTGTAGAGCTTTGCGTCGGCGACACGCACCGAACGTGAAACCGCACTACGTCTGTCGTAGAAGCAGTAGGAGGCTGTCGTCTGCTAGAACAAAAACAAAACAGACCTTTGAAAATATTCATAAGTTGTAACTTGTTTTTTGAATAACCGTTTATCACTTTTAAAGTTATTTTGCCAGATAACGTACTTTTTTTTCAGTTTATAGCAGCGACAGATGTTTTTTTTTATTTTCCTCACACAGATATCCAAGTCAAATCCATTCACAGCTAAAGCCACATGTTGTTTGTCTTCTTTGTTAACGTACGCATACCGTTTCGTTGCATCTCTCATGTGTTCGCGCTGCTACACACGAGAGCACGAAATGTTAAATTTACGCAAGGAAGGGCCGTTCCTCGTTCGTAAGATGTGCTAAGATTGCGCCCTATTCCCGCGGTTGTTCGAGTGCGGATCAAGTGCGAGTCGTCCAAGGAATCGGCGGGTTGGGCGGGCGCTCGAAGGACTCCGAGGTGACGGCTGACGCCTGTGGTTGCTTCCCTCAGGACAGTGTGAAAGAAACTAAAGGTAAGAAGGACACTTTTTATGTAGACCAAGTATGCCACTCGGTGCAAGTGTGTGTTGCTGCACTCGAACGAGGCGTCGTGAAACGGCAACCTTACGCGCCTTTGCGAGTGCGGTTGCCGATTCGCTTTGACAACGCTAACGCCAGCAGAGCCATGGCGCATCGGCGCGGCCTTACAGGAGCTAATTTGAGACAACTGCGGCAACATGCATGTGTATGGTGATCGATTTTTTCATATGTGCAATGTAGTGAAGAAGACGACATGGCGCTTGCTACGTTGTTGATTAAACGAAGCCTGCAGTGCCATTTGATGCAAAGCAGCATTTTGTTTACGTTCGCGGGCGATACAATTTGTAACTTGGCTCGATTCACCTAGCCAACCGCCTAAGTGGGTTGATTAGCATACGTTCACGTAGAGCGTTACTATGCCCCGAAACAGTGGCGTGTGCTTGTTGAAAGATGTAATGTGTGTGCCTAGTGTAGAGAGAGAGAGAGAGAGAGAGGTGTTCGTGCAATCTGCATGCGTACCTGCAAGACGCTTTTGCTTGTAACTAATAATGTACCGGCCAGCACCTACATTGTACGCCTGACTTTGAAGAAAACTTGCATGCACAATGTGAGATTTTGTAATCTGCCAGAGTTGCTTTTTATAAAATAATACACTGCCAGCATGTTCAAAATATGTTTCGCTGCTGTGTGGCAGGGGTGCGGTTATCATGCTGTTGTGTAGTTGCTGATGCAAGCACTTGTAGTTTTGATGCGTTAATATTTCTCATCTAACTCATCAGGTGTTTGGCTGTTTCAGCACAAACAAGGTATCTTCCAGCCCGGTGACCATGCAATGTTTTTCTGCAAACAGCGCAAACACCGAGATGTACCCACTCGCAGATGGTCGCGTCAAGTGCATATTTACCTTGACTAAAATGTCGAATCAAGTTTTTTCATCGACCGGTCCCTGCCCTGAGTGCTAACGTCTTGGCAAACAAGACACATTGTTATGGACACTGCACACACCACACACAATATTCTCAGTTGAACCGATATTCTCAATACCTTTCAATGCACACTACATGCCGCTATCAACAGTGCACATTTTTGAAGACTATGCCGCTGTTCCTCGCACAGGCCATTACGTGTGTTCACTTCTTCAAGATAAACAGACAGCGTGGCAAATATTTTACCACACAGTTTACCACACAGCTAGACGTTTGCTGACACATACTACAGCTAATGTCGACATTGTAACGTGAAGTGTAAGCTTTGAAAAATTAAAACTTGCCCCAAACACCGCACGACTGTACCGGGCTGAGCCACCAGCGGGAGTGTTTTTCCAGCCACACCTTTTACATGTGCCAGTGACATCATGCTGTGAGGTACCTTGGTAGGGGCCTATCGCTGCATACTTTATGTGAATGAGGGTCCTGTTAGTGAAAGCAGGCATTGTTCATTTCGTAACTTGTTTATTCCCAACTGGACCTTCATTTGCACGAGTTGTCGGACTGATATTCAGGCGAACTTTTGTGCAATAAATTGTACAGTTGGGAGTTTGTGCTTGCCCCATACTGTTGTTACTGGTGTTTCTTGTTGTTACTTTGCACTGCTCATTACTGCTCACCTACAGAAACTAGCCCTATCTTGCCACTATTTTGGACAAGATGCAGCTGGCAAGTGCGATAGTGTTCATAACTAAATTCTCAAGCAAAAATTATCAATTCATATTCAGTTAGTTGCATTCATATCAGTACATTATAAGAAATCATTGATTAAACATGAATCCATGTTCCTTCACATAATGCTCACAACTTTTATATCAAATTGAATGGTGTTTATAAAAACATGGGTTTTAGCTAAACTTCATGATCTTTTCTCGAACAGCTGACAAATCGCTATTGCATGCTTACTTGCCATAAATTGGACTGTGTTTGAAATACATTGCAATTCTCACCGGAC
>WOVY01002867.1:0-79092 GCA_013436015.1 Rhipicephalus annulatus | reverse complement strand
CAACGAGTAAAAACTTGTCACCATGAGGCTTGAAGTTTCTCTTGTAAAGGACCCCTTCCCGAAGACAGAACGAAGGGAGCCTCTGGATAAAGTGCGCGGGACTTTAACGTTGAGTCCTTGGAGACGCTGTATAAGTGGCAGCAAATCGGGGTCATTTTGTTGTTGAGCGATTTCTGATGCCTGGACGACACCTAGAAACGGGAAGTCTTCTTCCTCCGGCTCACTCGTCTCCACTGGTGCGCGTGACAGGCTGTCGGCATCGCTGTGCCTTTTCCCAGATTTGTATACCACAGTAACATCGTACTCTTGTAGCCTAAGGCTCCATCTTGCTAGTCGGCCAGAGGGATCCTTAAGACTCGCCAGCCAACACAGGCAATGGTGGTCACTTACTGCTCGGAATGGTCTACCGTAGAGGTACGGCCGAAATTTAATTATGGCCCAAATGACCGCGAGACACTCTTTTTCGGTTGCAGAGTAACTTGTCTCAGCTTTCTAAAGCTTCCGGGTGGCATACGCCACCACTTTTTCTTGGCCGTTTTGCCGCTGGACTAGAATGGCTCCGAGGCCGATGTTACTCGCATCAGTGTGAACTTCAGTTTCGGCGGTATCATCGAAGTGGGCTAGGATCGGAGAGGCTTGCAGGCGTGTTCTTAACTCATCAAATACTTCCTGTTGATCACTTTCCCACCTAAAGGGCACCTCGTCTTTTGTCAGATTAGTAAGTGGTTCAGCAATGTTCGAAACATTTTCCACAAATCGCCGATAGTACGCGCATAAACCCAGGGAGCGACGTACTGACTTCTTGTCTTTGGGTGTCGGGAACTTCGCGATGGCAGCTGTCTTTTCGGAATCTGGCCGAACGCCATCGGAGATGACGACGTGTTCGAGGAATCGAAGCTCTTCAAAAGCGAAGTAGCATTTTTCTGGCTTGATGGTCAGGTCTGCTGAACGAATGGCTTCTAATACTGTGCGGAGTCGCTCTAGATGTTGGTCGAATGTAGCGGAAAATACGACAACGTCATCCAAGTACACCAAGCAGGACTGCCATTTCAGTCCCGCGAGGACAGCGTCCATCATTCTCTGAAACGTAGCTGGCGCTGTGCACAGGCCGAATGGAAGCGCTTTAATTCGTAGAGTCCGTCTGGGTTATAATGCCGTCTTTTCACGGTCGTGTCTCATCCACCTCAATTTGCCAATAATCCGCTCTTGAGATCAAGGGAGGAGAAGTATTTCGCACTCCGCAGTCGATCGAGTGTATCATCGATACGCGGCAGAGGGTATACATCCCGTTTCGTTACGCTGTTCAGTTTCCGATAGTCGACGCGGAGTCGAAGGCTGTTATTTTTCTTTTTAACAAGGCACTACGGGAGACGCCCATGGACTGCTGGAAGGCTGGATCACGTCATCTGAAAGCATCTCCTCCACTTGTTTCTTGATCACGTCTCCTTCCTTTTGCGATACTCGATATGGGTGTTGGTAAATCGGTCTTGTGGCTTCTTCTGTTATAATCCTGTGTTAGCAATAGCCGTGCGTCGCACCTTAGAGGACGTTGAAAAGCAGGCCGAAAACTCTTTTATAACGGTGAACAATCGTTTTCTTTTGATATTCTGGGAGCCTATGGTTGACGTTAACTGATGCGTCGACGTTGCAGGTCTCTTGTGGAGTGGTTGGCGTTGTCGCTAAACTGCATAGTTCAGTCGCCATGCAGAACTCGTGGAAATAGACGATAGCCATACCTTGCGCGATGTGCTGACATTCATTTCCAAAATTCGAAAGGAGGACAACTGAGCGGCCATTCGTTTAGTGAACAACACCCCTCGCCACGTAAATTTATTTTGTTTAAAAAGAGCTCTACCGTTTCCATCCGCTATTCCTTCGTGGTCACCAAATGCCTTATTTTCAACAAGCACCCATTACACTACAGCGTGGTGGCACTGTGACGTCATCATCAACAACGCGCAGAGCAGTAAGACGTCGCTTTTTCCGATTCCTCCACCGACATAGCTTGTTCGGTCGAAAACGTTACACTGGATCTGCGCAGATTAATTATGGCTCCATTGGCTTGCAGAAAATCCATTCATAGTATAAGCTCCCCTTGAACAGTCCGGCCGCACGATGAAGTCAGCAACGTAAGTAAAGCCTCTTATTTCGAGCCTTGAGGTGCATCTGCCGAGCGGTTGTAATAGTGTGGCCACCTGCCGTGCGTATCTGTGCCCCACTCTATTTGTCACAACCTTTTTCAGTTTCTTCGCCAATTTGTGACTCATTACCGAATAATCAGCGCCGGTGTCAACTAAAGCATTTAGCTCGTATCTGTCTATTTTCAACCGCAAAGCTGAAGTAATCTTCGCACTGCGGCGCTTATCCTCTGTAAACAGAGCATCGTCACCTTGAAACCGTAATGGAGGATCTTCGCAACTGTCGTTATCAGCGGCTTCACCTCCACAGGTTGCTTGCTTCAGTTTTCCTGGTGTGGGCTTGTAGAACGGTGCCCAGACCGTGCGGAAGAACCACGTGGGCTGGGTGATCGGTAACACCTGGGCGACGGCGATCTTGGCTGATGTTGGCGTGGAGTGAGTGGGCTCTGGCGCGCGGACAAGTACTCTTTGATCTCCGTTGGCCGTTCACCGTTTCAAGGGCATGGTGCGTACAACGGAAAGCCCCTTAATCCTGCCTGTCGGTAAGGGCAGAACGTATACAGGTGACCTGCTTCCCCACAATGGAAACACAAAGGCATGCGCTCATGGTCAAGCCAGATGTCACTTTTCCGGGGCCTTTGATCCACGTAGCGAGTTACACCACGGGCTCGTGGCAGGTAAGTAGCCGTCGGTTCCAGTGGACGAGGTCCGCTGCGTACCGTTTGTGGGCAAGGAGAGGCCATCGTAACTGCTGCACTGGTGTGCGCCGCGGGTAGTCTGAGTACTTCCGAGTACGTTGGGATGCGTTGGATCAGCTGTGGCGCACGCTCCGGCTCACGTATCACTTGCCTCAGTTCATCTCGTACTACGTCGACAACAGATAGTGTTGCTGTAGTGTGAGGTGCTTGCAACTTGCTCAGCTCTTCCCTGGTCACCGACCTGATGAGTTCTCGCAGAGCGTCCATGTCACTTCGCTGGCGTCCAGAGAAGACATTGGCAGGTGCATAGCTTATGTGTCGATTTTACTGTTGAGCCCGCTGTTCTAGCGTTTTCTCGATGGCTGTCGGTTCCGTATGAAACTCCGCAACTGTTCGTGGTGGGTTGCGGACGAGAACAGCGAATAGCTCTTGCTTCACCCCACGCATGAGGTGGAGTAGCTTCTTGTCTTCGGTCATATGGGAATCTGCGCGCTTGAACAGGCGGATCATGTCCTCGATATACATTGCGACACTTTCGTTGGTGAGTTGGTTCCTGGATTCGAGCGCAGCTTGCGCCTTTTCTTTTCAATCCGCGCTGACATAAGTCGCCAGAGCTTGTCGCTGAAATTCATCCCAGGTCGTAAAGGAGGTTTCATGGTTCTCATACCACGTCTTTACGAAGTCCTCCAAAGCAAAGTATACGCGGCGGAGCTTCTCTCTCTCTCGTCCCAACCATTCAAACGTGCCACTCTCTCAAAGAGGCTCAGCCAATCTTCTACGTCTCCATACGAGTCGCCATGAAATACTGGTGGCTGGTGAGGCTGATTTATCAACACTTGGGCTCGTGTTACATGACTTGTCATGGTGGCGGCGTCCATTGACTGAGTTCCCCTTGGCGTAAAGTGGAGTGGACTGAATTCTGGTGAATCACCTCGAAGACGGCGACTGGTCCTCTGATGCACAGGTGTCGGCTCTGCAGGATCAACTGGCTGGTGGTCGGGGCTACGCTGTCTTGCGTTCGCAGGGCTTTGATTCATTACCCAGCACGTCCACCAGAAATGTAACGATGTTGAAGGACTCGGGATATAATAAAACGTATTTGTTAAAGGGCGAACCTGTGCCCATAACTCAAAGGGACTATGGTCGTAGCACGTTACAGCAGGACGCCAAGATGGCTTCTTCTTCTACTTCTTCAAGAAGAGTCCCAAGCGTGTGGCGCACATCAGCAGGGGCCAGCTGTGTTCTCGTGCTATCATCATCGTCTCTGCGCAACACTAGACGGGGCGCATGTATGTCCCTGTGTGCGTGTTGATGGGTGCGTTGTTTGAATGCAGGCACTATGTCGTGGCAATATAAGCTGGTGGGCACATGAACTCAGCACAGCAAATTGCACAAAATGAAGAAGACCAGCTATGAAAACACGAGTGGTGCACATGGCGGCAGGTCTAATGGCGTCCCCTTGAGCAGCGTGCAGTGTAGGTACATCATAAGGGGTGGTGACTTTTCGTAGACGTGAGCACAAAGAACGATCAATCACAGATAAACAAGCACCAGTGTCTATTAAAGCGTCCACGTACACACCTTCTATTAAAACAGATGTCGTATTATATGGACGCACTGGAGGAATTTTTGTCTTTTCTTTCGTTGCAGCTTTTCCTCCAAAAGCTGCAGAGGTATGTTTTTCGGGCGTTGGTTGGTAAATTGCGAGACAGGCCGCAATGGAGACGTGGTGCGGCGGAGGGGTGAGGGTGAGCGGCGTCTAGTAGAGTGGTAAGAACTGGTTGGCTCAAATGTGGCAGTTGGAGACGTTGAGCGACGTATCGGCGAATCAAAAGGACGACGTTGGAAAGCGTACCAGCTTGTCCCATAATCCCGTCCGTAGGTGTCGAATCCACGACGTTCGTCCTGTTGACGCTTCCGACAGACGCGTGCAATGTGGCCCCGATAGCCGTAGTAATAATAGATTGGACGAGGCGGCCGCCACGGTGGGTGAAAGGTTTGGCTAGGCGCACTCGGAGTCAACAAAGCCAGCGGGACAGGCGTCGAGTGTGCGGGCATCGGTTGTACGACGGGTGGTGATCCAGCGAGGACTTGTGCGTACGTCGGCTTGGGTCGAGGTACTGGAGCGTCTGCATACGCTGGCCCAGTCATGGACGCCAGCTCCTCTTTGATAACGTCGCGCAAAACAGTGTTGGAGGGGGGAGGTGGACTCAGTGTCATTGAGAGGCCGAACGATTGCAGCTCTTCCCGTATAATCGCCCGGATGATGGCACGCAATGAGGCATCAGTCGTCGTGGTGTTTTCAGCGCTGTCCGGTGGTAACCGTTGGGATTCAAGTTCCTCTAGGCGTTGGCACGTGGCAACAACGTCAGCGACTGTAGTCGGGTTTTGAATGACCAAGGCATTGAACGCGACCGTGCCGATCCCTTTCAATAGATGACGAACTCTCTCTGATTCAGACATGGACGTGTTGAAACGGTGACAGAGAGCAAGCACATCCTCTATGTAAGATGTGTAAGACTCACCGCATTGTTGCTTGCGGGCATCCAGTGTCTTCTTCGCGAGAACTGAACGAACCCCCGGGGTGCCGAAAATTTGGCGAAGCTGTTGCTTGAAACGTGTCCAGTCCGTAATGTCCGTTTCATGATTGAAAAACCATGTTTTCGCTACGCCTGTCAGATAGAAAGAAACCCGGCGAAGCTTGGTAGGATCATCCCAGTTGTTAGTGGAACTCGTTCGATTGAACTGGCCCAACCAATCCTCCACATGTTCACCTCGAAGTCCGGCGAACGTGGGCGGCTCACGCTGGTGCACGGTGATAATCCACGATGGCCGCGGTAGCCGGGGCCGTGGAGGTAGACGCAGAAGCGCCGGTTGGCTCGTCCTGAGGCATGTTACCGGACACCTGGCACAATCGACGACCTGAGCAGAGCTCCAGGAGGCAGATCGGGCTGGGAGAGGACGGAAGATCGTAGAGCACACTCCACCACTTGTGATGTAACGGTGAAGGCAACCTTTATTAGGCCCGGAAGACACGATGAAGCGACCACGCCCAAGGCACAGAACTCAGACAAGCCAAGTCCCCACAGCAGATGAAGATGACGACCACTCACGATGGTGATTATGTGTAAAGAGAGCAGATGTGCCTAATGAATGCCTACAATATATGTGTACATATAATGTATATGTGTGCGTATGTGTGTGTTCAAATGTGTATGTATATGGATATATATTTGTATGTTTATTTTTGTATGTATATCATATGTATGTTTTAGTTTTGTGTACAATTATGTATGCCCGTCTGCAAGAACCACGACGTGGTCTGCAGTATGTACTAAATAAATAAAAGACTTTAGGCAGTCCAGGGGGCCACGGTGTGCGGACGCGCGTCGCAGCGGCTCCACAGATTTTCTATGGTTTTCGGCAATTTCTTTCCAGCCATTCAGTTCAGAGTATTCCGAAGTGACTGCGAAAGTCCTGCGGTCTCTCCCGATACCATTTGTGCAGGTGAGCCTGTGTTTTGGTCACTTTTCGAAGATTGCCCGTATTACCACGCTGGCACGACAGTCAAGCCAGTAGACAAGGCACGGTAGGCCTGACAAGTCGTCGCAGCAAGCGGGTGCCCCATCCGCTGCGCCGGCGTACGAAATGGAATTCGTGCAAGTCGAAGGGGAGGAGATATCGCCGACGGAGTTCGGAAAAGAGCAGGGATGGTGCGAGATCAAACGAAACACCAAGAAGGCAGGTGGAGACGCCGACCCGGCGAAGAACCAGCAAGCAACGCCAGCGTCTACCGAGAAGGCGGCGTTTATACAGAAAGCGACGCAGTACGTGCGGAAGATCACCATGACGAGCCGAATGCCCAACCTGCCGACGGATGACTACAAGATCATCGTGCGACCCCGGGATGGCTTCAACGTATCCCACTACCAGAAGGACCACGTCCACTGCTGCATACGCAACGCTGCGGGGGTGGGGCGCGAGGTAGCCGAGGAGGACAGCGTCTCTCTCAATGAGCGACAAAACGTTATTGTGGTAAGCACGCCGTCAGAAGATCACGCTAGACAATATGGAGGCATTTGCAAGCTGCGAATTGGCGACCGCGAGTTCGAAGCGAGTGCCTAAAGAGCGGCTCCGGAGAACACGTCCAAAGGCCTCATCAGGGGCATATCGCTAGACGAAAAGCCGGCGGACGTCGTGAGAAGTCTGGTTAACCACCGCAACCTGAACGTCCTGCATGCCAAGCGCATGGGAAACACGACCATTGTGATAAACCTTTTCGACGGCTACTACGTGCCTCGTTACGTGAACTACGGCGGGATGGTGATAAGGTGCACTCTTTACAAGAAACATATCGATATGTGCTACGAGTGTGGTCGTCTGAGACACAGGGCCGACGTGTGCCCCAACCCGAACGACAAGAAGTGCCCGCCGGTGCGGATGCGGCAACCCGCCTGACAATCATCGCTGCGAGCCGGTGTGCCAACTGTGCGGAAAAGGTCACCTCACCGGAGACCGCAAGTGCAAAGCTAAGTACAAGACACCCTACCTAGTCAAGCGCCGACAGTGGGAACGCAGAATGCGCGAGGAGGCTGAGGCCGCCTACAGCAGTAGCAGCACCGTCAACAACGGGGAGGAGGGCTACTGATGACGCCACGCACCGAGACGACGTAGCGGCAACAGTCGATCGGCCTTGAGGAAGACCCGCACGCGGAGCCGCACTCGCTCCCGTACTCGTTCTCGAGCCCGCTCTCACAGCGTCTCCCGACCCCGTTCAGCGAAGCCTCGCAGCACGTCGACGGCCCGAACCAACCGCACAGCTGCAGCCAAAGGCGGAGGAAAGGTTGACCCCCATAAATTGAGGTGGGTGGACGTTGCCTCCGGACGCGCGCCCAGCGCACCGCTAACGCGAACCGAGACTGCCATTGATAGAAACCCAGATGTAGACAGACGCGGCGGCTTTGCTTACAAGCGCAACAGTGACCCAGAAAGTTAATGCAGAAACGATTGGATCGATTCGAATCAATAATCCAAAAACTACAGCAGGGAAATGCAAGGTTAAGAAACGAAATTGCCACGTTGAAGGAGGAGGCCCCGACAGTTCCCTTTCCTCCTCCTCCTCCAATTAAACCCGTCGCAGCCGACGCGGCTGCTTGTACAGCCGAGAGTGTGGAGGAAGTCACGGAGGCTCAAGACGCACACCCCGCACCCACTGAACGTAAGGCACTTGACCCGGAACAATCCGACGTCAAATCGCAGAAACGCGAGGAGAAACTCCGCGAACGAGTCGATAGACTCAACGACAAGGTAGACGCGATGATGACCCAACACGCGCAGCAAACCGCGCAACTTAACAACGCAATTACTCAGCAAACCGCACAAACCGAACAGTTGAGCATTGCAATATCTCAGCTCACAAAAATGGTCGTGATGCTGCAAACGCGCATAGACAATATCGAAATGCGACTTCCGGGCGCAGTGGGTCACCCAGTACGAACGACTGGGAAACCGTACTTTAGGCCGTTACCCGACGAAGAGGCGCAGGATCAGCCGGACGGCCAATCATAACACGTACAGTCACCATGGCTCGACACGAAACCACACAAACACAACGCCCACAACAGCATAACACACGGGACACGTTCACTATCTGGCAGTGGAACTGCAGGGGGTACAGGAAGAAACAGGCGCTTCTCCAACAATTCTTACGTAGCCGGCAACGACCAGACGTAATACTATTCCAGGAAACCAATGACCCGGTCAAGCTGGCGGGGCACAAATCTATAGACGAAGCTGTGACCGCGGAAGCCCCACCGGCCGCTGCAACGCTAGTGCGACGCAACCTCACCGTGGCGCAACGCGAACTTATGAACGTTAGCATACCGCATGTACTCATACAGCTCATCCCGACGAAAGGGCGCGGCCCCGGCCTGTTTGTGCTAAACGTGTATAGCAGACCCAAAGCCAGACACCGTTTTTGCACGTTACTGCGAGAGGCGCGCGAGGCAGCTGCCGACGGGCCCCTGCTCATCACGGGCGACTTCAACGCGCCCCACACGGCATGGGGGTACGGCTACGAAACGCCAAAAGGTAAGCGCCTTTGGGACGATGCGCAGAATGAGGGCCTCGAGCTCATCACAGACCCTTCCGCGCCTACGCGCAGGGGCAACAGCGTGTGTGCAGACACCTCACCCGACCTCACATTTAGCAAGAACGTTGCTAGCGCGCGATGGCACAATACACAGGGGGACCTGGATAGCGATCACTCAGTGATCGAGATCCAGGTCGACGCTGAACCTCACCACCACGTTCATCGGGAAGGTACCAAGGGCATGAACCACCGGCTGGTGGATTGGGACGCGTTTCGCAAAGTCCGGAAAGAGCAGAATCGTGGCAGTGTGGCTATTGAGGATAGACATAGCTGGACTGCGACGCTCAAGGGGAATTTAGAAACGGCAACGCGGGAGGTTCCGCCAGAAGCACAGCTCGAAGTGGTAGACAGCAAACTCCTACACATGTGGGAAGCCAAGCGCAGCCTGCAAGACAGGTGGAAGCGTCAACGCCATAATCGAACGCTGCGCAGATGCATAGCACGGCTAAGCAGGGACATGGAAGAGCACGCGTTACAGGTATGCAAAACGCAATGGGAAGAGATCTGCAATGGGATGGAGGACCAGCTGGGACGGGCCAAGACGTGGCATCTCCTCCGGCACCTCTTGGATCCGGAGGAGATGAAAACATCGCACGCACATAAGCTTAACAAGTTGCTGCACGACTACAAAGGCACCCATGCGGACTTTCTAGATGACGTGCGAAGCCATTACTTTCAGTCACGTAGCCCCCTCGCGCACTCGGCATACGCCTGGGAGGGTGAGGGTAACGCGGAGCTAGACGAGGACTTCAGCGTTGCAGAGGTGAGGGCGGTGCTGCACAGGCTCAACACAAAGTCGGCGCCAGGCCAGGACGGCATAACCAACAAAGCGCTACGTAGCTTGGACGATGAGTCGATAGAACAACTGACGGCTTACATGAACGAGTGCTGGAATGTGGGCGCTATACCAAACTCGTGGCAAACGGCGCGCATATTTATGATGCCCAAACCGGGCAAACGAGTACAGATTGACAACCTTCGACCGATATTCCTGACGTCCTGCGTTGGCAAGGTCATAGAACATGTGGTTCTCGCTCGCTTTACGAACTACCTCGAGGACCGAAACATGCTGCCACACACGATGCTGGGGTTCCGTCGTAACCTTTCCACGCAGGACGTTATGGTTCAACTCAAGCACGATATCGTAGACAATCCCACACGATCCACCAAAGCGATACTCGGGCTCGACCTCAAAAAGGCGTTCGACAACGTTAGCCATGCTGCGGTACTTGAAAGTATACGAGTGTTGGGACTGGGCGAGCGAACGTACCACTATGTACGGGATTTTTTTACGGGCTGCCGGGCCCGATTAGCGAGTGGCGGACTAGAATCGCAAGACATATACATGGGTTGTACGGGCACGCCGCAGGGCTCCGTAATCTCGCCCATGCTCTTTAACCTCGTGCTTGTCGGATTACCACGAAAACTCGCTGAGATAGAAGGCCTCCACCATAGCTTGTACGCCGATGATATCACCCTCTGGGTTGCCGAGGGAAATGACGGCCACGTAGAGCAAACGCTGCAGGAAGCCGTCGACGTGGTGCAGGACTACCTTCGCGACACTGGCCTCGAATGTTCCGCCGCTAAATCGGAGCTCCTGCTCTATAGACCCTCGTGCAGGGGCCGTAAACCCAAGAACGCCGATTTAGCATTCGAGTGCGCATATAGAGAAATTAATGTACGCACATCAGACGACGCTGTCATCCCACAAGTTAACACCAGTAGGGTACTGGGCTTGTGCTTGTCCGCCAACGGCCACAATGGCGAAACCGTTCGCAGACTAGAGGGCGCGGTCAATGAAACAATCCGGTTGCTGAAACGAATGACAAATCGGCATAGCGGAATGAAGAAAAGCAATATCATTCGCCTGGTACGTGCTTTCGTTATGAACCATATAACGTACGTCGCCTCCTACCTCAAGTGGCAGGCGACTGAACGCACCAAACTAGATTGTCTCATCCGCAAGGCGGCTGAGACAATCTAGCGATCACGGATCACGGACAATCTAGCGATCACTGATCATGTAGGAACCTGCGTCACGAGTGCGACGATAGGCACGGAAGAGACAGAGGCGGCCGAAGAAGCTGCCGTAGCCCTCGCGATAGCCACCACGGATGCCGAGGTGATAATAGGCGACTCGCAGGCGGCGATATGCAACTACGCCAGCGGCCGGATCTCCCACGAAGCGGACCGCATTCTCCGAATTCACGAACGCAACATCTGCCACAAAAACGACAGTTTCCTCGTATGGACCCCCGCCCACACGGACCCTCCGCTTGCGGGCAACGCGACTGCCCACGCCGCGGCTCGAGGACTTACACGCCGAGCTGCGACGCCTGCCGACAGTCCCGATGTCTCGCACACTTCGACAGCGATGCGGGAATGGACGTGGGGGGATCGCATGACCACTTTCAGAGACATCACGCAACACTACAGAATGAACAGATGCAAATATCCACCACCCCACACTAAACTAAACAAGAAACAGCAGGTTGCCTGGAAACAACTACAGACCCACACGTACCCGAATCCGGGGATCCTTCGCCTCTGCTACCCAGGTATTTATACGTCCGACGCGTGTAAGGCGTGCGGAGCTAGAGCGATGCGGCAGCACATGCTGTGGAAGTGTACCGGTAACGCGCAGCAGTCCCCTACGAACCCGGTAGACATGGCGGTCTCGAACCGCGAGGCGCGATGGGAGGCGGCTCTGCTCAGCCACGACCTTGCCGATCAACTGTGGGCCGTCCGGCAAGCCCAGGATGCCGCCCGGGTCCAAGGACTCGAGGCCGTCACCTAGGCCGGGGTGCTTGTAGCCCCACCCCGCTCAATGACGCCGGAAGTGTACAATAAAGGTTTTACTCACTCACTCACTTTACGCAGTCGTACAACACTGGGGTAGAAAAATTGACTGCTTCACAGAATGCCTGAGTTCTCTTTTGTCTTTATTTGTCATTTTTATTTTTTAAGGTCTACAAATACTTTACTCACCAACAATGTCAGTGAAACGGGCAGAGGATGTTTTTTCACGCAAGTTCTTTAAAGTTATTATGGTAAGATTTACAATGTCTGTTTTAGCTATACTTGAGAAGGCAAAGCCTTACTGTGGGCTCATAACCTGTGGGCCATGCCCGCAATTCTTGGGTATGCACCAGATGTGTATGGAAAAGGGTTTCATCATTTACCTTACAGGTATTTTGTGTCATTCAAGTCCTGATGCCTCAGTCGTGTTTGTCATACACTCATACTTTTGCATGGAAGTTTTGGTATGTACTAGTAAAAGAGGTTATCACGCGAGAACCCAGACATAGGCAGCAATCTAAATGAATAGGTAAAAACGGTCAAAATACTTTTTATTTTTCTAAAAAGTGCTTTGATACTCAGATGGTGCACACACTTATCAAGACCAAATTGGAAGATCACTTGGAACATAGTAAAAGACTGTGCATGTGACAGCCTTTTCCATAGTTCAAGAGTAGAGTTGTTTAATCAGAGCATTGGTTTGCGATGTGAGAACAAAATAACCATCATAATGAACCGGCACATGCTTTTTGGCCTTTGGTTCATCTTTGTCCTGCTGTGCTTCGATCCCGGAACACATGCGCCGATACGTCCGGCATGAGATTCATTAACACTGATGGACTAGAGATTGAGTACAAAAAAAACAATGTTTGGAAAAAAATCTCAATAAAATGGCATTCGAATCAATGTACTGATAATTCAAAAACAACCACTCGGCTATACTGGCACGCTAGCAGAATTTATCATAGCTTTTTACAGTATAGTGTGCAAGGGTTTGGGAAGATAAGCGAGAGTGAGGAACAGGGAAATAAAGTGGTTAGAGAGAAAGGTGTTGCGTAGAAAGAATGACGAAGAAACAGAATAAAAAAGTGAGGGCAAAAGGTGAAAAAAGAAATAGAATGTAATATAAATAGACAACAAGATAAATTGAAAGAAAGAATACAGGAAGAATAAATAAAAACATAAGAGGATGAAATAAACTAATAACTCAAAACAAAGAGGGTTGTTCAGGATCCATCCTTTGAGGCTTGGCACAACTATGGAAAATCTGCCTCAAATTATTTTGTCTCATAGTTATCACATGAGAACAACATTCTGCATTGGTTGCAGATTAAATCAGATGCGTGAAACATGTGTCCCGCCAACCTTTCTTGAGTGACCAAGCCTGCACAAAAGACACTGAAGCTGATACTTTTATTCTAATTAAAAGTAGGTTCTCTAGTTGAGGCTGACGGACGAGGCCCTGCAATCGACCATGAGAATCGTCTCTGGAGAAGAATTAATACGGAAATTTTTTTCTTTTGTCGCTGCTGAACTTCGCAAGGTATCAAGCGAGCATGTTCAGAACTTCAGCAGCTATTTGTACTTTACAAGAAAGATAGTGTTGTCACTTTGCTAAAAGACACTTGCACTGATTTCTTGCCTCTTGCCTTTGATAATGTGCTCAGGTTAATTACACAGATGTAACTGGTCTCAAGCTTGGGTTCCACAAGCACCCTAAGCACCCTGTGCAGCCAGAACAAAACGGAGTGAAATATTCATGCTCATTATTTCATAATGAGCAAGAATATTTCAGCTATTCTGAATGCCGGTATCGTCATCTCAAGTTTTGACGACAAATTAAAAAAAAATGTCCCATATATGATGCAGTAAAAAGGCCTTTTAAATTACATTATTTGATGTTTGTTATCCCCTCTTCCACTTCAAGTTTCTGCACTGTGCTAGCCTTTCAGAACTAAACTTTGTGATTGTCATCCACCAGATCAGGGGAGTTTGATACCTTTGGTTTTCTTCCAATGGTGTGCTTTCTTATAAGGATAGTTGCTAGATGCACGGGTTTGTATTTGTTTTTCTTGCGTTCTAGTTTTATTGCTGTGTTGATTTCAACATGCACACAATGCATCTGCACAGAGATTTGAAAATAGTCAGCACAATAGCAGATAAAGCAACACCAGTGACACGAGAGCAGGCAAAGGCTTCCAATTGTAATTCTATACAACATACAGTATAGAGCCCCCACCCAAAATATTAACATGCGCATGGTAGAGGAAAAAAATTAACTGAAGGGACACTGAAACAAACTAAAAAAAACTAAAGCAAAATAGCACATGACGATGAATACAGGTAAGCCAGTTCTTTAACAGATAGTAACATCGAAGGTTCAATGTCACCAGCTTCCTTTAGCTGTTCATGCAGCCTCAATGATAATCCTGGTGCTATCATAAAGGTGAGCTGCAAGAGCTTGTGTTTTCTCAAACACAGGCTGGCAACCACATTCTCAACAATAAGAAGCCAAAGAACCATCTCTATTGTTTTTACTTTTTGACAATATTCCTGCAAACCTATATTTAGGCACCCATCTATTTGGCCCACATACCAAGGTATGCTGTAATCGATGCCTACTGCACAGTCAACAAAGCTTTGCAGTGCATAGCTTGGCTATGGTTCAAAGGTTTTTCAACAACACTAGTTCAAGCACATAACTGAGATTGCTTATTTAGTGCGTTGGTCAAACAGGAAAGTTTCTAACCAAATGGCTACAGAAAATTTTGCAGAAAGTAAAATACATGTGTAGAAACGTTTGTTTGGCTTCCTATAATTAGAAAATGATTGCCAGAACCTGTCTGAGAAAACACAAGTTCTTACCACTCATCCTCAAGATGGCACCTGTGCCCCGCCGCAGTGGTCTAGTGGCTAAGGTATTCGGCTGCTGACCCGCCGGTCGCAGGATTGAATCCCGGCTGCGGCGGCTGCATTTCTGATGGAGGCGGAAATGTTGCAGGCCCGTGTTCTCAGATTTGGGTGCACGTTAAAGAACCCCGGGTCATCTAAATTTCCGGAGCCCTCCACTACGGCGTCTCTCATAATCATATTGCCACGCTGTGTTGGTGGCAGAAGACGAGAGCGAAGAAGTGAATGGCAGCTGTGGCTGAGTAAATAGTCTTCCACTTCGAGTTCCTACCTATTGTTTCCTCTCGCGACAGACTGGTGGAGGTGCTGGGTACATTACTGCAACGTCTTATGCCTGCTGGTCCTGAACCAGAAGCAACCACCGCCAGTGCACCAGGGTCTGCTGACATATATCGAAGCAGCCGCCGCCTTCAAGGACTACCACCACAGTACTGCCCCTTGGCAAGTTCCGTGAGGACAATGTTTGCCACATCCGCAACCCAAACCAAGCATGACCCACTCGCTAGCGTGCCCTGTGTCATCAACACGCCTCGCACACCCAACCCATTCCATGGTGATGCTAGTGAGGATGTCGAAGACTGGCTTGACCATTTCGACCGGGTCGCTGCCATCAATGACTGGGACAATCGCCGTAAGTTGAAGAACGTGCATATCTCCCTCTTAGACGCGGCAAGAGTGTGGTATGAGAACCACGAAACTTCTTTCACAAGTTGGCAGGAATTCCATCGGCAGCTTCGCGAGGCGTTCAGTAACCCCGAACGAAAAGAAAGAGCGGAGCAGGCACTTTCATCGCGATTTCAAATGCCGAACGAGAGCGTCGCCATGTTTGTCGAAGAAATGTCGCGATTGTTTCGACGGGCTGACCACCACATGCCAGAAGACAAGAAAGTGCGCCTGCTAATGCGAGGCGTGAAGGAGCAACTTTTCGCAGGCCTTGTGCGCAACCCTCCTACGACTGTGTCCGAGTTCATACGTGAGGCCACAATTATGGAGCGCATGCTTCGGCAGCCGGTGTCGCAGTATGAGCGTCAGACGGCCATGTCCGCTGCGTGCTCGCTTGTACCAGGAGGTGATAACAGAGAGGTCCTCACAGAACTCATACGGCAAGTTGTACGTGAAGAACTTCGGAAATTTCATGCAGTGCCCCCTCCCAGTAGCGCTGCTCTTACGGACGTCGTTCGTAACGAAATCAGGCAGTTCGTTCACTCCTCACCACTATCGCAAGTCGAACCTCCCACGCTTTCCTACGCGGATGCCCTACGCGCCTCTTCGCCGTCGTTGGCACATTTTGCTCATCAACCTACTGGGACCCCCAGACGCTTTCCATGTCCAGCCCATCGCCTGCCTTCTCAGGCAGATTTTCGTCCTGGCCCGCGGAAGTCCACCGTCTGGCGTGCACCCGACAATCGTCCTTTGTGCTACCATTGTGGCGAAGTTGGACACATGTACTGCGACTGTTACTACCGACGAATAGGCCTACGCGGATTCCACCCAGATGCGCGTTGTCCACGCTATGGTGAGCGCCCACAAGAAATTGCAGATTACTTGGAAGGTAGACATCACGCTCCTGTTCCGCCGCGACGACAGTCACGGTCACCATCACCCCGTCCGTCCACATCAACGCACCGCGCCCGACCCGCCGTTGGGTCCCCTGGTGTCAGTGGCGCAAGCCCACGCCGGGGAAACTGAAAACGGCGACCTCCGGAGGTGAGGTCGCTGTCACGCGAACCGACAAATACCCTCCGCCGCTGCCTTACGACGTGCCGTTAAAGCCTGTTTGTGAAACCGCCAACAGAACGTCCGCTGCCATTACAGTTTCCGTCTACTGTTATCCAGTGACTGCGCTCTTCGACACGGGAGCTGATTACTCGGTGATGAGTGATTCATTGGCTACCCGTCTACACAAGGTGCTGACAGCGTGGGACGGCCCTCAACTAATCACCGCTGGAGGACACCTCGTATCCCCTTTAGGAAGGTGCACCGCCAGGCTTGAGATTTGTGCGTCGGCTTTTGTAGCATCATTCCTTGTACTGTCCAATTGTTCTCAGCCGGTCATTTTGGGCATGGGTTTTGATTGATTGATTGATATGTGGGGTTTAACGTCCCAAAACCACTCTATGATTATGAGAGACGCCGTAGTGGAGGGCTCCGGAAGTTTAGACCACCTGGGGTTCTTTAACGTGCACCCAAATCTGAGTACACGGGCCTACAACATTTCCGCCTCCATCGGAAATGCAGCCGCCGCAGCCGGGATTCGAACCCGCGCCCTGCGGGTCAGCAGCCGAGTACCTTAGCCACTAGACCACCGCGGCGGGGCTTGGGCATGGGTTTTCTGCAAGAGTATGGAGCGATAATTAATCTGCGTGATTTGTTCGTCAGTTTTGCTAACTGGGTTTCTACAGATTCCGACATCGAGAACGAACATCGTGGCGTGGCCTTACGCGTAATCGATGATTGCGTCACGTTGCTACTTTGCAGTAGTGTCTTCGTGCTTGTTGAGTGTCCACGGGAGCAGTCAATTACGGGCATTGCCGAAAGTAACCTGACGTTATTGTTTGATCGGGAAGTGGCCATTGCTCGAAGTCTCATTCAGCTGCGAAATGGCCAGACTACGGTTTTAGTTGCGAACTTCGGTGGCGAACACAGGCATTTTGCGAAACGCAGAATCATAGCTTACCTAAAGGCATTAGATGATTTGGACGCCTTCCCTTTGATTACGACGATCTCGACTGAGAACAGCTGCGATACTGACGTGACTAGTCGCCTCAATGTCAATCGCCAGTTGGAAGAACCTAAGAAGGCAAGGCTCCTCCGTCTCCTTTCATCCTTTAGTGACTGTTTCGCCACTACTTCGAAAGTCCGGCAGGCTCCTCTAATGAAGCACAGAATTATCACTGAGCCCAGCGTGCAACCCGTGCGCCAACATGCTTACCGCGTGTCGCAGAAGGAGCAAGATGCTATTCGTCATCAAGTGAAACAAATGCTTGACGATGACGTAATTCAACCATCGACTAGTCTTTGGGCGTCACCAGTTGTTCTGGTTAAAAGAAAGATGGTTCATTACGATTCTGCGTCGACTACCGCAAACTGAACAAGATAACAAAAAAGACGTATATCCTCTTCCTCGTATCGATGACTCCTTGGATCGCCTGCGACACGCCCGTTACTTCTCTTCCATGGATCTCCGTAGCGGATATTGGCAGATTGAAGTAGATGAACGGGACCGAGAACAAACAGCGTTTATTACACCGGACGGTCTCTATGAATTTAAAGTTCTCCCTTTTTGGCCTGTGCTCCGCTCCAGCCACGTTCCAACAAATGATGGACACAGTTTTATGCGGCTTGAAGTGGTACTTTTGTTTAGTGTATTTAGACGACGTAGTCGTTTTTCTACGACTTTTGAACATCACATTGAGCGGCTTGAGGCGGTTCTTCTGGCTATTCGCACTGCTGGCCTCTCTCTGAAACTAGAAAAGTGTTATTTTGGATATGAGGAACTGAAATTCTTTGGCCACATTGTCAGCAGCAGTGGTGTTCGCCCCGATGCTGACAAGGCTTTGGCAGTTGCTTTGTTCCCGATACTGAAAACAAGGCATGATGTACGCCGCTTTCTGGGACTTTGTGCTTATTACCGCTGCTTCGTGCCGAACTTTTCGAAAATCGCCGACCCTCTACAACAACTCGTCAAGGATGACGTCGCCTTCGTCTGGGGCCCCAAACAATCCGGCGCTTTCCGCGATCTTCAACAACGCCTACAAACGCCACCGATACTAGGTCACTTCGACACCGAAGCAGACACAGAAGTCCGCACTGACGCGAGCAACCTTGGCCTCGGAGCTATTCTCGTGCAATATCAAGATGACGTGGAACGCGTCATCGCCTACGCTAGCCGCACGTTGTGATCTGCGGAGAAGAACTACTCGACGACTGAAAAAGAATGTCTGGCGGTTGTATGGGCCATAACGAAATTCAGGCCCTACTTGTACGGACGCCCCTTCCGAATCGTCAGTGACCACCACTCTCTCTGCTGGCTAGCGTATCTGAAAGATCCTTCGGCAGGTCTCGCAAGATGAAGCCTTCGGTTACAAGAATTCGATATAACGATGGTTTACAAGTCTGGTCAGAAACACACCGACGCTGACTGTCTTTCCCGCGCACCCATCGAGGTCACTGAAGAAGACAATGATGACGACTTCAGCTGCCTTGCTATTCTCGCATCATTAAACGTGGCTGAGCAGCAACGCGAAGACTTAGAATTACAACCACTGATCGAATACCTTGAGGGACGTCGCCCACAACCCCCACGTCAGTTCGTGCGTGATTTGTCATCTTTCTGTCTACGCCAAGGCATCCTCTACAAGCGCAAATTTCTTTCCACGAAAACTGTTTACCTCCTCGTCGTTCCTGCTGCTCTCCGCGATGATATTTTGCGTGCTTGTCATGACGAGCCATCGTCAGGGCATCTTGGCTTCGCGTGTACTCTGGCGCGGATCAAAGACTAATACTACTGGCGGAAACTTACGAAAACCGTCCGGCAGTACGTCAAGACATGCACAGCCTGTCAGTGCCGCAAAACTCCAACGACAAAACCAGCCGGTCTGCTTCAGCCTTTGCGACCCCCTCACGCACCTTTCCCACAAGAAGAAGCGGATTGTTATGTTCTAAAAGTAGGTTTCAGCGGTGTATCAGTCAAGTTTGTGGTTATTTTTATAAAAATGTTTCAATGAAATGAGATTTCTGCTGATTACCCCCTTAATTAAGGGCTTAGGCAGTACGGAGTTGGGCCTCCGATTAGCCTATGGGTTGCTGTTTATTAATATTGCTATGATACTGAGGATGCGCGTGGAAGAAGAGGCCACGCACTCTTCGTCTGGCGCTGCGTGGCCCCGGCACATGGTACCAAGAAGCTTCTCAGGGACGGTCGGAGAAGACGTCGACGAATGGCTGAAACACTTCAACCGTGTGAGTAAATACAACTGTTTGGATGCGGCCTCCCGGTTGTCCAAAGTCGGATTGTTTCTTCAAGGGACGGCGTTGGTGTGGTTTGAAAACCACGAAGAAACAATAATGACCTGGGAAGCGTTTGAGAAAGAAATAGCGAGCTGCTTCGGGGACCCATTGATGAAGAAGAAGTGCGCTGAGCAAACTTTGATGCAGCGTGCTCAAGTCCCCGGTGAAACATGCGCAACGTACATTGAAGAGATTCTGAAATTGTGCAAGTCTGTAGACCCACGCATGAAAGAAGATGACAAGGTAGGGCATCTTCTCAAAGGGGTTGCTGAAGATGTTACAATTTCCTCATCGGCAAGGACACCTTGGCTCTGTAGCGGACGTAATACAACACTGCCGCACGTTTGAGACACTGAAGGCTAGGCGCATCACTCCCAAATTTGGTAGACTTGCAAACGTCACCACCGTTGCAAGTGTCGACGTCCCTCCAACATCCCCCTGTGATCTTGCCTCAATGATCAGGCAAATCGTACGCGAAGAACTTGGACGACGTGATGCTGTCAACCCGCCGAGAGCACCTGCTATCAACACCTCCCCGCCATACGACGCAATGTGTGCTGCCGTTGATGCCACGCTATATTGTCACGACGTCAAAACAGAGGTCTTGCCGTAGAGACTGAGACGCCAGAAGCAGGTCGATCTTTTTAATTAGAACGCGCAAGCGAGTTCTTCTTCTTCGTCCAATTCGTAGTCCTTCGTGGCACATGCACAACTGTCATCGTCTTTCTTGGGCGAGCACGTGACATTTGCCTCCCTCCGAAAGAAGCATCGTCCCGATGCGCAACTTAGGTGCTCTACCAGGCGTATGAAGTGGTCGTACGAAAACGGTAACTGGGAGCTAATTAACTAGATAAATACGGTTTCATACGCACGACGTGCACAACTTCGGGTAAATGCTTTTGGCGCTTAGAACTACAATTAGTGTCGGGAATGACTTCGTAGTTCACGTCGTCTAGGCGTCGCGTGACGCTGTATGGACCAAAGTACCGCCTTAGCAGTTTCTCAGACAGTCCACGTCGACGTATCGGAATCCAGACCCACACTTTGTCGCCTGGTGAGTAGCTAACAAACTTGTGTCGGGTGTCGTAGCGTTGTGCATCTTGATGCTGCTGATGAAAGATGCGCAGGCGCGCGAGCTGTCTGGCTTCTTCGGCACGCTGAGTGAATTCTTCGGCGTCTACATGGATGTCGTCACACTCATGCGGACATGGCGTCCAATGTTGTCGTGACTTCGCGACCATAAATCAGACTGAACGGTGTCATTCCAGTGGTTTCTTGTCGAGTGGTGTTATAAGCGAAGGTCATGTACGGCAATATCTGATCCCAGTTTTTATGTTCCGTGTCAACGTACATACTGATCATGTCTGTGAGGGTCCTATTGAGGCGCTCCGTCAGTCCATTTGTCTGCGGATGGTATGCAGTTGTTCTCCGGTGAGCTGTACCGCTGAGTCTGAGAACCGACTCCAAAAGCTCTGCGGTGAAGGCAGGTCCTCTGTCTGTGATCACTGTTGTCGAAGCGCCATGCCGAAGGACGATGTTTTCGATGAAAAACTGAGCGGCTTCTGCTGCTGTGCCACGCTGCATAGCTTTAGTCTCCGCATAACGGGACAGGTAATCAGTGACCACAATAATCCATCTGTTCCCTGTTGTAGAAGTTGGAAAGGGACCCAGGAAATCCATTCCAATCTGGGTGAACGGCTTTTCTGGTGCTTCGACTGGATGTAAAAGACCGTCTCGCTTGCTGGGAGGCGCTTTGCGTCTTTGGCAGTCGGTGCACGTTCGCACGTGATGGTTAACAGCAGCAGATAACTTTGGCCAGTAGTACTTGCATCGTAGTCGGCACAATGTTCGGGTGTAGCCTAGATGACCAGAAGTTGCTTCATCGTGGCACGCTTTCATAATTTCTTTTCGAAGAGAGGCAGGCACGACGAGCAAGTGTGGGTTACCGGTTGGTGAGAAGTTTTTCTTATAGAGAACATCGTTTCGCAAGCAAAAAGATGGCAGTCCTCTAGCAAATAACCGCGGCACGTCTTTACGTCGTCCTTCTAAATATTCAATGAGTGGTAACAGCTCAGGGTCACTGCGCTGCTCTCGTGCAATAGTGGCCGTGTTGACAACTCCCAAGAATGCCGCGTCGATGTTTTCGTCATCAGGAGCGACAGTTTCCACTGGCGACCGTGAGAGACAGTCGGCATCGGTGTGCCTCTTCCCAGATTTGTAGACGATGGTCATGTCAAACTCTTGAAGTCTTAGGCTCCAGCGCGCCAAACGACCAGATGGATCTTTAAGGTTGGTGAGCCAGCACAAAGAGTGATGGTCGCTAACAACCTTGAAGGAGCGGCCGTACAAATACGGACGAAATTTGATGACTGCCCACACCACGGCGAGACACTCCTTCTCGGTGGTCGAGTAGTTCTCCTCCGTGCGAGAGAGAGTTCTGCTGGCGTAAGCTATTACTCTTTCACAGCCGTCTTGCCACTGCACCAGAACGGCACCTAGACCTACATTGCTGGCGTCAGTGTGAAGTACTGTAGGGGCGTCCTGGTCGAAGTGCGCAAGGACTGGAGGTGTTTGCAAGCGTTGTCGCAGTTCATTGAATGCCATTTGCTCCTGTTCACCCCAAAAGAAGGGGACGTCCTCACGTGTGAGTCGTGTCAATGGCGCCGCAATAGACGAAAAGTTCTCGATAAATCGTCGGTAATAGGCGCACAACCCTAAGAAGCGTCTGACAGCCTTTTTGTCACGGGGTGCAGGAGATTGCGCTACGGCGTCTATTTTGGCCGGGTCAGGTCGAACACCCTCGTGACTGACGACGTGGCCTAGGAAGCTGAGTTCGTTGAAACTAAAATGACATTTTTCTGGTTTTAAATTCAGGCCGGCCGAGCGTATGGCTTGGAGTACGGTGGATAGACGGCTGAGATGTTCCTCGAATGATGCTGAGAATACAACAACATCGTCTAGATAGACCAAGCATGTTTGCCACTTTAGGCCCGATAGTACGGTGTCCATGAGACGCTGAAAAGTGGCTGGCGCCGAGCACAACCCAAAAGGAAGCACCTTAAATTCGTAAAGGCCATCAGGCGTCACAAAGGCTGTTTTTTTCACGATCTCTCTCGTCGACTTCTATCTGCCAGTAGCCGCTTCGGAGGTCCATTGAAGAGAAATAGCGCGCATGACGCAGCCGATCGAGTGAATCGTCTATGCGAGGCAGTGGATAGACGTCTTTCTTCGTGACTTGGTTCAACTTGCGATAATCAATACAGAAACGCAAGCTGCCGTCTTTTTTCTTGACCAAAACCACGGGGGACGCCCAAGGACTTTTCGAAGGTTGTATGACGTCATCCACGAGCATCTTCTGTACTTGCTTCTGAATCTCCTCGCGTTCTTTCGGAGCCACACGGTAGGGGTTCTGCCGAATCGGTCGCGTGTTGTCTTCGGTAATGATGCGGTGCTTGGTCAACGGTGTCCGCTGGACCTTTGACGTACGCGAAAAGCAATCTTCGAATTGGTGTATAAGTCCAAGCAGACGCTTCCTATCAGAGGGTGGTAGCGTGGAGCAGATATCCACCGACAAAGTTGTCGAGGCAGGGACTGTCGCGTCATCTGGTTGCAAAGCACAGCAATCCCCGGCTTGGTCTATATTGTCGAAGTAGGCAATTGCGGTACCCTTCTGTATTTGACGGCGCTCGTTGCTGAAGTTTGTAAGGAGCACTTCTGCCTGTCCACCAGTAAGCGTTAGGATGCATCTCGCGATGGAAATGCCTTGCGTGAGCAAAAGAGCGACTATGTGCTCCACTATCACATCCTTATAGAAAGGCCGCCCACTGGACACAGACACAAGGCAGCAGGATCTCGGTGGGAGCGTCACATCGTCGGCTATTCGCAAACTACCGCGTAGTTCGTCGCTGTTGTCGTCGACATACGGATGTGCGCAAAACGTCACCATGCGTTGAGGGATGTTGATAACAGCGTCATGATCTCGAAGAAAATCCATGCCCAAAATTAGCTCTTTACAGCAGTCTGGCAACAGGACGAAAGTGGCCACGAAGCTAGAATTCCCAATGCGAAGTCGAGCGGTGCATTTACCCGTGGGAGTCATCAGCTGACCACCAGCACTTCTTATGTGTGGCCCTGTCCACGGTGTCTTGACCTTTCTAAGGCGGTCGGCGAGTTCTTGTCGCATGATTGAAAACTCGACGCCAGTGTCGACCAGTGCTGTAACGTAATGTCCGTCAATGAAAACGCCAAGATCAGCACGTACAACTTCACCGGCATTAGTATTCGTCGTCGTATTCGTCGTGGTTGTCGTCATATCTTCTTGCGATCATAGGGGGAACTTTTCGGTGTCTCGACGATTGGCAACCTTGCCCCCGGAGGTCGCAGCAGTTAGTTTCCCCGGCGCGGGCTAGGCGAACGGCCTCTGGTGACGTCCGCGTAGCTCTGAGGGAAGCCACGGTGACGCGCAGGAGATGGAGATCGCCAGCGACGCGGTGTAGTTGCTTGGCCAGTCGACAGTTGATCGGCATTGTGGTCACGACGGTCTTCAGAGCTGAAAGAAGCGGGACGAGAAAAGTTCCCGAAGCCGGAATTGCTATGACGGCAATAGCGAGCAATGTGGCCTGGTTCTCCGCAGCGGAAGCAAATAGGTCGACGGTCGGCCATGCGCTACAAGTCAGTTCGGCGAACTGGTGGTCGTCTCATGGAATCCCGTTGCCACCAAGGTACGGCCGCGGGTCGTGGCTGGACGGGTGTCGCCACAAATGACGATGGAGGACGACGGACCACATCAGCGTAGCTCGCTGGATGTGGCTCAGGACTTGGCGCCGGTGGTGTAACGGCTTGCCTCAACTCCTGGCGGACGATTTCGGCAACAGATACGACGGGCGGTTGGTTACGAGGGACGCAGAGGGCCCGAAGTTCCTCACGCAGTATTTCCCTAATCATTTCTCGTAGGGAACTTTCACACACGGCAGTGTTCTGAGCTGCAGCACTTACTGCCGTGTGGTTCGGCAGGCGGTCAAACTGTCGGTATCGTTGTCGCAGTGCGCGCTCGATGACAGTCGCCTCTCTTATGAATTCATCTACTGTTGTAGGTGGATTTCGTACGAGGCCCGCAAACACTGGTTCTTTGACACCCTGCATTAGGTGACGCAACTTCTTTGCCTCGGGCATGTCAGGGTCAGCTCGTCGAAACAGATGGATCATACCCTCTGCGTACATGGCGGCTGTTTCGTTGGGTTTTTGTGCGCGAGCCTCAATCAGTTGCTGTGCGCGATCCCGTCGGTCCGTGTTCAAAAATGTTGCGAGGAGCTGTCGACGGAAATCTTCCCAAGATTGGAAAGTAGCCTCGTGGTTCTCGTACCACGTGCGAGAGCTATCTTCCAGGGCGAAATATGCACGGCCAAGTTTGTGCTGTTCGTTCCAGTGGTTAGATACAGCGACCCGTTCGAACTGTTCGAGCCAGTCCTCGACATCCTCGTACTCTTCCCCATGGAAAACTTCAGGAACACGAGGATGTTCAAGAGTCACCTGGGAGGGAAGAGTGGTCTGCGATGGAAGGGTAGCCGTGGATGTGGTAGGAGCTGCCATGCTGGTTAGAGGCGGAACAGATACGGACTCCGGACTTAGGCCTAGTAGGCGCCGACTGAATCGGTGCACCGGAGTCGTGACGAGGGGCCGGGTCTCTGGACTAGGTGAACGGGTCCGAGCAAGACTGTCCTGCATCCGGTTGTAGGCCCCAGCACCTCCACCAGTGTCACGACGTCAAAACAGAGGTCTTGCCGTAGAGACTGAGACGCCAGAAGCAGGTCGATCTTTTTAATTAGAACGCGCAAGCGAGTTCTTCTTCTTCGTCCAATTCGTAGTCCTTCGTGGCACATGCACAACTGTCATCGTCTTTCTTGGGCGAGCACGTGACAATATGATGTGCCCCAATCAAGAGCACCAGAGCCCCCAACCGACAACTTACATCATCGCCGTGGTTTCCAGAACGCCTCCCGCCAACCACCTACAATGGTGTCTTCGTGGGACGATCATGGGCACATGGCGCCTCGTGGAAGGTTTGGCGACGTGCGTGAGGCCCCTGCGTGCTATAACTGCGGTTTCCGTGAACATGTGGCTCGATTCTGTGGTCAAAGGCGTCGCCCCCAGCAACGCTACTACGAGGGACCATCACATTCTTCTCGACAAAACCGCTGGCGCGTTGGTATGCGTTCAATGCGGGACGCGTACGTTGGGGACGGCTTCCAGCAAACGACCCACAGTGATACTCATGTAGGACGCAATTTCCACCGGAATTTACGCAACGACTCGCCTTCCTCCGTGCGAAGCTTGACGCCCCCCACAACACGCCGGTTCCGTTCCCCATCTCCTGGTCGACGCGTCACCTCCCCGCCTCCGGGAAACTAGGTGGTGCGGCCAATGGAGGTGAGGTCGCCGAACATTTGTCACTACATCCGCCTATGCCTCCACCCGTTTTATGACTCAAAATAGGGTCCCCGTGCTTATTGATGGACTTCCTACGATGGCTTCGATAGATACTGGAGCAGCTGTTTCAGTGATGAGTCTTAACTTCAAATTGCGGCTAGGACATAAAGTGATGTTCCGCTGGGACAGTTGTGCATCATTTCGTGCAGTAAGCGGGGAGACATTGTGCCCGATTGGTGTGTGTGTTGTTAGTGTCACTTTGGGTGACAAGGTCTTCGAGGCTGAATTCGCCGTCCTGACCAGCTCCACCCATGACATCATCTTGGGCATCGATTTTCTACGCGAGTGCGGGGCTACTGTAGATTGCGGTGCTGGCGAGATTATGCTATCGGCATTTACTGACGATCCTAGGTGCTGTCAAGGATCTATCACCGTCATTGAGGATGTTGTCTTGCCGCCCAACTCGATGAAGACCGTACGCGTTGACGCCTCTGCCTCGGACGCCGGAAAGTTTGATGTTCTTGTGGAGCCCATTCCTCTTAATTGCGCCAAGAAAAATGTGCTCATTCCACATTGTGTTCTGTCGATCAGTGATAGGCGATCGGCCTTATTGGTGTCGAACTATTCAAATGAACCTGTTATGCTACCCGGCGGAATGCGACTCGCCCGCTTCGAACAAAATGCGACCAGTTTCATTGCATTTTTAAGGGACGAGAGAGTAGATCCTATTTGTGCAACGTACCATACAGAAGCCAACTTTCTGAGTATGGTAAACAAGTCGCTATCATCAAAAAAACGTCAAGCTTTGGTCGAAGTCCTTGCGAAGCACGCTACTATATTTGACTTTGCGCAGAAAGAAGAGAAAATAAGTGTACCCGAGTGACGTACTGGCCATGGGATTGACACAGGATCCGCTCACCCTATCCGGCAGAAACCATACCGTGTCTCATCTGCGGAGCGCAAGGTCATTACTCAACAGGTAGAAGAGATGTTAAAGAAAAGGGTTATTCAAGAGTCGTGTAGTCCTCGGGCTGCGCCTGCGATTCTTGTCCGAAAGAAGGATGGTACATGGCGATTCTGCGTGGATTACAGACGGCTCAACTCTGTTACTAAAAAGGATGTCTACCCGCTTCCCAGGATTGATGATGTCATCGATTGTTTACATTCGGCATCGTACTTCTCATTCATGGCTTTGAGATCTGGTTATTGGCAAATACCCATGCACCCGAATGACAAAGAGAAAACGGCCTTCATAACCCCAGATGGTCTATTTGAATTCAATGTAATGCCGTTTGGCCTATGCAACGCTCCAGCCACGTTTGAGCGCTTCATGGACTCTGTGTTACGTGGACTAAAGTGGGAAGTTTGTCTTTGCTACCTGGATGACATTATAATATTTGGCCGTACATTCGATGAACACAACCATCGTCTAGACATTGTTCTCACCTGCCTTGAGAAAGATAAGCTCACCCTGAACTCTAAGAAGTGTCACTTTGGCAGCCGTTAGACTCTCGTCCTCGGTCACCTGGTGGACAAGCATGGCGTTCGACCCGACCCCCAGAAAGTCGCAGCAGTCAGCAGCTTCAAACAACCTCAGTCGGTACGAGAGTTGCGAAGCTTTTTGGGCCTATGCTCGTACTTCCGTCGCTTCGTGCCCAGGTTCGCCGACCTCGCTTACCCTTTGACGTCCCTACTCAACAAGAACGCACCTTTTCGGTGGTCAGCGGAATGCGAGTCGTCTTTTTCGCAACTCAAGTTTGCTCTTACGTCAGGGCCCGTACTTCGCCACTATGACCCATCTGCTGCAACAGAAGTTCATACCGACGCCAGTGGTGTAGGTATTGGCGCCGTCTTGGTACCACGCCATGGAGCTGCTGAACACGTCGTTGCCTATGCCAGTCGCTGTTTAAGTAAGCCGGAGCGAAACTATACTGTCACAGAGCAGGAATGTCTCGCGGTCATATTCGCCGTGCACAAGTTTCGCCCTTATATCTATGGACGCCGATTCTCGGTTGTCACGGACCACGATTCTTTATGTTGGCTCACTGGACTACGGGACCCATCTGGTCGTCTTGCTCGTTGGACATTACGATTGCAAGAACACGACTTTGAAGTCTGCTACAAGAGCGGTCGTCGTCATGCCGACGCTGATTGCCTTTCACGACTTCCCCTTCCGACAACCGAGTGTGACGCTGACAACTTTGATGAATATTTGGCTGTAGTGGATACTCCGTTCCCCGACCTAACAACTTTTCGAGTAGAGCAACGCAATGACAACAGTCTCGCTTCTTTCTTTATTTCCGGAACGAACGGTCAACGTGGTTTCGTTGTAAAGGATGGCGTTCTTTACAAAAACAATTATTCCGGCGTAGGCCCTCGCCTACTTCTAGTTGTGCCTACAAATCTTCGACAACACGTACTTCGAGCAATGCACGACGACCCAACATCTGGCCATATGGGTTTTTCTAGGACATTTTATCGCACGCAAGAACGCTTCTTCTGGCCGAAGATGCGTAAAAGTGTGACTGCATACGTTGCGAGCTGAGAGCAATGTCAACGCCACAAGCGTCCTACAACTCCGCCAGCCGGACTACTTCATCCCATAGCACCCCCGAGTTCACCATTTGACGTCGTAGGTGTCGACCTGCTCGGCCTTTTTCCGCGATCAACGAACGGCAACCGATGGATTATTGTGGGCGTTGACCACCTCACACGTTACGCCGAAACTGCGGCGATTCCTGCGGCAACGGCCACTCAAGTTTCACAGTTCATGCTGTCACACGTTATATTACGCCATGGATCCCCCCGTGTCATCATCAGTGATCGCGGGCGGCAATTTGTTGCCGATGTAGTTGAAGACCTCCTTCGTCTTGCTTCGTGCCATTTTCGTCACACTACCCCGTATCACCCGCAGGCTAATGGTTTGACGGAACGAACGAATAGGACTCTCGTCAACATGATTTCCATGTATGTTGATTCTGGACACAAAACATGGGACGCGATTTTGCCATTTATAACTTTCGCCTACAACACTGCACAGCACGAAACAACGAGATACAGTCCATTTTATCTGCTCTACGCACGCCAACCCCGCACAGCTCTTGACACTATTCTTCCTTTTTCCGAGACTGATCAACCTACTCTCGCCGAAACCATTTGCCGCGCAGAAGAGGCCCGGCGCATCGCCTGTCTTTGAACTTTCGTCTCACAGAAATGCTCCAAAAACCGTTACGACAGAAGTCACCGGCACGTATGGTTTGAGAAAGGGGATTTGGTGTGGCTTTGGACGCCGCTTCGCAAGCGCGGTCTCTGCCAAAAGTTTCTGGCCAACTACACCGGTCCGTTTGTTGTCTTGGAACGTCTAAGCGATGTCACGTACGTGATATCTCAGCTGTTGTCAACTGGCCGCCGCTCAAGCAAGACCAACATCGTTCATGTTGCCCGTTTAAAACGCTATCATCATCGCAACGAAGCCTAACTCGCCCGGTGGGCATCGTCTGCAAAGGGGGAATTGCTACGATACTGAGGATGCGCATGGAATAAGAGGAGAACGAGGTTGGCACGAGCGGTGATCGGCCAGATCCCTGGACTCTCGCATTGATCATCTCCTGTAAATAAAGGCATCCATCGCACCGTAACAATATATTAAGCGGACAAAATTTAAATTCGTGTGTGAGGTGATGTTAACAAGTTAATCTTTTTAGTGATTACGCCCAATTTTGGTCACGAAATAGTTCCGGTACTATTACTCCTGTCCTGATGAAACTTGAGCGGCGACAGGTCTACAACTAGGGCTTTGCACTGTATGAGAAGTTTCGCGGTAGGTTATTACCAAAGTTAAAAGCGATCGTAAGGAAAAACAAAAAAAAAAACAAAAAAACACGTGGTCCAAGACTTTGATCTCACGGGCGTACCTTTCTCCCGAGCAGTGAGCCACCCTCCTCCTGAGCGAGGGCGAGGGAAGACGCGGGCGCCACACGTTTATTAGCGGTTCTCGTTAAATTCTTTCTAACTCTGTATCTTCCGGTTACCTTAAGCTAGCAAAAATATTTTTACACGGAAAAACCGGACTGTTGTGTTCTAAAAGAAGATATTAGCTATTTTTCGGTGGCGTTTGTAGCTCCTTTTGAAAAATTGTTTTAATGAAATGAGCTTTTTGCTGATTACCACCTTAATTAAGGGCCTAGAGTGTACGGAATTGGGCCTCTTGGTAGCCTATGGCGTGCTGTTTATTATTATAAGCGGACAAAATTTAAATGCGTTTGCGAGGTGATATTACCAAATTATTCTTTTTAGTGATTAGCCTTAATTTTGATTGGGGAATAGCTCTGGAACCATTAAACCTAGCCTGATCAAACTTCAGAAGCGTCAGGTCTACACTAAGGACTTTCAACTTTACAAGTAAGAAGTTTCCCGGTAGAACATTAACGAATCTACAAGCGATCATAAAAACACCTGGTGCGACTGTTGTTTTTTTCACAGATTCACACTGTTTTCCGCTACAAAAAATTAAAATTTTCGTTTCTAATAGCAGTATTTGCAGCGGTTGAATTCCTTGTATCTTCTCAAACAAATATACACCACTCTGACCCTCCTAGAACCAAGATTGCTAAAGTTATAGGTAGATATGTGAAGAGTAATAGACCCTTATTTTCAGCCACGAACTAAAGGTGAAGCTTCTCGACTGCCTGCGCGACCAGTCGACTTTGTTCTTCTTTGCCGATCCAGTCAAGCCAGGTGGTGATGGAAAGGAAAGCGAGAGCGTAAAAGCTGGATTGCTGAGCAGTTGGACTATAGAAAAGACAGTTGGACAGGTCGGCATATGTGGAAAAGCAATTGGCACAGGTCTATATCTATAGAGAAAAATGTGAGAGGGGGTGATCGAGAAATTCAATTGTATGTGCCATAAACTTCAGACCTCTAGCACTGTGAGTGATGAATGAGCGGGAGGGTAGAAGAGCTTGTCAAGTCTGTGCTTGGGGTACACCTCCTTGATATTGTCCGGTCGTTCTTCACAGAGTTTTTACCGTCCTCCAAAAATGTGGGCCAAGAAATGAAGAGTGCGATATATCACAGGCGAGCTAATGAGCCAGCTAATTGTTATCAATCGTTGAATGACCAGGAACTCAACATAGGAAAGCTGCGGAAGCTTGGAGAGCGGACACCATTCACTTGAACTTCTGTTCTAAGGAAAGGGGTAACGTGCGGTTCTCTACGTGACGGATGACGGCGTAGAGTAAAAAAAATCGTGTACTCGGGGACAGAAGGGAAAGAGGAAAATGACTGTAATGCATGAACAATGGAAAGGACCTCAAACGACAGTACATTTGGTGGGTGCAAGTAAGACCCACTGGTGTGGGTTTCAGGTGCCAAAAGGTGTGGATGATATATAGCATAGCCGCAGGAGCCACGAATAAGGCATCCGTGTACAAAGAGGAGGGTAATGGTGCGTCACTGCTGTGTGACGACTGCGTGCACGCAGAGTGGGGGACATGTTGGACCGGAGGAGAAGGCTACAAGGTTGAAAGCAGGGGTGCATGCAGGATTAGGCAATGTGGGAACGGAAATGTGAGGTATACCCACTTGCGCCAATAGCCATTGACCCTGGCAGGTAAGAGGAAGGCGGCCAATCTTAGAGTCGCAGTGGAGAAAAATGAAAGAACATAATGAATGAAAGAGACCTGTGGCAAAGAGCTTAGTGGTAAAGGGAATGATAGGGAGGTTGACAGCTGCCTTGTCTATACAGTCGAACCCGGGTATATCGAACTCACCAAAAAAACGTTTATTAGTTCGATATATGACAAAATTCCATATCGGGCCAGTATAGGTTTCGACACAAAGGCACATAACAAGCTAGAAGAAAAGTACTTCATTAATATTGTGACGATGGAACGCGTTTACTGCGTGCGGTGGCTTACTTGCGTGCCCTACTGTGGAACAAAATAGTCCCGGATTTTTTTCTTTGTCAACGACTTCGCTGCCTGCGACAGCACGCACGCCTCCGCGTTGTCCAACGAGTCGGAGCAGCTGAGGCCGCAACCTTCCACATTCAAGCAATAGCACAGGACCAACGCAAATGCACTAATCACTTCGGAGGTTGTAGGCAATGGGCCGTCGTCAATTTCCATATTGCTGTCGCTTTGGCTCGTGGTAGGCACGACGTCTGCAATGTAATCCTCATCCTGTAATTGGCCCATGATGGGGACATCATCGTCCGCACTGACGAACTCGTCGAATGTCGATCCGTCGATAGCACCCGGGAACTCTGCCAGCTCGTTCCAAACTTCGGCGGAAACACCTGCAGTGTCTTCAGTGCTGTCAGAATTCGGGGTGTCATCACTAGGCATGCGGAAGCTGGCATGCTTAAAGCAGTTCTGGATCGTCTCCTTCTTGACATCTGCCCACGATCTACTCAACATATTGTGACGATGGAACGCGTTTATTTACAGGAAATGGTTGAGATCGGTACAGCTCAGAGCCAGAAACCGGAGACCGAGCTGCTCGTGCCCAGACCGCTTCGACCTCCTCCTCTTCATGCGCCCATCGAGGTGTGTCAATTCCCCCGTTCGCAGACGATGCCCACTGGGCGAGTCAATAGGAAGGTTGGTGGTGATATGGCTTGAGGCGCGCGACGTGTGTCAGCTGTGTCTTGCTAGAGCGCCGACCATTGCTTGTGACGCCGGAGATGACGTATGTGACGTCACTGAGACGGTCAATGACTACAAATGGTCCGGAGTAGCGGGCCAGAAACTTTTGGCATAAACCACGTTTGCGGACAGGTGTCCACAACCACACCAGGTCACCCTTTGTGTAAGCAACGGAGTGATGGTGGGCGTCGTACCGGGTCTTGGAGCGCTGTTGAGATGCAATGGTTCGAAGGCGTGCGACGCGACGGGCTTCTTCAGCGCGGCATAGTGACTCGGCAACCGATGTTTCCACATCTAACGTAAAAGGCAGAATGGTGTCGAGACAACTGCGAGGGGAGCGGGCGTAGAGCAGGAAAAAGGGCGCGTACCCTGTCGTCTCGTGTTTCGCGGTGTTGTAGGCGTATGTGATATAGGGCAGTACTTCGTCCCAGTTTTTGTGCTTGGCATCAACATAAATTGACAACATGTTCGTTAGCGTCCTGTTGGTCCGCTCTACGAGGCCATTCGTCTGGGGGTGATACGGGGTTGCGTGGCGGAATTGGCTGGCAGACAGGCGTAGGATCTCTTCAACGACGTCAGCGACGAACTGACGTCCCCGGTCGCTAATGACGACTCGTGGAGGGCCATGACGGAGAATGATATGCCGAAGCATAAACTGCGACACGTGAAAGGCTGTTGCAGTAGGTATAGCCGCAGTTTCTGCGTAGCGCGTCAGGTGGTCTACGCACACGATGACCCATCGATTGGCACTGGCTGAACGCGGAAACGGACCTAGAAGGTCGACACCAACAATCTCGAAGGGAGAGCTAGGAGGTGGTACGGGATGGAGAAGTCCGGGTGATGTAGTCGTGGGACGCTTGTGACGTTGACACTGTTCGCAACCCGCTACGTATTTTTCTGTGTCGCGTCGCATCTTGGGCCAGTAAAACCTTTGCTGGATGCGATGAAACGTTCTGGCGAAGCCCATATGCCCACTGGTTGCGTTGTCATGGCAGAACCGAAAAATTTGGGGACGTAGAGTGCGTGGAACTACCAGAAGCAGACGGGCGCCTTGGCCAGAATAATTCTTCTTGTAAAGGACGGCGTCCTGAACTACAAAAGAGCTTGAACTGGCCGGGTCATTCGCGGAGGCAAACAGGTGATCTAAGCAATGATCCTCGTGCTGTGCTGTCCGGAAAGCCGCGATGTCAGGAAAATGAGAGTCGATAGCTGTGATAAAATCGTCAAAATTATCAGCTTCACACTCGGTCGTTGGTAGAGGAAGCCGTGACAGGCAGTCAGCGTCTGCGTGGCGATTACCGCTCTTGTAGCGGACCGTGAAGTCAAATTCTTGTAACCGTATGGCCCATCGCGCAAGTCGACCAGATGGATCACGTAGGCTCACCAACCAGCAAAGAGAGTGATGATCGGTGATGACTGAGAAACGACGACCGTAGATGTAGGGGCGAAACTTGTGTACGGCGAAAACGACGGCGAGGCACTCCAATTCGGTAACCGTATAATTACGCTCTGCCTTGCTCAGGGACCGGCTTGCATAGGCGACGACGTGTTCAGCATTGTTGTGTCGTTGAATAAGCACCGCGCCGAGACCAACTCCACTGGCATCGGTGTGGATTTCCGTGGAAGCAGAGGGATCGAAGTGGCATAGTATTGGCCCGGAAGTGAGAGCGAACTTTAGTTGCTTAAACGCTGACTCACAATTTGGTGTCCAGTGGAAAGGGACGTCCTTGCGCAGCAAGTCAGTCAGTGGCTGGGCCGTTTCAGCAAAATTAGGTACAAAGCGGCGAAAATAAGAGCATAGGCCCAGAAAGCTTCGTAGCTCGCGGATAGACTGTGGCTGCTTAAACTTGCTGACGGCGTCCACTTTCTGCGGGTCCGGCCTAACACCAGCTTTGTCCACAAGGTGTCCTAAAACCAGTGTTTGCCGTTCACCGAAACGACATTTTTTTGAGTTCAGTGTCAAGGCGGCTTTCTCCAAACATGTTAGAACAACGTCAAGGCGATGATTATGTTCCTCAAAAGTTCGTCCAAAAATAACCACATCGTCCAGGTAACATAAACAAATTTCCCATTTAAGGCCTCTCAAGACGGTATCCATATAGCGTTCAAATGTTGCCGGAGCATTACACAAGCCGAACGGCATAACATTAAATTCAAATAGACCGTCTGGCGTTACAAAAGCCGTCTTCTCTTTATCAACTGGATCCATGGGAATCTGCCAATACCCGGATCGCAAGTCTACCGAAGAAAAGTAGGAAGCTGAATGAAGGCAGTCAATTACGTCATCAATGCGGGGGAGGGGGTACACGTCCTTCTTGGTTATAGAATTGAGACGCCGATAATCAACACAGAACCTCCAGGACCCGTCTTTTTTCTTTACCAAAATAACAGGTGCAGCCCACGGACTTGACGATTCTTGAATTACACCAGTTGCTAGCATCTCGCCAACTTGTTCAGCAATAACTTTGCGTTCGGACACGGACACGCGATAGGGCTTTTGTCGGAGAGGATGAGCAGAGCCAGTATCGATCTTGTGACGAGCGCGCGTGGTCGGTATCTGAGCCCAAGGCACCTTCCGTGCAAAATCAAATACTTTAGCATGTCTCGCCAGCAGTGCAACCAGGTCTTTGCGCTTCTGTGAGGAAATGGACTTGCTAACCATTTTTGAAAATTCAGCTTCCATACCAGAAGTTTCCGGACCCGCCCTTTCAAGATCGCTTAAAGCTCCAATGCAGGTGCTGCTCTGCTTTTCGAACAGGGCAAGGCGCATACCAGCCGGTAGTACAACCGACTCGGGTGAGCTGTTTATCACCCATAATTGAGCCGTCTCGTCTGCGAGAGATACAATGCATCGTGGTACAAAGATGTTTTTCTTGAGACAAGCTACAGGTAACGGCTCAATCACTATGTCACGTGAATTCAAACTCGAGTTGGTTTCCGAAGTGGTCACTTGTACGCTGGCCGTGGACCACGCTGGCAGAAGTACATCTTTAGCTACAGTGAGGTTACCTTTCTCACAATCAGGCTGCTGGGCGAGAGTAGACAACAGAACCTCACCTGCTCCACAATCCACGGTCGCACGACACTCTCGCAAAAAGTCTATGCCAAGTATAACGTCATGCGTTGATTGAGCCAGTACTGTGAATTCCGCCTTGAACGTTTTACCGGCAACACTAACAGACGCAGTGCAGACGCCGACAGGACGCAAGAATGCGCCGCTCACTGCCCGAAATGTGGCAGGTTTGTCCCAGTGAAACATAACCTTACGGCCCAGTCGTTGCTTAAAAACTAAACTCATCACGGAAACACTTGCGCCAGTGTCTATCAATGCCATCGTGGGAACGTCGTCAACAAGTACCTGAACCTTATTCTGAAGCATAGAAACTGGTGGAGGCATTCTTTGATGAAAATCGGTACGTCCAGCGACCTCACCTCCGTCGGCCGCGCTGGCTAGTTTCCCGGTGGCGGAGACGAAATTCGTGACCGGCGCCGTGGAGATGGTGACCGAGGTGGACGGGTGGTGGGCGGCGTTAAGCTGCGCACAGATCCGGGCGAATCACTCCGGTTGATCGGCTGGTAGGCGTGCCGCTCGTCAGTTGGGTTGGGGGGCCAGTAGGTGTAGTCAGGCCGTTGGCTTCGTTGTGCAAACGTCGCGGATCTCTGAGGGAATGTCGAACGTGGATTACGTCGCATTGGGCAAAATCGGGCGATATGTCCACGAACACCGCACTGGTAGCAGACGGGCCGTTCACGGGGCATAGGGAACGTCGCTGGATGTTGAGGGTACGCGGCGCTCTGTTCCCACTGAGACGCAAAAGGAGGTGGATGGCTGTTGTAGCCGTAACGACTGTGGGGAGCATAAGGCGGCTCTACATAAGAAGACGTCGGTGGTGGAGCCCTTAGCTGAGGGCCGCGGTTGGGATAGCTGCGCTCCTCGAAACTCGTAGCATTGATACTTGTGGACGGTGTATCGCACGGTGGTTCTCGGGCGTTCAAGGGTGCGTAAAGGTGACGACGAAGTTCCTCACGTACAATGAGGCGAATCGTTGACGAAAGGTCGGTAGGCACGGAGTCTTGGCACACATCGACAGTGGCGACGGTCGTAACATTGGCAAGGCGTCCGAACTTCGTAGTGATGCGGCGAGTCTTCAGGGCCTCAAACGTTCGGCAGTGCCCAATCACATCGGCCACAGACTCAAGACTCTCCTTGCCGATAAGGAAGTGGTAGACGTCTTCCGCAATTCCTTTGAGAATGTGGCCCACCTTGTCCTCTTCCGTCATGTTGGTGTCCACACACTTGCACAGTTTCAGTACCTCCTCAATGTAGGTTCTGCATGTCTCACCACAAGCTTGAGCTCTCTGCGACAACATTTGCTCTGCACGTTTCTTCTTCGTCGCAGGGTCGCCAAAGCACTTCTTGATCTCCTCCATAAACTGGTCCCATGTTGTCAAGGTGTCTTCGTGATTCTCGAACCACACTAAAGCACTGCCATCGAGAAATAGACCCACGTGGGACAACTGGCTGGCCGCATTCCAGCCATTGGCTCGGCTCACCCGTTGATAGTGGCTGAGCCATTCTTCAACGTCATCGCCAGGTTTTCCTGTAAATGTGCGTGGCTCTCGGTAGTGGAAAGACGGCGCCCTCGCGACCGGCTGCTGGATGTCTCCGTCCAAGTTCATATCTTGAGGTAGTGGTGGCAAGCCCGCTAGTCGACGGCTGCGGCGAAGCTCGTGCTCTTGCGGTTCCGTCGTTAGTAGACGGCTGCTCTCCGGTCTCGCTTGACAGTAGCTGGCTTACCCAGCACCTTCCACCACAACTGTGACGATGGAACGCGTTTATTTACAGGAAATGGTTGAGATCGGTACAGCTCAGAGCCAGAAACCGGAGACCGAGCTGCTCGTGCCCAGACCGCTTCGACCTCCTCCTCTTCATGCGCCCATCGAGGTGTGTCAATATAAATAGCTCCGAGCAAGTCGATCTTAAGCTTCCTGCCGACAACGAAGGTTCTGCAGCAGCCTCTCAACCAGGCGCTTTTGATAGCCGGCTTTCCTTTCGCGTATAACGCCTTGATCCAGTCGTTGCAGTACAAACGTAGTGTTCGGGAGCAAAAAACGCAACTCGATGTTGCTGAAGGTCGTACTGCAGTGATGCGATGAACAATTGTCCACGAGCAGGCACACCTTGCGATTTTGGCCTACCAAATCATCATTCCACTACGATAGCCATCTGCTGAAAAGCTCCCCGGTCATCCACGCTTTTGAGTTTGCTCGGTAAGTAACTCGAAGCGACAGCGCATTTCGAAAACACCGCAGTACCGTGCTTTTCCCGATAACGAGAGGTCGAAGTTTTTCGATCCGTCTAAATTAGCTGCCAACATCACGGACACACGAGGTTTCTTTGCCTTGCCGCCATTTGTCTTGTCGCCACGACACGCAAGTGTCTTCTTTGGCAACATTTGCCAAAATAAAGCGGTTTCATCCGCAATGAAGATATCTTGGGCTCTATATCTTGCTGCAATATCTCGCCAGTTTTCCTCGAGCCATTTTTATACGCTGTCCAGGTCCGTCGCTCTGCTTTCACCTGGAACAGCTTTGCCAACAATGTCGTGCTGTTCTTTAAACCGCTGAAGCCAGCCTCGACCGCCTTGGAAATCATTCCTGTCAAGCAGAAAAGCAAGTTCCTTGGCTCTCTGCTCGATCATAGGGCCGGACACCGGGGTGTTTCGCGATCGAACGTCCACAAACTACTTGTAAATGGCCACTACAACATCTTCGTACACAGCAGCAGTGCGTACGTCTGGCGCCACGGGCACCTGGCCTTTTTTTCGACTTGGCCCTGATGTCTGCCTTGTTCTTCAGGATAGTACATAAGATGCTCCTTGGAATTTTGTACGTGGCGGCGACGTCGGACTTCTTTTCACCGCGCTCAACCCGATTTATGATTTCGAGTTTCGCGGTGAACGGCAAATTTTGCCTCTTTGCGCAAGCCATGATGATAGCGCGCCAATACGGTTCACAGAGCACCAACAGGCAACACCCCAGACCACGTTGAATCGGCAGCAGCAGGCACACAAGCATAAAGAAAGAAAAAACGGCGCTCACTTCTACCGCCTCTGCGCCTCGGAGAAAGCATGACGGCCTCTGATTGGCTGTAAGCGCTGGGAGCGGGCCAGGATCATTTCTTGGGGGGGGGGGGTGTTCGCCCGCGCACAACCGGGTCTAACCAACTTTTTCTAGGGTGGCGCCGGCAGTTTTCCCCACCACCGCGAGGGAAAGCCAATTTGCTGGGGCACTTTTGAGGCACATGGAGTTTGATATATCAGTTGTCGTAGCTATTTTCGTTCGATAAAACAGTAACTTTTGCTACATATTCTCAATGTAAACTTACTGTGTTTAGGAATTGTTCGATATACGGGATAATTTGATATTGCTACCTGTAGGCTGCCACAAACCATAGTGCGAATGCGCGTGTGCGCCCGACGAAGAAGATGAGGGTCGCTGGCTGCTCGAGCTCGGAGCCAGACTGGCCAGTGCTGCAACCGCTCTTGCAAATATATTTTTCGAATATATTCGCAATACTTTGTCTCGTTACTCACGTAACATATTTGGTGGAGGTGGAACGATCCCCGTCCTCACCACGCAGCTCCGCAGTGGCCGCATCCTCCAGCTTCCCGCCATGGCTTTCAGTGACAACGCGTCCGCTTCACCATCTGCGGCTTCTCCGACAACCTTTGTCGCCGTCCAAACACCCCGTGATCCCGGGACATTTTCTGCGCAACCTGGCCTCGACGTCGACAAATGGCTTCGCCTTTATGAACGGGTCAGTCAAACTCACCGCTGGGACCCTACCATGATGCTCGCTAATGTTCTCTTCTACTTGGACGGAACCCCGCGTGTCTGGTACGAGACAAATGAGTCCGAACTCACCAGCTGGGACACGTTCAAGGAGAAGCTACGTGACATCTTTGGGGACCCGACCGGTCGCCACGCAGCTGCACGACAGGAGCTGGCTACCCGTGTCCAGTCGCCAACTGAATCGTATGTGTCATACATCCAAGAAGTTCTCGCTCTTTGCCGAAAAGTGGACGAGGCGATGTCTGAGGCTGAAAAGGTTGGACACGTTTTGAAGGGGATCGCGGACGACGCCTTCAATTTGCTGGTGTACACTAACGTCTCGACCATCGACCGTGTAATTCAAGAATGCCGCCGTTTCGAAACAGCAAAAAGCCGTCGGGTGCGCCCTCCTTTTTCTCGGTTGCCAAACACGGCGGCTACGTCCACCTGCTCCGATTCCACCGTCACACCGCCCTTTGAGCAGAGTGTAACGCGTATCGTTCGACGGGAACTTGAAGCAGCAAGTCCAGCGCCGCTTCAGCCCACTTCTTTCGAACATACGATGCCGACAACCCCCGCGATCTCCGTTATTCAGGCGGTCGTACGACAAGAATTCGCCAACCGCGGGTTCCCTGATGCTTGCCCCATCTCTTGCCCCTCCTCCAGACCAATTCCCATTAATCCACCTCGACGTGACCCATTTGTTGCTCCACGATCTCGCAACCCGGCGGAATGGCGAACTCCTGACGACAAACCGATCTGCTTCCGGTGCCACCGCGTTGGACATGTCTCCCGCTACTGCCGTGCCTCCTGGACGCCGCCACATAGGAGCCAGTTTTTCGCACCTTATAGCCCATATGAAGATCTTCGCCGGTATTCGTCCAGCCGTACCGCCCCTGCTTTCGACACGTCTAACAGCCGCCTTCCTGCTCGTTCTCCGTCCCCTCAACGCCGTCGTTCCCCGTCGCCCCAGCCACGCCGCCATCACTCGCCGCCTAACTTTTCATCGTACCCGACGGAAAACTAGACAGTGCAGCCCCTGGAGGTAGTGCTGCATCATCCCTGTCTGAACCAAACCCTCCATTGACGCTTCATACGAACAAAAATCTTGTCGATGTACACGTGGACGGTATTTCTCTGTCGGCACTAGTCGATACTGGCGCTCATGTGTCCATAATCAGCGTTCATCTTTGTCGCCGCTTAAGAAAAGTACTCACGCCTCCTGCTACCGAAGCTGTACGTGTGGCCGATGGCGGCACTGTTCCTGTCATTGGCATGTGTACGGCTCGCATAAGCATCGCCGACCGTTACATTCCTGTTCTATTCACGGTGCTCCAGAACTGTCCTCATGACCTCATCTTAGGGATGGACTTCCTGTCGACCCATTCTGCTCTGATCGACTGTTCCGCTGGTACTCTTTGCTTAGACCTTCCTCTTCAGCCGGATATTCACCCTGAACCTCAACACGGCCTTTCTGCCACAGACTTCCTCCGCTTACCGCCTAAAGCCCTCACATTCACCGAATTCGCCACGACCTCACCCGTATTGGATGGGAATTACATCGTCACGCCGATTCCTGATGTCCTACTGGCACGTGACGTCACCGTCCCTCACTGCATCGTAACTGTAGCCTCCAACCGGACCCGTCTACCCGTCATAAATTTCGGCTTCACAAAGCAAGTCCTCCCTGAAGGCATCCTAATCGCCACGTTGCGGTCCTTAGCCGATGATCACGTCACCACTTTCGCAGCCGACGCATGCACCAATTTTTCTTGTCGCCCACTCGATGCCACATGCCTCGACATGTCAATACGTCCCATGATCGACCCTGACCTTCCCCCAGCGCAATCAGCCGCTCTCGCACGCCTTCTAGCTTCCTACCGTGACATCTTCGACCTTGACGACCGACCACTCGGCCAAACTTCTCTTGTAAAGCACCGCATCAACACCGGTGATGCTGCTCCCATTCACCGTCGACCGTATCGCGTGTCCGCGTCGGAGCGCCAGATTATTCAAGCTGAAGTGAATAAGATGTTAACTAAAGGCATTATTGAGCCCTCATCAAGCCCATGGGCGTCACCCGTCGTCCTGGTTAAAAAGAAGGACAACACATGGCGCTTTTGCATCGATTACCGGCATCTAAATCGAATCACCAAAAAGGACGTGTATCCTTTACCACGTATTGATGACGCCCTCGATTGTCTCCATGGCGCACGCTACTTTTCATCCATCGACCTTCGTTCTGGTTATTGGCAGATTGCCGTAGACGAGAAAGACCAAGAAAAGACCGCCTTCATCACCCCAGATGGCCTATACCAATTCAAGGTTATGCCCTTCGGTCTATGCAATGCCCCCGCCACGTTCGAACGTATGATGGACTCTCTGCTACACGGATTCAAATGGTCAACATGCCTGTGTTACCTAGACGACGTCCTCGTATTTGCACCTACATTTGAGACCCACCTTGAGCGTCTGTCGGCCATTCTCGACGTCTTCCGCAAAGCTGGCCTCCAGTTGAACTCCTCGAAGTGTCACTTCGGCCGCCGACAGATTACCGTGCTGGGCCACCTTGTCGATGCTTCTGGTGTGAGACCGGACCCTGAGAAAATTCGTGCCGTCACGAGTTTCCCAGTACCCCCAATCCGCCAAAGATGTCCGGAGCTTTGTGGGACTTTGCTCCTACTTTAGGCGGTTCGTGAAAGATTTTGCGGCAATCGCCCAACCACTTACCGATCTTTTGAAGAAAGGCGTTCCATTTTCGTGGGGGTCCACTCAAGCTGCCGCCTTCTCTCACCTCATAACACTTTTGACGACGCCCCCTATCCTGGCCCACTTTGACCCATCTGCCCCAACTGAGGTCCGAACTGATGCCAGTGGTCACGGTATCGGAGCCGTTCTCGCCCAATGCCAACAGGGACACGACCGCGTTATCGCGTATGCTAGCCGCCTCCTTACACCTGCAGAGCGTAACTATTCGATCACGGAGCGAGAATGCCTTGCTCTTGTCTGGGCGGTCTCAAAATTCCGCCCATATTTATATGGCACTCACTTTTCCGTCGTCACCGACCACCACGCGCTCTGCTGGCTTTCATCCTTAAGAGATCCTACAGGTCGACTTGGTCGCTGGGCTCTGCGACTGCAAGAATACACCTTTGCTGTGATATACAAGTCTGGACGCCTGCACCAGGACGCCGATTGCCTTTCTCGCTATCCAGTTGGCCCATCGGCCACCATACCTGACAACGACGCCTGCGTGTGCTCCGTTTCTCAACTGAACCACATAGCCGACGAGCAACGCCGTGATGCAGCCCTACGAGCTATCATTGAGCGCCTCGACTCCTCCCCATCGAACCGATCCTATCGCTCGTTCGTACTCCAGAATGGCACATTATACCGGCATAACTTCCATCCAGACGGCCCATCTCTGCTGCTTGCCATACCCAAACACCTCCGCTTGGCTGTACTCCACGAACTCCATGACGTTCCTACTGCCGGTCACCTGGGTGTGTCCCGCACATACGACCGGATTCGCCGTCGCTTCTATTGGCCAGGTCTGGCACGGTCCGTCAGAAGATACGTCGCGGCGTGTGAGGAATGTCAGCGCCGCAAAACACCATCGACGCTTCCGGCTGGGCGCCTTCAACCACTCGATATTTCTACTGAACCTTTCTTTCGCGTCGGCTTGGACTTACTCGGCCCTTTTCCTCTGTCTTCTGCTGGCAACAGGTGGATAGCTGTGGCCACAGACTACGCCACACGCTACGCAATCACACGCGCCCTTCCAACAAGTTGCGCCACTGACGTCGCCGATTTTCTTCTACACGACGTGATCTTGCAACATGGTGCTCCACGCCAGCTGCTCACGGACCGAGGCCGCACATTTCTATCGAAAGTCATAGCGGACATCCTACGCTCTTGTGAAACACGCCACAAGCTCACTACGTCGTACCATCCGCAAACAAATGGCCTCACAGAACGCCTGAACCGAACCCTAACTGACATGCTTGCAAAGTACGTTTCCTCAGATCACTCTGACTGGGACATCGCTTTACCATACGTGACATTTGCCTACAATTCTTCGCGCCACGACACGGCTGGTTACTCCCCTTTTTTCTTGCTGTTCGGCCGCGAACCCACATTACCCCTCGATACGACGATTCCGTTACCAGCAGCTCCAACTTCACAATATGCTCTGGACGCCATCAGCCGGGCCGCCCACGCACGCGAAACCGCTCGTGCTCGCCTTCTGACCTCCCAAGCAAACCAACGGCGTCGGTACGACCAACGACACCGCGATGTGCACTTTTCGCCCGGTTCGTTGGTTCTGCTGTGGTCTCCGACCAGGCACGTTGGCCTGTCTGACAAGCTGCTCTCTCGGTACACAGGGCCATACAGAGTGCTTCGTGAGGTGACTCCCGTCACTTATGAAATCACTCCTGCTGCCTCGCCGTCTTCATCCACCCCTAGGGCCAGCGACATCGTACACGTCGCACGCCTGAAGCAGTACCACTCGCCCAATGATCTTGACATCTAGATGCGCCGAGACGGCGCCTTTGCCGACGGGGGTTATGCTACCTGTAGGCTGCCACAAACCATAGTGCGAATGCGCGTGTGCGCCCGACGAAGAAGATGAGGGTCGCTGGCTGCTCGAGCTCGGAGCCAGACTGGCCAGTGCTGCAACCGCTCTTGCAAATATATTTTTCGAATATATTCGCAATACTTTGTCTCGTTACTCACGTAACAATATAAACGGGTTCGATATAGTCGGGTTCGACTGTAGAAGAGCTGTTTTCAGGGTGCTAAGTTGTGTTTGGGTAAATTTAGTGTAAGGTATAGGAACTTGGTGAGGGCGAGTGGGGGCAACCCGGCACGCATGAGCCTCATGGAGACCAGACTGCCGTGTAACAACACGTCGCAAGAGGTGAGTTACTGAGTGGCAGGTTCTGACAGTGTGATGTAGGGCCTGGGCAATTTTGGTCGAATGCAAAGGGAAGCCAAGAGCTTTGCATTGCTGAACGATCGGAATTGGAGAGCCAGCAAGATGTAAGGAGATGAGGGCATTGTGAAAGCGCTGGTAAGCAGAATTACTGTGCAAAAGCAGCTCTGATTTCTCCAGATTTCGAGACAGGCCAGCAGTGGTAAGAAAGGAAGCAATAAGATTTAGCCACGTTGCAAAGTGTTCTCTCATGTGGCCGGGAGATCCAGACATACACCAGACTGATGTCGACGGCATAAAAAATATGGGAGGTCATGGATTTGTGATAGCTGTGAAGCGAGAGGGGCTATAGCCATATTAAGAGATTAGGAGATAATCCAGCACATGGATGGGTGCCACAGGGGAGAGAGCACTAAAGTCTAGTTTACGATGAACCAAAGTATGACAAATTATGCTTGCCGAGCATACACACCTGTCTTATCATTAACTTTGCACAGACTGTAAAAAAATTACACCATCTTCCACTAAAGGGAACCATGAATAACATGCAAAGTAGTGCACGGGTTGACTTAAAGTTCCGTTCATCACGGCCACCTTGCTCGATGTTATAGGGCCCGTAAACCACCCAGAGGACGAAGTTCAGTTGCGGGAAAGTTGTGCACGAGGGTAGGACGAACACGGAGTCGTGAGAATTTTACGAAAGGGTGCAGTAATAGTGGAGTTATACGCGTTTGATTAGTGAAACTGCGATGATCACTCATTTCGCTCATTCCTGCACTTCCCTCTGCTGGTATCTTCTCCCAAGTCGCTTTGCTCTCGCTCCTCCCATGCCCCTCCCAGTATAGCGTGGCATACGTCATCGCTGATGTGTGGCTTGAAACGCCGTTTGCTTCTGGTTGCCGCGACTGCGGCCGTCGAATCCGTCAGTTGCGTAGTTGCTGCATGCTGGTTGGCGAACCGTGGCTGCCGTAATCGCGCCGGTATGGGCCCTGCGTTGTGTGCACGCCTTCGAAGGATCATCAACGCGATGGACCCGTATAGGGACACGCCGTGCTAGACAACCTCCGCACGAGAAGAGGGGCATGCACGCGGGCAACACGACAAACAACAGGCAGCGCAGACAGCTGCTTACAAACTGACCAGAAGTCATAGGATTTTGCTCGACCAATCACAGCGTACTTGGCTTGGCGCGTGAAGCAGGCGCATTGTTCTACGTGTAGCAGAGCTATTTTTGGTATGGATGAATGCTATGAGTGAAGCCGACGCTTGGGGTAAGATCGCCACCTGGAGGTGTGTTTGGCATTCACAAAATTGCACATACAGTATTCCTATTAGAAACACGCTCAATGAGGCGGATGCTTAAAAGCGACATGTCGACGGAAGTAATCGCGGATGACATGGTCGTGAGGGATTATTGCACTTTACCAAGAACACCGAGAGGACCATAGTAGATATTGTTACAGGAGAGCACACAGAGAAATGAGGTTACAGCTAACATATATTTGCACGACGCCAAGCCTAAGCCGAGATGGCAAAACCAGAGCGTGCCCCACATCTCAGAATCACGTCGTCTTTCTCGCTGTCTGCCTTGATTCTTCAGCGTGATGTAGTCTCGTAACATGACCCCCGGGAGCAGAAGCACCGTCTCGGTGCTATCTATGATGTTGCGGAGTGGTAGAGCTTAAGTCGGGAGACATGAACAAAGTCTGTAGACATTGAAGATGACTTCAGCGGGGCTATCTCGTAGGTAACGTCGGTCACCTTGGCGCAAGACGCGGTAGGGTCCTGAGTACCGGGAAAGCAGCTTCTCAGAGAGACCAACATGCCGAGTCGGTGTCCACAACAACACAAGGGAACGCGGGGCAAAGGAGACGTCACGATGATGTGCGTCGTAACTTTGCTTCTGTTTCTCTTGCGATGCTAAGAGGCGCTTCCGAGCGACTTCTCGTGCTTTATGAGGTCTGGTGATAGTGTCACGGGCGTATTCACTCAGCGAATTGACAGCTGTCGGAAAGATAGTGCCGAAAGGTAGAGTTGGGTCACGGCCAAATAAGAGGTAGAATATTGAAAACCCCGCAGTATCGTGGCGTGGGGAATTGTATGCACATGTGACAAATGGCCATGCAACGTCTCAGTCTAGGTGGTCGGAGGAGACATACATGGAGAGCATGTCAGTTAAAGTCCGGTTGAATCGTTCGGTAAGCCCATTAGTTTGTGGATGGTAGGCCGTTGTAAATTTATGTTGGGTTTCGCAAGAGCGAAGCAGGTCGTCAATAACTCGGGAGAGGAAACAGCGTCCACGATCTGTGAGGAGTTGGCATGGAGCACCATGATGGAGGATGACATCGTACGGAAGAAAATCGGCAACATCTGTGGCACAGCTGGTTGGCAAAGCCCGCGTGATAGCGTACCAGGTTGTAGGATCTGTAGCGACTGCTATCCATTTGTTTCCGGAGGTCGACTTATGGAACGGGCCTAGGAGATCAAGACCAGCTCGAAAGAAGGGGTCAATAGGAATATCAAGGGGCTGGAGGAGTCCGGCAGGACTCATAAGGGGTTTTTTCGACGTTGGCACTGGTCGTATGCGATGACGTAGCGGTGCAGGGAGCAATAAAGCCGGGGCCAGTAAAATCGACGCTGCACGCAGTCGTAAGTCCGAGAGAGACCAAGGTGACCAGCGGTGGGGGCGTCATGGAGCTGGGCGATAACACTCGAACGTAGGTGGGAAGGCACCACAAGGAGCAGTTCGCGCCTATTTTTGTTGACATTGTAGCGGTACAAGGTGCTTCTTAAGTACAAACAGTCGAGTAGACGGATGGGGCGTTGGGGAGTTCAGCTTCTCAATAATGTCACGCAAAACGGGATCTCGGCGCTGTTCATCACGGATGTTGCTCAAAGCAGTGAGAAAGAGCACACATGGCGGCGCTTCATCTAAATTCTCAGGAGGGTCCACTGGATGGCGGGACAAGCAGTCAGCGTCATGGTGTAAACGGCCAGATTTGTAAGACACTGAGTAGTCATAATCTTGGAGCCGTAGTGCCCAGCGACCAAGACGCCCAGTGGGATCCTTTAACGACGAGAGCCAGCAGAGGGCGTGGACTTATGACAGTGAAACGACGACCATGTAAGTAGGGCCGAAATTTGCCAACCGCCCAAACAAGAGCAAGGCATTCCCGTTCAGTGATAGAGTAGTTCCGCTCGGCCGCAGAGAGCAGACGGCTAGCATATGCAATAACGCGGGCGCACCCGCTTTGATGCTGGACCAAAACAGCACGGATTCCATGGCCGCTGGCATCAGTGCGGACTTTTGTTGGGGCAGACATGTCAAAATGGGTCAGGACAGGTGGTGTTGTGAGCAACGCGACGAGATTGGAGAACGCCGAAGCCTGCGCAGCGCCCCAAGAGAATGAAACATTCATCTTCAGCAAGTCTGTAAGAGGTCGGGCCACGTCCGCAAAATTGTTTACAAAACGTCGGAAGTAAGAACATAGACGTAAAAAGCTTCGGACTTCCTTAGTGCTGGTTTGGGTGCGGAAATTTTGCACAGCTCGAACTTCATCATGATCAGGGCGAACGCCAGAGGAGTCCACAAGATGGCCTAACATGGTTAATTTGCTGGCGTCCGAAGTGGCACTTCGATGAGTTCAGTTGCAGTCCTGCGTTACGAAAAACAGAAAGGATGGAGGAAAGGTGGTCGAGGTTTGTTTCAAAGGTCTGGGAAAACACACTGAAGTCGTCGAGGTAACATAGGCAAAGTGACCACTTAAACTTGCGCAAGAGAGTGTCCATCATTCGTTCGAAGGTGGCTGGAGCATTGCATATTCCGAACGGCATGTCCTTAAACTAGTAATGGTGCATTCAAACGACGGACCGAATCCAGATGTGGCGGAATGGACGGTGCGTCACGTGACTTCACATCAGCGATTTTCCTCATTCGCGACTCGTCCGTGCGGCTCGCGGACGGATGACCTCAACCTGTTTCTCACATCGGGATTCTGGCGCGAGAGAGCAGATACTTCAGCGGATTAACTCGGGGTTTCCGGCAATCAATACACATTTAGTCTGCTCGCGGTATACTCGCGGCATGTCCTCTATGGCTCGCGGCACCTTTCCTTCCTCCGTGGCTCGCGGACAGCTGCATGACTGGTTGGCATCATCTACGCTTGAGCATGGTCTACTTTGTTTCCGGGCGCTTTGTTCTCAGGGGATCAAATACGCAGAAATCACTTTTGGTGGTTTGGGAAATGTCGCCGCCGTCGTTTGACAGGCGAGATTCTTAGCCTTCATGGTTGTGAAATATTCTAACGTGTGCAACCGGCGACGTGCCACTTCTCGCTTCTAAAAAAAGTTGAGAGACGCGTTCAGAAGCTCTACAAGTGGGTAACAACGTAGTTGAAAGAATATTCTGCCAGCAACTCCTGTTTCTCGTGGAAGAATAACACTCCTCGTTCATTTGTCACGACGCGACAGACACCGCAGCCAAGCGTCGCTTCTTGTGGGCATCCATGTTGAATACTCTAAAACCGGTCTGCTGCCAGCGGGCGCAGGTGATCACCGAATCTGCTGTCGAGGGTAATCCGGCTGTTTTCTCCTAGGACACCGTCCGTCGTGTGGATGAGCCTGCAGGCAGATCATCCGCGGATAAGCCGTCCGCGTCCACGACAAATTCGGATTCGGTCCGTCGTCTGAATGCAGCATATAGACCATCAGGGGTCACAAAAGCAGTCTTCTCGCAGTCCATGTCATCGACAGCAATTTGCCAGTACCCTGAGCGAAGGTCGATGGAGGAAAAATACTTAGCGACATGAAGGCAATCCAGGGCGTCGTCAATGCGCGGTAGCGAGTAGACGTCTTTCTTAGTGATCCGGTTCAGGTGTCTGTAGTCGACGCAGAATCGCCAACTGTTGTCCTTTTTCTTTACAAGAACAACAGCGGATTCCCATGGACTAGAAGATGGCAGAGAGACTAGAGACTTGAAAAAAGTATTTCGATAGCTTTAGTCAATTAAAAGGTATGCAGTTAGAAAGAAGTTAAAGAGAAACGCTAATAAACGTGGGGCGCCCGCGTCTTCCCTCGACCTCGCACAGAGGAGGAGGGTGGCTCACTGCTCGGGCAAAAAGTACGCCCGTCAAATCAAAGCCTCGGACCACGTTTTTTTACGATCGTTTTTAACTTTGGTAATAACCTACCGGGAAACTTCTAACTCATACAGGGCAAAGCCCTAGTAATAGACCTGTCGCCGCTCAGGCTTCATCAGGACAGGTGTAATAGTTCCGGAGCTATATCGTGATCAAATTAAGCCTAATCACTAAAAAGAATAATTTGGAAACATCACCTCACAAACGAATTTAAATTTTCTCCGCTTAATACACTAATAAACAGAATTGCTTAATTTTGCGCACTTGCGAATTAACAAGTCTAGAAATGCATCTCTCGTGAGTGATGTGCCGCGTCAACTGACACACACTAACACATTCGGAAAATTCAGCTTAAGACTGTCTCATGACCGTTACTTCTGAATATAAATAAGGTAGAAGTTCATGGGAGGATCCTTGGGACATGAGCTGGCGCTGGAGCCAAGATTTTGAAAAGCAAACTTATTCCAATGTTGGCTTCAGCAACACACCAAGAACTTTTCGTTGCTTGTACCGTGTCCAACATGTAGAGTGTTTCAGCAAATATGTTTGAAGTACTTTTAAAAACAGAAATGACTAGATCAATTAGGCAACATATGCAAGACTGTGTTTACTGCTGAGGCAGTCATGTGTAAAAATAACTACAGGTTGTGATTTGATGACCAATTATAAATTGGACCAGGGTTTATGGACAAGACCGCTAAAGCAGGGATCCTACCTCTAGGATGAAAGTGTGTGTTATCCGAGAAGCACACAACTAATTCTGTTCATGCCAAAAACTTATGCACTCTAATGAGGGATGACAGCATTTTCACTGAAAATTGAAAATGAAGTGAGAAATACCACAACTATCAAATTCTTAATGTAGACTATTTACTATTTACTGTCAAGTAAAAATTAAGCAAGTGTCCAATCTAGGCTGTGCCATGGCTCACTGAAGCACACTGTATGTTTTCGAATAGCTCTCGCCCACAGCACAAAGTGAATATATGTGTACATAATATATAATGTAGTAATACATAAGAGTGAGCTGCTTATTTTCGGTTATTAGCTAATTATTTTGTAAACAACTATCGTAACAAGCACCTGTGTACATTAAAGAAACCTCGTCTGTTTTAGCACTATGCAATGTGTTGTAACTTAAGCGCGCGCAGCGAAGCAGCAAGGACGATGGTCGGGCAGTCAACGAACAGCGTTTATTGTCCGCAGCGCGGTTATATACATTGGCATTAGGAGAGGGTGAAGGGAGGGGGGAAAGGGAGAATGAAGGCGCACAGGGCCCAAACGAAATGGTGCGCGCGCAGCTGGTTTTGCTGGCGTTACAAACGAAACAAATACAACATTTCTTTCCTCTTAAAAGTGGAACCGCTGTACCGGGTTCCTAACTCTTGTCGATCGCCTCAGCGTTGGCTGCTGCGGGACCACCTAAGGCGAGGGATCGTCCGTAGCGACTGGAGGTTCCGTAGCAGCTGGTGGGGAACACTCACTCCGACCATCCGCGGCCGGTAGCTCTGGGCTTCGCTCTTGCTCATTCAGCCTGGACGTGCGTTGCAACGCAGGAGACGGGACAGGAGCAGTCACGCTGGCAGGTGCAGCTTCAGCGTCCGCGCCTTCCGTCGTCCCCGCAGTTGCAGACTCCGGCGTCGATTCGCGGCGGCGGCGGATTTGGTCGATATGACGCTGCACTAACCCTCTTGGTGTGTCCACTGCTATCATTCTCGCCCCCGACGCAGCTTTTACGCGTCCAGGCGTCCATCTTTTACCGGCACCGTAGTTGCGCACGTAGACGCTGCTTACTGGCAAGATGGTGCAATCGTCAGCACCCGGCGACCAGTTCTCATCCCTTGGCGGCAGGCAGGTGTCAAGACGGGACCGCAGCTGGTAACCGAGAAGCATCTCCGAGGGTGACTTTCCTTCCTTTTGCGGGGTCCTCCTGTAATGGAATAGCAGGCGCATGATGTTATCTTCTAGTGAGCCATCTTGCATTTTCCGCAAGCCATCCTTAAGGGTTCGCACTGCTCTTTCCGCTGCTCCATTCGACTGAGGATGGAAAGGCGCTGTACGCAAGTGCACAATATTGTTTCTTGCTATAAACGTGGCGAACTCCTGGCTCGTAAACTGCGTGCCATTATCGGACACGATTGTGCGTGGCACTCCGAACCGACAAAACAGACTTCGTAAGCAGCGAATAGTACCCGCTGTGTTCGCATGCATCATAGCTCTTCAATCCACTTTGTGTGAGCATCTACCACCACAAGTATCATTTTGCCGACTATTGGGCCCGCAAAATCGATGTGGATTCGGGACCACCTCTCGGCCGTTTTCGGCCAACTCACCGGTGGTGCTGCCGCAGGCATGGGCAGGTTTTCTACACAGCTTACACACTGCGCCGACAATTCCTGAATCTCCCTGTCCATCCCTGGCCACCAAAACAGTGACCGTGCCACCGCTTTCATTGACGAGGAGCCTTGGTGTGTTTCATGTAGCAGCTGCAACATCCTTTCCTGCGCCTTCCGTGGTATGACGACCCTGTTGCCCCAATAGATTAGCCGGTGAGCCATCGACAGCTCCATTTTGCGATCAAAAAAGGGCAGCAAGTCGGGCACCATTCCCCTTGTTGTTCGAGGCCAGCCATGCAAGATGTATTCCGCCACACGGGCTAACAACAAGTCCTTGGCAGTGAGCTCCTGCAACTCGTGCGTCGTCACTATACCTTCGTCCAGGGCCTCCAACGACAGGACGTACTCGGGAGGCTCCCCTTCGGCTACTGGTTCCGCTGCCGCCGGGGCTGGTAGTCTGCTGAGGGCATCTGCTGTCAGTAGTTGTTTCCCCGGAACGTACTGTAGCTTGTACTGGTAGCCTATTAGGAACAGTGCTCACCGTTGAATGCGCACGGCGGCCATCGGCGGCGTTTGGCGGTCAGGCTTGAACAGTCCCAAAAGTGGCTGATGGTCGGTTACCAGGGTGAATTGCAGACCTAGGAGGTAGTCACGAAAACGAGAAACGCCAAAAATCAGTGTCAAGGCTTCTCGCTCCAGCTGAGAGTAGTTTCGCTCCGCTTTTGTTAACGTTCTGGAGCGAAAACCGATTGGTCTGTGCTCATTTCCCACCGAGTGAAACAGAACAGCACCCACGCCATACGGGGAAGCATCACATTCTAGCTTCAGTTCCCTGTTGGGATCAAAATGAACGATAGCTGCGCATTCTTCAACATTTCTTTCGCTTTCTCGAACGCTGACTGCTGCGGTTCCCGCCATTCCCAACGGGCTCGTTTTTCCATGAGCTGATACAAGGGGCTGAGCACAGTCGACATGTTAGGCAGGAAACGTGCGTAGAATGTGAGCATGCCAAGGAACGAGCGCAATTCGCTAACGTTACGCGGGCGCGGGGCTTGCATGATGGCGTCTACGTTCTTTTCAATGGGGTGGAGGCCTTGCCGATTTATACGATGGCCAAGGTAAGTCACAGACGGTTGCCGAAGCTTGCATTTGTCAATCCTAAGTTTAACGCCGTGCTCTCGGAACCGCTCCAACACTCTCTTGAGCTGCTGTCCGTTATCACTCTTGCCTTCTGACACTAGCACGTCGTCAAGGTAGGCTTGAACACCCGACAGCCCGCCGAGTACTGCATCCATATTTCTTTGAAAAATGGCCGGTGCAGAAGCTATTCCAAACGGAAGTCTGTTATACCGGAAAAGCCCTCGGTGCGTGTTAATGACGCACAGCCCGCTGGACGCTTCGTCAAAGGGCACCTGATTGTATGCATCTTTTAAATCCAAGATGCTGAAATATTCGCCTCCGTTTAAGCTCGCGAACATGTCCTCTATCACCGGAAGAGGGTAATGCTCCACCTCACATGCCGGATTAAGGTTAGCCTTAAAGTCACCACGTATCCTCACGCTCCCATCCTTTTTCAAAACTACCACAATAGGTGTAGCCATGTTTCACGCATGTTTCACGCATGTTTCACGCATGTTTCACGGGCGATAGTACACCAAGTGACACCAGCCGATCAATTTCACGAGAGACCTTATCGCGGAGGGCGTAAGGAAGAGATCTGGGCTTACAGAATTTCGGTGCCGCTGTCTCCTTGAGTTTTAGGCTGGCTGGAGGACCCTTGATTAGCCCAAGGTCTGTTGAGAAAACATCCTCGAACTCGTCGAGCAGTCGGTTCAGCCTAGGGTCGCTTGGCTCGGCGCTTGCCAGGTCCGGCGCAGTCAGGTCTCCAATGTGAACGCCCGTCTTGCTAAGCAAAGCAATGAGGTCGCGGCCACATAGGCTGGGTCCTGCACAGTCAAGCACGATGAGCGGGCAAGGCACAGATACACTTTTATACTTCACTTGGAGTTCGAGTTCCCCCAACACCGGAAGCTGTCCCGCGTAACATGACAGCTTGATTCGTGGAGGTTGTAAGCGCGGCCACTGTGCGTGGTGTCGATCGTACACTTGGCGCGATACGACGCACACCGGGGAACCCGTATCCACTTCCATGGCAAGGTCTACGTTGCCCCATCGAAACGTGAGGCGTATGGGTGGTTCCAAACCGTTTTTTCGTCCCGAAATCAACGTCCAAACGTGTGCGCTATTCAAGTCGTCGTTGCTAGATGCGCTTTCAACTGTCAGTGCCTTTACACTCGCTGCCCGCCTTCCCACCTTTGCATCAGTTGGAGCACTGTAGCATTTCTTTGCCAAATGACCGCGCCGCCCACAGTGATAGCAGCGTGCGTTAACCCAGCGGCAGGCGTTATCGTCGTGCTTCGTGCTTCCACATCGGCCGCAGTCATGCGACGCGCCTAGTGTGTGATTACCTCGAGAGGGTGAGCGATGATGGGCTTGCATTTTTAGCACAGTCGGCGGCTCTGCACTCATATTTTTTACATCGCTGTCGGTTGCTTCGGCTGCAATGGACATTGATTCAGCCTCTTCGGGGGTTAAATCTTTATGTGCCAGTAACTGCTTGCGCAAGCTAGTTGAGCGTACGCCGCAAACAATCCTGTCCCTCAACATCCGGTTCAGCGCACTTCCGAAGTTGCAATTGTCTGCTATGCGCCGTATTTCGACTAGGAATGCGTGCACCGACTCCCCTTCTTGTTGGCAACGTGTGAAAAACTTGTAGCTTTCTGCAATCTCGTGATGCTTGGGATTGTAGTAGTCATTTAATGCCGCGACCGCTTCTGCATAAGTAAGGGAATTCGGCGTCCGAGGTGCAATTAGCCCCGCTAGCACTTGCACAGTCCGCGTGCTGAGTGCTGCCACCAGAAGTGCTCTCTGCCTTTTGGAGTCAGTAATGGCATTTGCCTCAAAATACGCTTCAGCCCGAACAAGGTATGGTTTCCACTTATCTCTTGTGTCGTCGAACACTGGGAGCTGGAGGCTGGTCATGGTCGCCGGTACTTGTTGCGGCAGGCCGTCGGCTTCAACTTTCACGGCAGCATGGGTGGTTTCCGGGCTCGTCGCCACTGTTGTAACTTAAGCGCGCGCAGCGAAGCAGCAAGGACAATGGTCGGGCAGTCAACGAACAGCGTTTATTGTCCGCAGCGCGGTTATATACATTGGCAATAGGAGAGGGTGAAGGGAGGGGGGAAAGGGAGAATAAAGGCGCACAGGGCCCAAACGAAATAGTGCGCGCGCAGCTGGTTTTGCTGGCGTTACAAACGAAACAAATACAACACAATGATAGTGCTAAATCAGCAGCGATGGCGTAATGATTAGAGCATCCGCCTCGCACGCAATAGGTCCGTGGTTCAAATCCCGGTGCCGCGCAGTTTCCAACCGGATAAAAAGTCCGCATGGTGATGGAACTGCATTACGAGGCCTGGGGTGCGGCCTCACCGGTAACCACCGCCGGGAACGCACTCCCTCACCAGAGAAGGATTGGCCACCCTGGTGCAGTATCTGGCCGCTACCTCCCAGATGCATACGTCAGATAACTCACGGCCATCAGTCCCCAGCAGCTGCGAAGCAACTGACCACGGCGGCGGTCAGATCTACAACGCAGCAGAGGGTGCTAAGAATCCCTAGATCCGGACAGGCCGCCATTGGAACCTGAACTTGGCTACGTTTAACGCTAGAACCTTATCTAGTGAGGGAAGTCTAGCTGTACTATTCGAGGAGCTAGAGGGAGTTAAATGGGATATAATAGGGCTCAGTGAGGTTAGGAGGACAGATGAGGCCTATATGGTGCCACAGAATGGGCACGTCCTTTGCTATCGGGGCTTGGCTGACAGAAGAGAACTGGGAGTGGGGTTCTTAATTCACAGAAACATAGCTGGCAACATAGAGGAATACTATAGCATTAATGAAAGGGTGGTAGGTATCGTAATTAAACTGAATAAGAGATACAAGATGAAGGTGGTACAGGCCTACGCGCCTACATCCAGCCATGATGACGCTTCAGTTGAAAGCTTCTATAATGATGTGGAATCGGCAATGAGTAAGGTAAAAACACAGTATACAATACTGATGGGACACTTTAATGCAAAGGTAGGGAAGAAGCAGGCAGGAGACCAGGCAGTAGGAGATTATGGCATCGGTACTAGAAACGCCAGAGGAGAGCTACTAGTAGAATTCGCAGAACGCAATGATTTACGGATTTTAAATACCTTCTACCGAAAACGAGGAAACCGCAAGTGGACATGAAGGAGCCCTAATGGCGAAAATAAGAACGACATAGACTTTATATTAAGTGCACACCCAGGCATCGTGCAGGATGCGGAAGTGGTTGGCAAGGTACGATGCAGTGACCATCGAATGGTACGGTCTCGAATTCGCCTAGACTTGAGAAAGGAACGACAGAAACTAATACGCAAGAAGCCAATCAATGAGCAAGCACGGAGAGGGAAAGTACAGGAATTCAGAGTCTCGCTTCCGAACAGGCACTCGGCTCTTAGTGAGGAAACCAACCTTAGCATAGATACAATGAATAATAATCTGACGATTATTATTACGGAGTGTGCACGGGAAGTTGAAGGCAGGGTAGTTAGACAGGACATTGGCAAGCTTTCCCAGGAAACGAAGAATCTCACTAAGAAGCGCCATATCATGAAAGTCTCAAGTACAACAGACAAAATAGAACTGGCAGAGCTTTCGAAGTTGATTAATAGGCGTAAGGTATCCGATGTAAGAAGGTATAACATGGAGAGAATTGAACACGCTCTGAAAAACGGAGGAAGCGTCAAAGCAGTGAAGAGGAAACTTGGGATAGGCAAAAATTGGATGTATGCACTGAGGGACAAAGAGGGCAAAAGAACTACCAATATGGATAGGATAGTTGAAATAGCGGAGGAGTTTTAAAAAGATCTGTACAGTAGCAGGGACAACCACGACTTTAATACTATAGGAACAAGCAGTAACCCAGATGACACTCCACCAGTAATGATAGAAGAAGTCAGAAAAACTTTGGAGAGCATGCAAAGAGGCAAAGCTGCTGGTGAGGATCAGGTAACATAATATCTGCTGAAAGATGGAGGACAGATTGTGTTAGAAAATCTAGCCACCCTGTTTACGAGGTGTCTCCTGATGGGTAGAGTACCAGAGTCTTGGAAGAACGCTAACATCATCTTAATACATAAGGAAGGAGATAACAAGGACTTGAAGAATTACAGGCCGATTAGCTTGCTCTCTGTAGTATACAGGCTATTTACAAAGGTAATTGCTAACAGAGTAAAGAAAACATTAGAATTCAATCAACCAAAGGAACAAGCAGGATTTCGAACAGCACTGTTGAAGGAAGTAAAAGACTGGGCAAAGGTAAACGACTATAAGTACGTCTGGCATAGAAACAACAAAATCCTCGTAAAAAAGGCGGAGAGGCATCCAACGAAGCCTATCTCGGACTTCCGCGATGTTGCTAAGCTCACCTAGATGTCTGACTAGTACTTCTAGGTTTTTGTGTGTAAAAGAATCACCAGATGGCACCTGTTTGCCATACGTCCTACGTTAATCCTAACCAGTTTTCAAAAATGCTTAGTCCAGCCTTCGCAAAATCTTTCAAATCTGTTCATTTTAACGCACAGTCACTCGGAAATAAAGAAATGCACCTAAATTTATTTTTGCAACAGTTAGATGCATCTTTGGATGTAATTATGGTAACTGAAACTTGGTCGAAAAACGATTGTGACCTTATCCGTCTTCCTATGTACCAAACATTTTTTTAAACCGCGATAATGGTCGCGGGGGAGGTGTTTGTATGCTGTTTAAAAATATTTGGGAACCAGACTTGCTACCGTTATTCACAGTATGCACAAGCGACTATGAAGTGTTATCTGTATGTTCAGGAAGCACCCTTTTTGCAGTGTGTTATCGTCCTCCACAGGGCTCAGTCACAGCATTTATTAGTTTCTTTGAATCTCTGCTTTCATACTGCCGCGAAAAACGATTGGACCTAGTATGTGGCGGGGACATGAACATTAACATGTTGAATAATGATGTTTCGAAAAGGAGTTTCGACTTGTTTATCAGGCAAATGGGTTTTCAAATGTCATTGATTTACCAACCCGCATCACGCCAAATTCTTCCACGTTGCTAGATCTGTTTATTACGAACATAGACAGAGCAAGGGTAAAATCTGGAGTAATTAGCGCTGACATTAGTGACCACTTACCGATTTATTTATGTTTTACAAAAGAGTTCAAAAAACATGTTAGCAATACCCGCTCTTTTCAACCACTGAAAATGCCCTTTCTATATTTAGGCAAAATGTAGCGCAAGTAAACTGGGATTTTATTCTGGAAGAAAATGATCCTGAAATAGGATACGACAAGTTAATAAATGTTCTTAAGCCAATTTACAACGCAAGTTTTCCATTCAAAGTTGTTAGGAACAACCACCGAACTCGGAAGCCATGGATCACACAAGAACTGCTTACTAAGATTAGGTTGAAAAACACTTTGTATCACAAGTTTATCAAAACTAAAGATGCGAATGACTTGCGTATCTTTAAGAATCTCCGCAATCGCCTCAACAAGGAACTTAAAAAAGCTAGAGCAGATTATTACACAAATCAGTTTGTTGCATGCCAGGGTCGCACTGATTTAACGTGGAAAAAGCTAAACAATATTCTAGGGAAACAAAGTTGTGAAAAAGAACTTTCCACACTTGTACTAAACGGGGAAGCTATATCCGGCCAGGAACTGGCCAATGAATTTAATCGCCATTTTGTAAGCATTTTTAGTGAAGGGAAAGTGTTCAATGACCTCCTAAACATTACCTCGTTTGAAAATACTCTATTTCTTAGCCCGGTTGATGAAGCTGAGGTGATTGGCACATTCAACACGCTAAACAACACGACATCTTGTGACATTGATGGATTCCAAGTTAAACCAATTAAGTTTATATCTGACATTATTTCGCCGTACATTACGCATATTCTCAACAAGTGTATCATTAAGGCAGTGTTTCCTCGTGGTATGCAGCTTGCGCGTGTATCAGTAATTTATAAAAAGGGTGACAGAAATCAATTGGGAAATTACAGGCCAATATCTATACTACCAATATTTTCAAAACTGTTTGAAAAAGTTATTCATAAGCGCTTCGTGAGCTTTGAATCTAAGCATTCCCTAATTAGCGACTCTCAATTTGGTTTCAGAAAACACTGTTCGACAGAGCTCGCGTTACTGGAACAAAAAGAATACATTCTAAAGGAACTTGACAAAAATAAAATAGTTATTGGGTTCTATGTCGACTTTACGAAGGCTTTCGTCCTAATAAACCATGAACTCTTGCTGCGCAAGTTAGAGCGGAGCGCTAATAAACCATGAACTCTTGCTGCGCAAGTTAGAGCGTTGCGGATTCCGTGGACATGCATCTGCCCTCGTAAAATCTTATCTTGAATTCCGTAGGCAGGCAGTTGTTGTAAACGGATTCTTATCCGATACACGACCTGTTCAGTGTGGCGTCCCACAAGGCAGCATTTTGGGCCCGTTTCTTTTTAACATGTTTATAAATGATATTGTGCAGACTATACCCTTCGCAAAAATTGTATGCTACGCTGACGACACGAGCATATTTCTAGCTGGAGATAATATAGGCGAGTTGACAGAACAAGCAAATGACGCACTAGACAAACTTGATAACTGGACACGAAAGAACGCATTACAGATAAACAGCTCAAAAACTAAAGTCGTCATCTTTAGAGGAAAAAACAAAAAAGTCGTATTAACAAGAGATATATGTCTTCAGCGTATTCCCCTAGAAATAGTGCCGTCGATTAAAACTTTAGGAGTTATGATAAATCAAAAACTGTCCTGGGACGACTATGTAACCTATCTTTGTAGCAAGCTGTCACAGATAATAGGCATTGTTTACAGAAAACGTGAGATGCTGCCGCTGAACGTGATGATCCTAATCTATCAGTCTTTATTTTATTCTCATCTAAACTACTGTCACTTAGTCTGGGGTACCACGACACAAGAAAACCTAAACAAATTACACGTCCTACAAAAAAAGCTTCTTACGCGTAATGGAAAACCTTCCTCGCCGGCACACAACAGCCGAACTTTTTACCAAACACAAAATTGTGCGAGTAACTAAGTTATATGAGTATCGTCTTTGTCATTCCTTCAAGCGTGAAATCAAGTATAGTACATTTCTACTTCGTAAGATTGCTCTGCTAGAGCCGCGAGAACATATATGCAGAACAATAAATACAGATATATGGCACGTTCAAACATACAGAACAACTTACGGCACGCAAACCCTGAAAAACCAGCTTCCGCGACTGCTCAATAGCTTCGCAGCTAAAAACGCACCCCTTGAAACATTGACAAATAAAGAGTTGTTATCATTTTTTCTTTCATATTTCCTGTTATCTGTTTGCTCGCGATTTCTGTGCCTCAAAAGTGTACTTCCTTGTATTGTGTCTTTCATTTTTCTTTTTCTGTTATGTTATGCACATTTGGTTGTGTTATATTATGCACATTTGGTGAATCTTTGCTGTTCGCCAAGTTAGGGGTCAGCAGCTCAGTCAAGCTGTACGATCCTCGGATTTTGCAGCTTTTACTGCGGGCCCCTGTCATCATGTACACAATGATGATGAAATAAGCGTATTATTATTATTATTATTATTACTCAGCAATCGACCACATTCATACTATCAATCAGGTAATAGAGAAATTCTCAGACTATAACCAAGCACTATACATTGCCTTCATAGATTACGAGAAGGCGTTTGATTCAGTAGAAATCTCAGCCGTCATACAGACACTGCAGAATCAAGGCGTCGATAAATTATATATAAACATTCTGGAAGAAATCTACAGGGGATCAACTGCTACCATAGTGCTTCATAAAGAAAGCAACAAAATACCAATCAAGAAGGGTGTAAGGCAGGGGGACACAATCTCCCCAATGCTATTTACCGCGTGCTTACAGGAGGTTTTCAGAAGCCTAGGATAGGAACAGCTAGGGATAAGAGTTAATGGAGAGTACCTTAGTAACCTGCGCTTCACCGATGACAATGCATTGCTGAGTAACTCAGGGGACGAATTGCAACTCATGATTACGGAGTTAGACAAGGAGAGCAGAAAGGTGGGTCTTAAAATGAATCTGCAGAAAACAAAAGTAATGTACAACAACCTCGAAAAAGAGCAGCGCTTCTAGATAGGTAACAGTGCACTTCAAGTTGTAAAAGACGATGTCTACTTAGGGCAGGTCATAACCGCGGAGCCGAACCACGAGATTGAAGTAACTAGAAGAATAGGAATGGGGTGGAGCACATTTGGCAAGCACTCCCATATTATGACAGGTAAATTGCCACTATCCCTCAAGAGAAAAGTATTTAACAGCTGTATCTTGCCGGTACTTAGCTACGGAGCAGAAACCTCGAGACTTACAAAGAGGGTTCAGCTTAAATTGAGGACGACGCAGCGAGCAATGGAAAGAAAAATGGTAGGTGTAAACATAAGAGACAAGAAGAGAGCGGAGCGGATTAGGGAACAAACGGGGGTTAAGGATATCATAGCTGAAATCAAGAAGAAGAAATGGACATGGGCTGGGCATGTAGCGCGTAGACAGGATAACCACTGGTCGTTAAGGGTAACTAACTGGATTCCCAGAAAAGGCAACCGGGTTAGGGGGAGACAGAAGGTTAGGTGGGCAGTTGAGATTAAGAAGTTTGCGGGTATAAATTGGCAGCAGCAAGCACAGGACCGGGATAACTGGCGGAACATGGGAGAGGCCTTTGTTTCGCAGTATACGTAGTCAGGCTGATGATGATGATGATAATGATGACGCACCTTTTGAAAAGGTCGGGATGGATTTACTCGGCCCATTTCCGAAGTCTACGGCTGGTAACCGCTGGATTGTGGTTGCCACCGACTACTTGACCAGATACTGCGAAACACAAGCCGTCCAGCGAGCAACTGCTTCCGAAGTGGCTGACTTTTTCATCAAGAACATTTTTCTCCGCCACGGTGCTCCCGCTGTCGTCATCACAGATCGTGGTACTGCTTTTACGGCACAGTTGGTCCGACAGATCCTTTTGCCGAGCGGCACGACGCACTGAACAGCAACTGCGTACCACCCGCAGACTAACGGGTTAACCGAATGCCTTAACAAAACGATTGCAGATATGCTTTCGATATATGTCGCCAGGGATCAGAAGAATTGGGATGAAATCCTCCCGTATATAACATTTGCCTACAATACGTCTTTGCAGGAAACCACCGGCTTTGCTCCTTTTCGTCTGGTTTACGGCCGCGATGTCACCACAATGCTTGACACCATGCTGCAACCAACTCTGCCGGACACGATTACCCCGGACGCAGATGTATTTCACAGCGTGCCGAAGACGCCTGGCAGCTGGCGCGCTTTCGCATTTTATCATGGCAAAATCAAGATGCTCGCCGATACAACACCCACCACAGAGCAGTAATATACGAACCCGGTGACCTAGTCTGGCTTTGGACTCCTATACGTCAACGGTGACGCTCAGAAAAATTGTTATGTCGGTACTTCGGACCCTACCGAGTTCTTCATCGCCTCGGCGAAGTGAACTACGAAGTTGTCCCAGCAGACATGTCACACCGTTCTCGCAGACCACGCTCCTCTGATGTGGTTCACGTATCCAGGATGAAGCCGTACTATTTGCGTTGACTGCAAGTCAAGAACTTTGTGATGTGGAAATAGCCTTCAAGACAATTGTGCATAACTTTTTTTGCTTCTTTATTTTTCATCTCGTCCTTTTCTTTTCAAAGGACATGGACATTTCTGACTACATTTCATTGTTTTTCGGAGCCGTGGTATTTATGTGATGCTTCTTCTTTTTTTTTCTTTGGGGAGAGGGTAATGCCACGCCTGTTGGTGGCAGAAGACGAGAGCGAAAAACTGAATAGCAGCTGTGGCTGAGTAAACAGTCCTCCACTTCGAGTTCCTGCCTATTGTTTGCTCTCGCGACAATATCGTGGTTTTGGGACGTTAAACCCTACAAATAAATAAATCATGATGATGACACCCAGAACCTTCAATACTTTTGAATGTGAAGAACTGGCTTACCTAGATTTATTGGCTAGTTTTATGTCACCACTTTTTTGTGGTCTCTGTAATTTCATGCTTTACTTCGATTTTTTTTGTTTTCAGCATAAGCATGTTGTTTTTATCTCGGGCGTAGGCAACACATTTGGGAGTTGAGATAAGTTTCAATTGGATGTCGGCGCTAATCCTCGTCTAACTTGTGCTGCTGTGTTTAGCACTGACCAGTTTGAAGTATGGAATACCAACTAGTCCGCAGCCGCATATGTTGCTCCATGCCCAGAAACCCTGGAGTGTTAGCCGCACGGTCAAAGTCGAAAGTTTTTTCATCGCTCGTGTAGCCATGAAAGCGAATAACGAGGCTTGATTGAGCATGCGAGTGTCACATGGGCACTTTCTATCGAAAGTGAATTTATAGACCGTGATTGACCCATCTCTGCATCTAACGCAATCAGGAAACTTGGAACGGATAGCCATCAAATATATGGCGTGATGCCTGTACTTTGAAATCAGAAATGGTCGGCAGATTTTCTGAATGATCTAGTGGTTAAAGTACCGCGCATTTAACAGCTCAGGTAATACGAGTTTGATGCAACTACGCATGTAAAGTGAAGTATTCGACGAACAAGCGCAAAAACATGAGCAGATTGCTGAACGGGCACGCAACCACAAAACTACAAGCGCACCCAGCAAAACTGGCAACACGTACGAACTACCACACCGTCACTACCGCACGCACAACAGAAGTAAATATCACGGATGTCAGAGAGCCCTGGAACAGGTTAATGAGTCCTAGACTCGTGGCCCTAGACATCGTGGCCTTCACGCAGGCTCAGGCGAACCACAAAATTCAGCGGTTCCAAACGCCAACACAATCTAACTATTCACGTTCACAAAGCTCATTGCAACAGCACGGATGGACGCATGAACGAACAGACAGACAGACTGGCAGAACAGCAGACAGGTAGATGGACGCGTAAAGCGGTTATGTGCCACAGCGTATACGACCCGCGAGATGGCGGTACTCAGAGTGTTCTCTAGATTGACGCACGAACGGACGCATGGACGGACAGACAGACAGACTGGCAGACAGACAGACGGACAGGTAAACGGATGCGTAAAGCGGTATTTGCCACAGGGTATACGAGATGCGAGATGGCGGTACTCAGAGTGTTCTCTAGATTGACGCACGGATGGACGCATGAACGAACAGACAGACAGACTGGCAGACAGACGGACAGGTAGACGGACGTGTAAAGCAGCAATGTGCTACAGGGTATGCGAGATGGCGGTACTCTGAGTGTTCTCTAGATGGACGAACGGATGGACGCATGGACGAACAGACAGACAGACTGGCAGACAGACGGAGAGGTAGACGAACGCGTAAAGCGGCTATGTGCCACAGGGTATGCGAGATGGCGGTACTTTGTTTGTTCTCTAGATGGACGCACGGATGGACGCATAGACGAACAGACAGACAGACTGGCGGACAGACGGACAGGTAGACGAACGCGTAAAGCGACTATGTGCCACAGGGTATGCGAGATGGTGGTGATTCTAGTGTTCTTTAGATGGACGCACGGACGGACGCATGGACGGACAGACAGACAGACAGACTGGCAGACAGACGGACAGGTAGACGGACGTGTAGAGCGGCTATGTGCCACAGGGTATGCGAGATGGCGGTTCTTTGAGTGTTCTCTAGATGGACGCACGGATGGACGCATGGACGAAGCGACAGACAGACTGGCAGACAAACGGACAGGTAGACGGACGCGTAAAGCGGGTATTTGCCACAGGGTATACGACGTGCGAGATGACGGTACTCAGACATGTTCTCTAGATTGACGCACGGATGGCCGCATGAACGAACAGACAGACAGACTGGCAGAACACCGGACAGGTAGGCGGACGCGTAAAGCGGCTATGTGCCACAGCGTATACGACGAGCGAGATGGTGGTACTCAGTGTTCTCTAGATTGACGCACGAACGGACGCGTGGACGGACAGGACAGACTGGCAGACAGACGGACGGACAGGTAGACGGATGCGTAAAGCGGTATTTGCCACAGGGTATACGAGATGCGAGATGGCGGTACTTTAAGTGTTGTCTAGATGGACGCACGGACGGACGGACGCAAGGACGGACAGACAGACTGGCAGACAGACGGACAGGTAGACAGACGTGTAAAGCAGCTATGTGCCACAGGGTATGCGAGATGGGGGTACTTTGAGTGTTCTCTAGATGGATGCACGGATGGACGCATGGACGAACAGAGAGACGGATAGGTAGACGGAAGCGCAAAGCTGGTATGTGCGACAGGGTATACGACGTGCGAGATAGCGGTATCAGAGTGTTCTCTAGATTGACGCACGAACGGACTCATGGGCGGACATACAGACAGACTGGCAGACAGACGGACAGGTAGACGGACGCGTAAAGCGGCTGTGCCACAGGCTGTGTGAGACGGCGGTACTTTAAGTCTTCTCTAGATGGACGCACGGGCAGACGCACGGACGGACAGGTAGACTGACTAGCAGACGGACGAACAGGTAGACGGACGCGTAAAGCGGTATTTGCCACAGGGTATACGACGCGCGAGATGGCGGTACTTTGAGTGTTCTCCAGATGGACGCACGGACGGACAGACAGACAGACTGGCAGATAGATAGACAGGTAGACGGACGAGTAAAGCGGCTATGTGCCACAGGGTATGCGAGATGGCGGTACTTTGAGTGTTCTCTAGGCAAACGCACGAATGGACGCATGGACGGGCAGACAGACAGACTGGCAGACAGACGGACAGGTAGACGGACGTGTAAAGCGGCTATGTGCCACAGGGTATGCGAGATGGCGGTACTTTGAGTCTTCTCTACATGGACGCACGGACGGACAGATGGACAGACTGGCAGCCAGACTGACGCGTAAGCGGATATGTGCCACAGGGTATACGACGCGCGAGATTGCGGTACTCAGAGTGTTCTCTAGATGGCACGGATGGACGCACGGACGAACAGACAGACAGACAGGCAGACAGACGGAGAGGTAGACGAACGTGTAAAGTGGCTATGTGCCACAGGGTATGCGAGATGGCGGTACTTTGAGTGTTCTCTAGATGGACGAACAGATGGATGCATGGACGAACAGACAAACAGACTGGCACACAGATGGACAGGTAGACGTACGCGTAAAGCAGGTATTTGCCACAGGGTATACGTCGCGCGACATGGCGGTACTCAGAGTGTTCTCTAGATGGACGGACGGATGGACGCATGGACGAACAGACAGACAGACTGGCAGACAGGCGGACAGGTAGACGGACGTGTAAAGCGACTATGTGACACAGGGTATGCGAGATGGCGGTACTTTGAGTGTTCTTTAGAGGGACGCACGGACGGACGTACGGACAGACAGACAGACAGACTAGCAGACGGACGGACAGGTAGACGGACGCGTAAAGCGGTTTTTTGCCACAAGTGAGATGGCGGTACTTTAAGTGTTCTCTAGATAGACGCACGGATGGGCACACGGACGGACAGACTGACTAGCAGACGGACGGACAGGTAGATGGACGCGTAAAGCGGTGTTTGCCACAGGGTATACGAGATGGCGCTACTTTGAGTGTTCTCTAGATGGACGAACAGACGGCAGCACAGACGGACACACAGACAGACTGGCAGACAGACGGACAGGTAGATGGACGTGTAAACCGGCTATGTGCCACAGGGTATGCGAGATGACGGTACTTTGAGTGTTTTCTAGATGGACGCACGGATGGATGCATTGACGAACAGACAGACGGACAGGTAGACGGACGCGCAAAGCGGGTATGTGCGAAAGGGTTTACGATGTTCGAGATAGCGGTACTCTGAGTGTTCTCTAGATTGACGCACGAATGGACGCATGGACGGACAGACAGACAGACTGGCAGACAGACGGACAGGCAGACGGACGCGTAAAGCGGCTGTGCCACAAGGTGTGTGAGATGGCGGTACTTTGAGTGTTCTCTAGATGGACGCACGGACGGACGCACGCACGGACGGACAGACAGACTGGCAGACAGGCAGACAGGTAGACGGACGCGTAAAGCGGGTATTTGCCACAGGGTATACGTCGCGCGAGATGGCAGTACTCAGAGTGCTCTCTAGATGGACGGACGGATGGACGCATGGACGAACAGACAGACAGACTGGCAGACAGACGGACAGGTAGACGGACGCGTAAAGCGACTATGTGCCACAGGGTATGCGAGATGGTGGTGTTTTGAGAGTTCTCTACAGGGACGCATGGACGGACGCACCGACCGACAGACAGACAGACAGACAGACTGGCAAACAGATGGACAGGTAGACGAACGTGTAAAGCAGCTATGTGCCACAGGGTATGCGAGATGGCGGTACTTTGAGTGTTCTCTAGATGGACGAACGGATGGACGCATGGACTAACAGACAGACAGACTGGCAGACAAACGGACCGGTAGACGGACGCGTAAAGCGGGTATTTGCCACAGGGTATACGACGCGCGCAATGGCAGTACTCAGAGCGTTCTCTAGATTGACGCACGGATGGACGCATGAACGAACAGACAGACAGACTGGCTGAACACCAGACAGGTAGACGGACGCGTAAAGCTGCTATGTGCCACAGTGTACACGACGCGCAAGATGGCGATACTCAGAGTGTTCTCTAGATTGACGCACGAACGGACGCATGGATGGACAGACAGGCTGGCAGACAGACGGACGGACAGGTAGACGGATGCGTAAAGCGGTATTTGCCACAGGTTGTACGAGATGCGAGATGGCGGTACTTTAAGTGTTCTTTAGATGGACGCACGGACGGACGCACGGACGGAAAGACAGATTGGCAGACAGACGGACAGGTAGATGGACGTGTAAAGCAGCTATGTGCCACAGAGTATGCGAGATGGCGAAACTTTGAGTGTTCTCTAGATGGACGCACGGATGGACGCATGGACGAACAGACAGACGGACAGGTAGACGGACGCGCAAGCGGGTAAGTGCGACAGGGTATACGACGCGCGAGATAGTGGTACTCAGAGTGTTCTCTAGATTGACGCACGAACGGATGCGTGGACGGAAAGACAGACAGATTGGCAGACTGAAGGACGGACAGGTAGACGGAGGCGTAAAGCGGTATTTGCCACAGTGCATACGAGATGCGAGATGGCGGTACCTTAAGTGTTCTCTAGATGGACGCACGGACGGACAGACAGACAGACTGGCAGAGAGACATACAGGACGTGTAAAGCGGCTATGTGCCACAGGGTATGCGAGATGGCGGTGCATTGAGTGTTCTCTAGATAGATGCACGGACGGACACACGGACGGACAGACAGACAGACGGACAGGTAGACGGACGTGTAAAGCGGCTATGTGCCACAGGGTATGCGAGATGGTGGTACTCTGGGTGTTCTCTTGATGGACGCACGGATGGACGCATGGACGAACAGACAGGCAGACTGGCAGACAGACGGACAGCTATAAGAACGTGTAAAGTGGCTATGTGCCACAGGGTATGCGAGATAGCGGTACTTTGAGTGTTCTCTAGATGGACGAACGGATGGACGCATGGACGAACAGACAGACAGACTGGCACACAGACGGTCAGGTAGACGTACGCGTAAAGCGGGCATTTGCCACAGGGTATACGTCGCGCGAGATGGCGGTACTCAGAGTGTTCTCTAGATGGACGCACGAATGGACGCATGGACGAACAGACATACAGACTGGCAGACAGAGGGACAGGTAGACGGACGCGTAAAGCGACTATGTGCCACAGCGTATGTGAGATGGCGGTACTTTGAGTGTTCTCTAGATGAACGCACAGACGGACGGACGCATGGACAGACAGACAGACAGACAGACTGGCAGACAGACGGACAGGTAGACGGACGTGTAAAGCGGCTATGTGCCATAGCGTATGCGAGATGGCGGTACTTTGAGTGTTCTCTAGATGGACGCATGGATGGACGCATGGACGAACAGACAGACTGGCAGACAAACGGACAGGTAGACGGACGCGTAAAGCGGGTATTTGCCACAAGGTATACGACGTGCGAGATGGCGGTACTCAGAGTGTTCTCTAGATTGACGCAGGAACGGACGCAAGGACGGACAGACAGACAGACTGGCAGACAGACGGATAGGTAGACGGACGTTAAAAGTGGCTATGTGCCTCAGGGTATGCGAGATGGCGGTACTTTGAGTCTTCTCCAGATGGACGCACGGACGGACAGACAGACAGAGTTGCAGACAGAAGGACGCGTAAGCGGGGGTGTGCCACAGGGTATACGACGCGTGAGATGGCGGTACTCAGTGTGTTCTCTAGATGGACGCACGGATGGACGAATGGACGAACACACAGACAGACTGACAGACAGACGGAGAAGTAGCCGGATGCGTAAAGCGGCTATGTGCCACAGGGTTGCCAGATGGCGGTACATTGAGTGTTCTCTAGATGGACGCACGGACGGACGGACAGACAAACAGACGGACAGGTGGGCGGACGTGTAAAGCGGCTACATGCCACAGGGTATGCGAGATGGCGGTACTTTGGGTGTTCTCTAGATGAACGCACGGATGGACGCATGGACGAACAGACAGACAGACTGGCAGACAGGCAGAGAGGTAGACGGACGCGTAATGCTGGTATCTGCCATAGCGTATACGACGCACGATATGGCGGTACTAAGAGTGTTCTCTAGATTGACGCACGGATGGACGCACGGACGGACAGACAGACAGACTTGCAGACAGACGGACAGGTAGATGGACGTGTAAAGTGGCTATGTGCCACAGGGTATGCCAGATGGCGGTACTTTGAGTGTTCTCTAGATGGACGCACGGATGGATGCATGGACGGACAGACGGACAGGTAGACGGACGCGCAAAGCGGGTATGTGCGACAGGGTATACGATGTTCGAGATAGCGGTACTCAGAGTGTTCTCTAGATTGACGCACGAATGGACGCATGGACGGACAGACAGACATACTGGCAGACAGACGGACAGGTAGACGGACGCGTAAAGCGGCTGTGCCACAAGGTGTGTGAGATGGCGGTACTTTGAGTATTCTCTAGATGGACGCACGGACGGACAGACAGACTGACTAGCAGGCAGACGAACAGGTAAAAGGACGCGTAAAGCGGTATTTGCCACAGGGTATATGACGCGCGAGATGGCGGCACTTTGAGTGTTCTCCAGATTTACGCACGGACGGAAAGACAGACAGACTGGCAGACAGATGGACAGGTAGACGGACGTGTAGAGCGGCTATGTGCCACAGGGTATGCGAGATGGCGGTACTTTGAGTCTTCTCTAGATGGACGCACGGATGGACAGACAGACAGAATGGCAGACAGAAGGACGCGTAAGCGGGTATGTGCTACAGGGTATACGACACGCGAGATGGCGGGTACTCAGTGTGTTCTCTAGATGGACGCACGGATGGACGAGTGGACGAACAGACAGACAGACTGGCAGACAGACGGAGAGGTAGACGGACGCGTAAAGCAGCTATGTGCCGCAAGGTATGCGAGATGGCGGTACTTTGAGTGTTCTCTAGATGGATGCACGGACGGACGCATGGACGGACAGACAGACAGACAGACAGAAAGTCAGACAGACAGGTAGACGGACGTGTAAAGCGGCTATATGCCACAGGGTATGCGAGATGACAGTACTTTGGGTGTTCTCTAGATGGACGCCCTGATGGACGCATGGACAAACAGACAGACTGGCAGACAGGCAGACAGGTAGATGAACGCGTAATGCGGGTATCTGCCGCAGCGTATACGACGCATGAGATGGCGGTACTCAGAGCATTCTCTAGATATACGCACGGACGGACGCATGAACGAACAGACAGACAGACTGGCAGACAGACGGACAGGTAGACGAACGTGTAAAGCGGCTATGTGCCACAGGGTATGCGAGATGGCTGTACTTTTAGTGTTCTCTAGATGGATGAACGGATGGACACATGGACGAACAGACAGACAGACTGGCACACAGACGGACAGGTAGACGTACTCGTAAAGCGGGTATTTGCCACAGGGTATACGTCGCGCGAGATGGCGGTACTCAGAGTGTTCTCTAGATGGACGGACGGATGGACGCATGGACGAACAGACAGACAGACTGGCCGACAGACGGACGCGTAACGCGACTATGTGCCATAGGGTATGCGAGATGGCGGTACTTTGAGTGTTCTCAAGAGAACGCACGGACGGACGCACCGACGGACAGACTGGCAGACAAACGGAATGATAGACGGACGCGTAAAGCGGGTATTTGCCACAGGGTATACGAAGCGCGAGATGGCGGTACTCAGAGCGTTCTCAAGGTTGACGCACAGACGGACGCATGGACGGACAGACAGACAGACTGGCAGACAGACGGACGGACAGGTAGACAGATGCGTAAAGCGGTATTTGCCAATGGTTGTACGAGATGCGATATTGCGGTACTTTAAGTGTTCTCTAGATGGACGCATTGACGGACAGACAGACAGACGGACAGGTAGACGGACGCGAAAAGCGGGTATTTGCCACAGCGTATACGACGCACGAGAAGCGGTACTCAGAGTGTTCTCTAGATTGACGCACGGATGGACGCATGGACGAACAGACAGACAGACTGGCAGACAGACGGACAGGTAGACGAACGCGTATAGTGACTATGTGCCACATGGTATGCGAGATGGCGGTACTTTGGGTGTTCTCTAGATGGACGCGCGGACGGACGTACGGACGGACAGACAGACAGAGTGGCAGACAGACGGACAGGTAGATGGACGTGTAAAGCGGCTATGTGCCACAGGGTATGCGAGATGGCGGTACTTTGAGTGTTCTCTAGATGGACGCACGGATGCATGCATGGACGAACAGACGGACAGGTAGACGTACGCGAAAAGTGGGTATGTGCGACAGGGTATTCGATTTTCGAGATAGCGGTACTCGGAGTGTTCTCTAGATGGACGCACGGACGTACGCACGGACGGACAGACAGACTGACTAGCAGGCAGACGAACAGGTACACGGACGCGTAAAGCGGTATTTGCCACAGGGTATATGACGCGCGAGATGGCGGTACTTTGAGTGTTCTCCAGATTTACGCACGGACGGAAAGACAGACATACTGGCAGACAGATAGACAGGTAGACGGACGTTTAAAGCGGCTATGTGCCACAGGGTATGCGAGATGGCGGTACTTTGAGTCTTCTCTAGATGAACGCACGGACGGACAGACAGACAGAATGGCAGACAGAAGGACGCGTAAGCGGGTATGTGCCACAGGGTATACGAAGCGCGAGATGGCGGTACTCAGAGTGTTCTCCAGATGGACGCACGGATGGACGCATGGACGAACAGACAGACTGGCAGACAGACGGAGAGGTAGACGGACGCGTAAAGCGGCTATGTGCTGCAGGGTATGCGAGATGGCGGTACTTTGATTGTTCTCTAGATGGACGCACGGACGGACGCACCGACGGACAGACAGACAGACAGACAGGTAGACGGACGTGTAAAACGGCTATATGCCACAGGGTATGTGAGATGACGGTACTTTGGGTGTTCTCTAGATGGACGCACGTATTTACGCATGGACGAACAGACAGACAGACTGGCAGACAGGCAGACACGTAGATGAACGCGTAATGCGGGTATCTGCCACAGCGTATACGACGCACGAGATGGCGGTACTCAGAGCGTTCTCTAGATTGACGCACGGATGGACGCGTGAACGAACAGACAGACAGACTGGCAGACAGACGGACAGGTAGACGAACGGGAAAAGTGGCTATGTGCCACAGGGTATGCGAGATGGCTGTACTTTTAGTGTTCTCTACATGGATGAACGGATGGACGCATGGACGAACAGACAGACAGACTGGCACACAGACGGACAGGTAGACGTACTCGTAAAGCGGGTATTTGCCACAGGGTATACGTCGCGCAAGATGGCGGTACTCAGAGTGTTCTCTAGATGGACGGACGGATGGACACATGTACGAACAGACAGAGAGACTGGCAGACAGATGGACAGGTAGACGGACGATTGAAGCGACTATGTGCCACAGGGTATGCGAGATGGCGGTACTTTGAGTGTTCTCTAGAGGGACGCACGGACGGACGCACCGACGGACAGACAGACAGACTGGCAAACAGACAGACAAGTAGACGGACGTGTAAAGGGGCTATGTGCCACAGCGTAAGCGAGATGGCGGTACTTTGAGTGTTCTCCAGAAGGACGCATGGATGGACGCATGGACGAACAGACAGGCAGACTGGCAGAAAAACGAACAGGTAGACGGACGTGTAAAGCGGGTATGTGCTACAGAGTATACGTCACGCGAGATGGTGGTAATCAGAGTGTTCTCTAGATGGACGCACGGATGGACGCATGGACGAACAGACAGACAGACAGACTGGCAGACAGACGGCCAGGTAGACTGACGCGTATAGCGACTATGTGCCACAGGGTATGCGAAATGGCGAAACTTTGAGTGTTCTCGAGATGGACGCACGGATGGACGCATGGACGAACAGACAGACGGACAGGTAGACGGACGCGCAAAGCCGGTATGTGCGACAGGATATACGACGCGCGAGATAGCGGTACTCAGAGTGTTCAATAGATTGACGCACGAACGGACGCATGAACGGACAGACAGACAGACTGGCAGACCGACGGAAGGACAGGTAGAAGGAGGCGTAAAGCGGTATTTGCCACAGGGTATACGAGATGCGAGATGGCGGTACTTTAGGTGTTCTCTAGGGGGACGCACGGACGGACAGACAGACAGACTGGCAGAGAGACATACAGGTAGACGGACGGGTAAAGCGGCTATGTGCCACAGGGTAAGCGAAATGGCGGTGCATTGATTGTTCTCTAGATTGAAGCACGAACGGACGCACGGTCGGACGCACGGACAGACAGACAGACAGACAGACAGACAGACGGACAGGTAGACGGACGCGAAAAGCGGGTATTTGCCACAGCGTATACGACGCACGAGAAGTGGTACTCAGAGTGTTCTCTAGATTGACGCACGGATGGACGCATGGATGAACCGACAGACAGACTGGCAGACAGACGGACAGGTAGACGGACGCGTATAGCGACTATGTGCCACAGGGTAAGCGAGTTGACGGTACTTTGGGTGTTCTCTAGATGGACGCACGGATGGACGCATGGACAAACAGACAGATAGACTGGCAGACAGGCAGACAGGTAGATGAACGCGTATTGCGGGTATCTGCCGCAGCGTATACGACGCATTAGATGGCGGTACTCAGAGCATTCTCTAGATTGACGCATGGATGGACGCATGGACGAACAGACAGACAGACTGGCAGACAGACGGACAGGTAGACGGACGCATAAAGCGGCTATGTGCCACAGTGTATACGACGCGCGAGATGGCGGTACTCAGACTGTTCTCTAGAGGGACGCACGAACGGACGCATGGACGGACAGACAGACAGACTGGCAAACAGACAGACAGGTAGACGGACGTGTAAATAGGCTATGTGCCACAGCGTATGCGAGACGGCGGTACTTTAAGTGTTCTCTAGATGGACGCACGGACGGACGCATGGACAGACAGACTGGCGGACAAACGGACAGATAGACGGACGCGTAAAGCGGGTATTTGCCACAGGATATACGACGCGCGAGATGGCGGTACTCAGAGCGTTCTCTAGATTGACGCACGGATGGACGCGTGAACAAACAGACAGACAGACTGGCAGAACACCAGACAGGTAGACGGACGCATAAAGCGGCTATTTGCCACAGTGTACACGACGCGCGAGATGGCGGTACTCAGAGTGTTCTCTAGATTGACGCACGAACGGACGCATGGATGGACAGACAGACAGACTGGCAGACAGACGGACGGACAGGTAGACGGATGCGTAAAGCGGTATTTGCCGCAGGTTGTACGAGATGCGTGATGGCGCTACTTTAAGTGTTCTCCAGATGAACGTACGGAGGGACGCACGGACGGACAGACAGATTGGCAGACCAACGGACGGACAGGTAGATGGATGCGTAAGCGGTATTTGCCACAGGGTATACGAGATGCGAGATGACGGTACTTTAAGTGTTCTCTAGATGGACACACGGATGGACAGACAGACAGACTGGCAGACAGACATACAGGTAGACGGACGTGTAAAGCGGCTATGTGCCACAGGGAATGCGAGACGGCAATACTTTGAGTGTTCTCTAGATTGACGCATGAACAGACGCATGGACGGACAGACAGACAGATAGACTGGCAGACAGATGGACACGTAGACTTACGTGTAAAGCGGCTACGTGCCACAGGGTATGCGAGATGGCGGTACTTTGAGTGTTCTCTAGATGGACGCACGGACGGACGCATGGACAAACGCACTGACGGACAGACAGACAGACTGGCAGACAGACGGACAGGTAGACGGACGTGTAAAGCAGCTATGTGCCACAGGGTGTGCGAGATGGCGGTACTTTGAGTGTTCTCTAGATGGACGCACGGACGGATGCATGGACGGACAGACGGAACGACTGGCAGACAGACGGATAGACAGACTTTAAAGCGCCTATGTGTCACAGGGTATGCGAGATGGCGGTACTTTGAGTGTTCTCTAGATGGACGCTTGGATGGACGCACGTATGGACAGACAGACAGACTTGCAGACAGACGGACAGGTAGACGGACGTATAAAGCGCCAATGTGCCACAGAAAATGCGAGATGGCGGTACTTTGAGTGTTCTCTAGATGGACGCATGGACGGACGCACGGACGGACAGACAGACAGACTGGCAGACCGATGAACAGGTAGACGGACGTGTAACGCGGCTATGTGCCTTAGGATATGCGAGATGGCGGTACTCTGAGTGTTCTCTATAAGGGCGCACGGATGGACGCCCGGACAGACAGACAGACTGACAGACAGACGAACAGGTAGACGGACGCGTAAAGCGGGTATGTGCCACAGGGAATACGACGCGCGATATGGCGGTACTCAGTGTTCTCTAGCTTGACGCACGAACAGACGCTTGGACGGAAAGACAGACAGACTGGCAGACAGACGGACAGGTAGACGGACGTGTAAAGCGGCTATGTGCCACAGGGTATGCGAGATGGCGGTACTTTGCGTGTTCTCTAGATGGACGCACGAATGGACGCACGGACGGAGAGAAAGACAGACTGGCAGACAGACGGACATGTAGACGGACGTGTAAAGCGCCTAAGTGCCAAATGGTATGCGAGATGGCGGAACTTTAATGTTCTATAGATCGACGCACGGACGGACGCACGAACTAACAAACAGACTGGCAGACAGACGGACAGGTGAAAGTCGTGTAAAGCGGCTATGTGCCACAAGGTATGCGAGATGGCGGTACTTTGAGTGTTCTCTAGATGGACGCACGGACAGGCGCATTGACGGTCAGGCAGACAGACTGGCAAACAGACAGACAGATAGACGGACGCGTAAAGCGGCTATGTACCACAGGGTATACGACGCGCGAGATGGCGGTATTCAGACTGTTCTCTAGATGGACGCATGGACGGACGCATGGACAAAGAGACAGACAGACTGGCAGACAGGCGGACAGGTACACGGACGCGTAAAGCGGGTATGTGCCACAGGGTATACGACGCGTGAAATGGCGGTACTCAGAGTGTTCTCTAGATTTACGCACGAACGGACGCATGGACGGAGAGAGAGACTGGCAGACAGACGGCCAGGTAGACGGACGCGTAAAGCGGCTATGTGCCACAGCGTATGCGAGATGGCGTTATTTTGAGTGTTCTCTAGATGGACGCACGGACGGACAGACAGACAGACTTGCAGACAGACGAACAGGTAGACGGACGTGTAAAGCGGCCATGTGCCACAGGGTATGTGAGATGGCGGTACATTGAGTGTTCTCTAGATTGATGCACGAACAGACGCATGGACAGACAGACAGACAGACAGACACTGGCAGACAGATGGACAGGTAGACTGACGTGTAATGCGGCTATGTGCCCCAGGGTATGCGAGATAGCGGTATTTTGAGTGTTCTCTAGATGGACGCACGGATGGACGCATGGACGGACAGACAGACAGACTGGCAGGTAGACGGACGTGTAAAGCGGCTATATGCCACAGGGTATGCGAGTTGACGGTACTTTGGGTGTTCTCTAGATGGACGCACGGATAGACGCATGGACAAACAGACAGATAGACTGGCAGACAGGCAGACAGGTAGATGAACGCGTATGGGGGGTATCTGCCGCAGCGTATACGACGCATGAGATGGCGATACTCAGAGCATTCTCTAGATTGACGCATGGATGGACGCATGGACGGACAGACAGACAGACTGGCAGACAGACGGACGGACAGGTAGACGGATGCGTAAAGCGGTATTTGCCGCAGGTTGTACGAGATGCGTGATGGCGCTACTTTAAGTGTTCTCTAGATGAACGCACGGAGAGACGCACGGACGGACAGACAGATTGGCAGACCAACGGACGGACAGGTAGATGGATGCGTAAAGCGGTATTTGCCACAGGGTATACGAGATGCGAGATGATGGTACTTTAAGTGTTCTCTAGATGGACACACGGACGGACAGACAGACAGACTGGCAGACAGACATACAGGTAGACGGACGTGTAAGCGGCTATGTGCCACAGGGAATGCGAGACGGCAATACTTTGAGTGTTCTCTAGATTGACGCATGAACAGACGCATGGACGGACAGACAGACAGATAGCCTGGCAGACAGATGGACACGTAGACTTACGTGTAAAGCTTCTATGTGCCACAGGGTATGCGAGATGGCGGTACTTTGAGTGTTCTCTAGATGGACGCACGGACGGACGCATGGACAAACGCACTGACGGACAGACAGACAGACTGGCAGACAGACGGACAGGTAGACGGACGTGTAAATCAGCTATGTGCCACAGGGTGTGCGAGATGGCGGTACTTTGAGTGTTCTCTAGATGGACGCACGGACGGATGCATGGACGGACAGACGGAACGATTGGCAGACAGACGGATAGACAGACGTGTAAAGCGCCTATGTGTCACCGGGTATGCGAGATGGCTGTACTTTGAGGGTTCTCTAGATGGACGCTTGGATGGACGCACGGATGGACAGACAGACAGACTTGCAGACAGACGGACAGGTAGACGGACGTATAAAGCGCCAATGTGCCACAGGGAATGCGAGATGGCGATACTTTGAGTGTTCTCTAGATGGACGCATGGACGGACGCACGGACAGACAGACAGACAGACTGGCAGCCCGATGAACAGGTAGACGGACGTGTAAAGCGGCTATGTGCCTTAGGATATGCGAGATGGCGGTACTCTGAGTGTTCTTTATAAGGGCGCACGGACGGACGCCCGGACAGACTGACAGACTGACAGACAGACGAACAGGTAGACGGACGCGTAAAGCGGGTATGTATCACAGGGAATACGACGCGCGATATGGCGGTACTCAGTGTTCTCTAGCTTGACGCACGAACAGACGCTTGGACGGACAGAGAGACAGACTGGCAGACAGACGGACAGGTAGACGGACGTGTAAAGCGGCTATGTGCCACAGGGTATGCGAGATGGCGGTACTTTGAGTGTTCTCATAGGGACGCACGGATGGACGCATGGACGGGCAGACAGACAGACTGGCAGACAGATGAACAGGTAGACGGACGTGTAAAGCGGCTATGTGCCACAGGGTATGCGAGATGGCGGTACTTTGCGTGTTCTCTAGATGGACGCACGAATGGACGCACGGACGGAGAGACAGACAGACTGGCAGACAGACGGACATGTAGACGGACGTGTAAAGCGCCTAAGTGCCAAATGGTATGTGAGATGGCGGAACTTTAATGTTCTCTAGATCGACGCACGGACGGACGCA
>WOVY01002866.1:0-68912 GCA_013436015.1 Rhipicephalus annulatus | reverse complement strand
TATCTAACCCCTGCTAAATATTCCAACTCCAGAAGTATTGAAGTTAATGGTCCATCAAGTGATGCTCGCGCCAAGGCATCTGCGAATTCATTTATTGTAATACGCAATGACCTGGGACCCACACTAATTGCAAGAGTTTTAAATGCGGCGGTGCTAATGTGCAGAACACTGCTACGACACAAGATTGTTATGAGGTTGTCAGAGCTGCAACACACCGAAAGTGAGTCTGTTAAGATTATTGCACTGGTTTTGGTCGTAGGAATTTTTTAAGTGCTTGAAATAATAGGTACTAGCTCGGCTTCAAATATAGGAGAGAAATCTGGAAGCCTCACTGAGAAGGACCAGCCGAGCAAATTAGAAGCAATTCCTGCGCCTGCATTTTGAGGGTTGACAGAAACTGTAGATGTAGATCCCAAAACTCGTGGCTCACATCATCCCTGGGGGACGCAAATTGACAGAAGCATCTGATGATGATGATGAGCCTTTAGCTTTGTTGGCACTCGCCCACAAAGGGTATCGGCCAAGAACGGGAGGCAGGATCATCAAGTGAGTTAGCTATGAGTCAGGCATTCAGGTAGTCTCGTAGCCGTAAGTAATGATACAATAGACTAACACGGTAATCTTTTGTTGCCAATATGTGCGCACACACGGCAGAGAGTAAACCTCCCTGTAGCTATAGCCTAATGTAATCCCTCTGCTATTACATAAAGAATGAACTCGTCTTCTTTTTCGAACGCGCCGAACAGATCACTGGCCTGCAGTTTTTCTTCTTCTTATGCAATGAGCGCGGAAAACCAACACACCGAGCGACTAAGCAAGGCAGTCATTAACAGGATCTCTATGTACATTTGCGTCCAACACAAAACATGACACCATATTTTGCCTTATGTGACCTTCGCTTATAACACCGCCCTTCAAGAAACGACACGATGAACACCGCTTCGCCTCCTCTACAGTCGCGAAGTTCAGGCGATGCTGGATGCTTACTTCCTTGTGAGCCGCCGATCAATTAGCAACTGACACCGAAGAATTTGCAGAGCTGCCGAGGAAACTCGCCAGCTTTCCCTGTGTCACATTGGTCTGCAGCAACAGGTTGATTAACGACGTTACAAAAGGTGTCACTAAGGTCTATGTTATAGTGAGGGAAACCAAGTGGAGTTTGGACCTCTTTTCGTCGCCATGGCCTTTCCGAAAAGTTGCTAAGCAGATACTTCAGTCCATAAAAAGTGTTGCGCCACGTGAGTGGCGTGAAGTACGAAGTGGTTCCGGACACTGCGTCGTTAACACGAATACAACGACAACAACCACGTTATGATGAAATGAGTAGTTTTTAGTGGCGCAAGGGCCAATTGACGGCCAAAAGCGTCATTTCAATTGACTACAGATATGAACAATGATATGGTGCTCATTGGAATGGCTGTAAAGGGGCCTTAAAATTCCTCGCTCTAACGCGGGTTAAATTATGAAAGTAATAAAATCATGACAGGTGACATATGTGTAGTGATAGCGGATGGCAAAATGTCATGATAAAAACCATGATGAAAATGTAGTCACTGCAGCCACGACCACTCTATAGAGGTTGTGCTACGGATGACCTCGAAATATCGGGTGAAAGCTTTGCACATATTTTAAAAACGTGAAAAGTGTTTGCAGTTTTAAAGGGGATCCCTACCGATGAGCATCCCAGGGTGTAGAGGGAGCTGCTGTCGGTAGGGCAGTAAAAAGTGCTTTTTTCTTAGAGCATTTAGCTCGTTGCACTGGACGAAAATGTGGAGAACCGTATGGGGCTCTCCACATCTCTTACATTATGGTGATTCACCTGTAGACAGAAGAAATGAATGTGTAGAATGTGTATGTCCTGTTCTAAGCCTTGTTAGTATTACTTCTGTGTGTCGTGATTTTGATAGTGTGGTTGCCGCATAGTGTAGTTGCCGTTATTAAGGCGCAATAACGTAGTTGCGGCTTAATAGCATGGAGTTTATTATCTGTGTGTTTATCCCACATGCTCTGCCAATACCCCTTGAGCTTTCGTTTTATAAAAGGTTTTTAAGTCAAGTGCAGGGACTGGTGTTGATGCATTGGCAGTAGTGTCATTGGCGCAAGCAGCCAGATTGTCGGCCAAAACGTTCCCTTGTATTTCAAGGTGCCCTGGAACCCCAGCAGACAACGACATGCTGTTTTGATGTGTACAGGTGTGCATAGAAGTGAGTAAAGTGACACCAGCACGGGGTTCTTGTGTTTTTAGGAGTTTTCAGGGCTTTGACCACGCTTAGGGAATCTGTGTATAATACCGCCTTTTGTATAATTTTATCTGTTTATTGTGTTTTACGACCACCAAGTATTGCGTAAAGCTTCTCCTGTGAAAATGCTTGCATCAGGATGAAAGAACGCCGGCCTCTGAAAAGGATTGGCATCCCGCTGCATACGACACAGAAGTGCTTGTCTTCTGCGCATCGGTAAAGAACTCCGGGCATGTGTATTTATGTTGTAGTTCTAGGAAGTACGTATGTATGTGTGCAAAAGGTGCGTGCTTTGTGACATAGACAAAAGAGACATCGTCTATAAGCTGCCACTGCCATGGTGGCAGATATGTTGCAGGAGCCATCAAAACTGTGTTGAGAAGAGGCACACCTGTTTTCTTCGGCCAGGCTCCCTTACATGCAGCGCGGTTCGGCTGCCTAAACGAAGGGACGGTTGTCGAACAAGCCAGAACAAGACAAATCATTATTTGTGAAATGGGAAGGGTGTTTTTGTCTGCCTTCACCTTCAAAAGTACAAAAAGGACAGAGAACATCTTTGTAGGCGGAGCGACCATTCATTCGAATCCACGTACAGGCTCTCCACAGGGCTGGGTTCGGAAAGCAACCCGTAAAGAGGCGAATGCCTAGATGGTGGACAGGGTCGAGAATTTTCAAGGCTGATGGTGTTGCCGACTGATGAATTATAGCACCGTAATCTAGGCGTGTGCGTACGAGGCTTCTATATAAGTTTCATTCAACATTTCCTGTCATTACCCCCATGTAGTGCGTGACAACACTTACAAAATGTTCAATGTTTTTAAGCACCCGTGCTTTAAATACTTTTATGTGTGTGATGAAAGTTAGCTTAGTGTCTAATATGAGACCAAGGAAACTTGTGCTCGGTCTTCACTGACAGAGGTTGACCATGCAGGTCATTGTTGGGGTCAGGATGGAGGCTCCTCTTTCGGCTGAACAAGACACAAGTGCTCTTTTGCGCGTTGAGTATAAAACCATTCTCGTTGCCCATTGAGACACCTTGTTCAGCCCTAGTTGAACTTGACGATTGGCACATTGAGATGCTGCACGATTTGTAACCAATTTGCACATCGTCGAAATGTATGCAGTAAAAATATTTCGTGGGAGAGACAGGTGCAAGGAATTCATTTTAACTATGAAAAGTGTGCAGCTCAATACACCTCCTTTTGGCTCTCCTATTTCTTGGACAAATACTCGAGTTAAGACAGTGCCAACTCGGACACGGAATGTACGGTGACAGGTGAGCTTTGATACTGTCAGCATGCTACCACCCGCACACACTAAACGTAACAGGTCTCGCAATATGCCGAAGCGCCATGTAGTGTCATGCCTTTCCATATCGAGGAACACAGGAAGAAAAAAATTGCTTATGAACTAAAGCGTCGCGAATTTGTGCTTCGATATGGACAAGGTGGTCAGTGGTGGAACCGAGCCTCACGAAACTTACACTGCTGTGGGTCGAGTAGGCCACTAATTTCATGAAGTGCATCAGGCGCCTCTTAATTTTTTCAAAGACTTTGCAAATACAGCTGGTTAATGCTGTTGGCCAGTAGCTGGAAACTGAGGCCCGGTCCTTGCCTTGTTTTAAGAATTGGGATAATGATAGCTTCCTTCCAGGCTGTGGGTACGTCGCCAGAAGACCATATCGCATTGTACAGAGAGAGGAGAGCTTTCCTGGGTTTCAGTGGGCAGGTGTTTTAACATTTCATATGCCACACGGCCCGGGCCCTGGGGCAGATTTATTGCAGCAGGCAAGTGAAGCCTGCAGTTCAGCCAAACAGAAAGGTTCGTTGTATGCCTCATGTGTTGTGGGCTTGCGTTCTAATCTCTGGTTTTTCTATTGCTGTTTTGTATCGTCGGAAATGCATCACTATAGTGTATTGAGCTGGAGACCTGTTCAAAGTGCGCTCTAAGAGTGTTTGCCTAGTCTTCCAAACTCTCCCCTTGTGTGTTCACTAGAAGAAGCAAATGTGCTCCTCGTCCTGCCACCTTACCAACCATGCTCCAGACTCTCGACTCATCTGTGTATGAGTTAATGCCCAAATACAAATTGGTGCCAACTTTTCCTTCTGTCCTGTTGGCGCGTCCTCCTTGCTTGCGACTTCACGTTCTTAAGTTTACAAGATTCTCGGCTGTGGGTGAGTCTCTATGCAACCTCCATGACTTATTTTGTTTTTTTGAGTGTCACGGCACTCATTATAACCATCATGGGACTCGTCGTTTGCTTGACAGTCCACATGTTTGGGGAATACATTTTGTTGCAGCATCAACCAAAAAAAGCTGTAAAGTAGCACACAGCATCCTCTATGCTTAATGCCGCCATGTCACTCCAAGATAATAAAGTCATTTTTTCAATCTTTTCTCAATCGGCTTTGTCGGTGAGCCGTTAGGGAACTTGTGCAGGACATGTATTTGTTATTGATGTGCTGATAACGATAGGAAAATGGTCACTACCATATGGATCAGTAATGACTTCCCATTTGAGTAGTGGCAGGAGTGATGGGGATATTATGCTGAGGTCTATTGTTGAGTACGTATTGTTAGCGATGATGTAATATGTTGGCTCTTTCGGATTCAGCAGGCACGCGCCGGAAGAAAAAAAAGGAGCTGTTCAATCAGGCGACCTCGAGCATCGGAGCGAGTCACCCCACACATTGCTATGTGCATTGAAATCTCCCAGGAGAACATAAGGTTCCGGAAGTTCCTCTATGAGGGACTCGAATTGATGCTTTTCAAGACGGTGTTGTGGAGATATGTACAGAGAGCAGATGGTGACGAGCTTATTCAAAAGAACTGCTCGAACAGCCACCGCCTGAAGGGATGTTTGTAGTGGTAGGTGTGTGCATGCAATCCCTTGATTGACTATAATGGCAACACCACCGGATGGCACAATTGCATCATTCTGGTCTTTCCGAAAGATAACGTAGGACGTAAAAAGTTGGTGTGTTTAGGTTTCAGGAGTGTCTCTTGTACGCACAGCACCTTAGGTGTATGTTTGTGTAAAAGTTCCGGGATATCGTCGAGGTTTCTCAACAGTCCTCTGACGTTCCACCATAGTATTTGTGTCATTTTAATGTAGTGTGGTGCTGTGTGTACAAAGGTGTTGCGTTAGTTTACAGGGCCTCTTGAGGGCCCTGTGATTCGAGGTTTTTCTTTTTTGGCGCGCTCCAAGGAGTTGCGCCTATCCTTCGGCGTCTGAGGCACCGGAGGGGTGAGACTTGTATCCACCACCTCTTCTGAGGTGTGGATGGTGCCTGCTGGGCAGGCACATTCACCGAACTTTCGAATTTAACTGCGCCGGCATTGGTCCGAGGTTCAGCAGACACTGGGGTCTGCCGGCCCTGTTTGTCAGGTGGCGGAGCAGTACAGGCTGCTCCAGCCGGGGGCGCTGGCGGCACGACCGCGGCCACACCCTGTGTGACATTTGCGGTTGCCGAGATATGTGGCGCGGCGCCCCGGCGCGTCACATCTGCAAGGAGGGATAAAATGGCTTGTGTATTGCGAAACGTTGGCGTGCTTCTTGGAATGAGGGATTGAAATTAACTGTAAGTTCTACTATTTGTTTCACTTTTTTCCACGCGGGGCATGATCGTGAGTAGGCAGCGTGATCTCCTTCACAGTTCGAACAATGAGTTGTTTTCTGAGGCGCAGTTGTCCGATATGTGTTGAATGAATGCGCACTTTGCGCAAGTGGCATGCCCTCTGCAACTCTGCGATTCATGACCGAAACGTTGGCACTTGTAACATCGACGGCGGTTGGGAATGTATGGTCTTACACGAAGCTTACAATAGCCGGTTTCGATTGATTCTGGTAGGTCACTGTTTCCGAAGGTAATTATTACGCGTTTTGCAGGGTTCAGTTTGTTATTGCGCCTTATTGTTATTCGTTGGACTTTACCACGTTCTGGTCCTGCCAACCTTCGAGCAGCTCACTTTCAGAAAACTCAGTAAGATCATCATCAGAAATTACGCCACGGGCAGTGTTCATGGACCTGTGTGGGCCTACCGAAACCGGGGTTTCCCCAAATGCTACAAGCTTAGACAGCTTTTCATACTGAGCTTTGTCAGGAACCTCCAGAAGAAGATCGCCACTTCCCATCTTTGTCACTTTATAACCTGGGCCTATTGCTTCTGTGTGAGTTTTGGAAACGAGGAAAGGTGAAATGGCTCGGACTGTCTTCTTCTCGTTTTGACTGTGGATTACATGGTTAGAAGGATCAAAATGTGGGCCAGTTGGTAATTCATTTTCTTCGTTCAGCGAACTGGGAGCGCAGAGAAAAACACAAAGGACGAAGCGAGGAACCACACAACACGAGCGCCTCAACTATCAACTGATTTAATTTTCCACATCGGAAGGACATATATAAACACAAAATGCGCATGTCAAAACAGATTATGACGAAATCAAGGCAGCATGCGAAGCGTGTAATCAAGGCACTTGTCTAAGGATTATCTAGGTAGCTGAATTCACAGTCAAGTAGTGAGAGGGAAGGATGACTTATACATTGGTCCGTATTCCTGGAAATGTGATAGGCTTCAGAAATTTCGCGCGTAGTTTGATGAGGATGCCGGAACAGAATAATTGTATTCTCAAACAGGGGTTGGCACTTGCACGAAACGCAATGTGACGCTAAATGGGAGTAAGGTGTATTTTTCAACGAGCTTCTGTGTTCCCTGAGACGCACGTTCACACATCGGCCGGTCTGGCCAATGTACATACGTCCACAAGAAAGGGGTATCTTATATACTACTCCGGTGATGCACTTAACAAACTTAGTTACGTGCTTCTGGAGGCATCCTCTACCTTTAGATGCATTATGTGCCCTCCTGTGCACCATTGAACATATACTGGCCAATTTATTGGGTGCCGAGAAAACCACGCGCACACCGAACCGGTTTCCCACGTTTTTTAACCCATGGGCCATTTTATGAATGTAGGGGATTACTGCCGCGCGCTTCTTATTCTCTTCCTTATTCTCTGACGAAGTACATGTGCGTTTTTCATTATTTTTGACCGTACGCAAGAGCTTTTCACAGACTGAGGCTATTACGTAGGAAGGGTATCCCGCACCTATCAGCCGTTCCAACTGTGCTACGAACCCACTTTGCAAGGTATGCAGGCAACATTTTTCGAGGGCTGAACGTAAGCATGACATTACGATTCCGCGTTTAACAAGCTTGGAATGTCCGGAAGAGTAGTCTAGAACGGGTTTTGCAGATCGAGGATTATATCGCCAGCAAAGGTGCTTATCACCAAAAAACAGGGAAAGGTCTAGGAACTGCAATTTGTTATCTTTTGGAAGCTCGGAGGTGAACCGGAGGCCCATGCCTTCCTTCTCGAAGCATGCCTTCATACTTTCAACGTCCACTGCTGAACACTTTTCGATGATAATCAGATAATCGTCAACATAACGGAATACTTTTCGTCGTCGTATGGCTTGGGAACCTGTACATGCAAAAATCAGGTGTTTGTATAGGTTCAAGTGTGGCCCCTGTTTTAAGCCAAATTTTTCTTGGGAAGGTGGATGCAGCCTTAAGCACTAAACTTCAACCTGGCACAAAAGTATTCCGTTATGTTGACGATTATCTGATTATCATCGAAAAGTGTTCAGCAGTGGACGTTGAAAGTATGAAGGCATGCTTCGAGAAGGAAGGCATGGGCCTCCGGTTCACCTCCGAGCTTCCAAAAGATAACAAATTGCAGTTCCTAGACCTTTCCCTGTTTTTTGGTGATAAGCACCTTTGCTGGCGATATAATCCTCGATCTGCAAAACCCGTTCTAGACTACTCTTCCGGACATTCCAAGCTTGTTAAACGCGGAATCGTAATGTCATGCTTACGTTCAGCCCTCGAAAAATGTTGCCTGCATACCTTGCAAAGTGGGTTCGTAGCACAGTTGGAACGGCTGATAGGTGCGGGATACCCTTCCTACGTAATAGCCTCAGTCTGTGAAAAGCTCTTGCGTACGGTCAAAAATAATGAAAAACGCACATGTACTTCGTCAGAGAATAAGGAAGAGAATAAGAAGCGCGCGGCAGTAATCCCCTACATTCATAAAATGGCCCATGGGTTAAAAAACGTGGGAAACCGGTTCGGTGTGCGCGTGGTTTTCTCGGCACCCAATAAATTGGCCAGTATATGTTCAATGGTGCACAGGAGGGCACATAATGCATCTAAAGGTAGAGGATGCCTCCAGAAGCACGTAACTAAGTTTGTTAAGTGCATCACCGGAGTAGTATATAAGATACCCCTTTCTTGTGGACGTATGTACATTGGCCAGACCGGCCGATGTGTGAACGTGCGTCTCAGGGAACACAGAAGCTCGTTGAAAAATACACCTTACTCCCATTTAGCGTCACATTGCGTTTCGTGCAAGTGCCAACCCCTGTTTGAGAATACAATTATTCTGTTCCGGCATCCTCATCAAACTACGCGCGAAATTTCTGAAGCCTATCACATTTCCAGGAATACGGACCAATGTATAAGTCATCCTTCCCTCTCACTACTTGACTGTGAATTCAGCTACCTAGATAATCCTTAGACAAGTGCCTTGATTACACGCTTCGCATGCTGCCCTTGATTTCGTCATAATCTGTTTTGACATGCGCATTTTGTGTTTATATATGTCCTTCCGATGTGGAAAATTAAATCAGTTGATAGTTGAGCGCTCGTGTTGTGTGGTTCCTCGCTTCGTCCTTTGTGTTTTTCTCTGCGCTCCCAGTTCGCTGAACGAAGAAAATGAATTACCAACTGGCCCACATTTTGATCCTTCTGCAATGTATTTCTAGTACACAGGGCTCTTTTAACTGTTTTAGTCCCTCTCTTCAAGACCCTGCCATTTTGGCATCGTGGATTGCTGTCTCAACATGTCGGGCAAGAGTAGCATCGTGGCACCTTCGTCAAGGAACTTGTCCGGCAGAGGTACAAATGCTTTTTGGAATGATGAGTCCGTCGTTTGGGCATACCAAAAGGATGTGCCGAATCCTTCGTTCGGAATGGTACAGACAAGTCCGGTGTTATAAGGACTGGCTGAGGGTCATGTGTGACCAAGACGGTCATAGACGTAACAACCGCGATTCGTATCGCGACTGGTGCAAAACTTCGAAATCCGTCACGGAAACTTTGTGGAATTGGATCAGACCACAACTACCTGCCAGGAAAAAACAAGCTTCAAGTGAGGGACGTTTCTTGAACCTAAGTGATGTGTCTGTGCCGGAAAAAATTCAGCAGGTTCTGCAAAAAGGCCCGAAGTTCTCCGTGGAACCTATCCTTCGACCTGAAGAAAAGATTGCCACAGCAAGGACTGTCTCCAAGCTGGCCAAGGAGGAAGAGCGTTATAGGTGTGTAACAGAATGTGTTCAAGCAGTTTCGAGCAATGTTAGCGATGTGAGTAGAAAACTGCGCGTTCAACCAGTTGTTAAGTTTTGTTTGAACAATCAGCTAAGGGTACTCATTTCTGACAAAGAAGGGTTCTTCGTTATCATTAAGGAACTAGATTTTTTCAAGAAGGCTGAGGAAGCCATAGAAAGAAATTTTAAACCACTCTCTGTAAAAAGCAAGGAAGTAAAGACTAGAGCGATATCGCTGCTGAAAAGGCTTAACCTGGAAAAACTTGGCTCTTCAGTAGAAAAGGCGAAAGGTGTAGAGCTAGAACTTTTTTACTCCATTAAAACACACAAACCGGAAATGCCGCTGCGCGCGATTGTTTCAGAAAGGGATACGTGGCAGTTGGTTGTATCTCAGTATCTGCAAGAACATCTTTCTGCGTTGCGCGTAAATGACCCTTTTCACGCAAAAAACTCTGGTGTCGTGGTTGAATACCTCAACAAATGTGAATGCTCCGGTGTTACAGCTTTTAGTCTTGATGTAGTCGACTTATATTATTCTTTGCCGCATGATCAACTGTTAAACAGCGTAGAGCAGTGCATTGTGGAAGACAATGATGAGATATCGTTCAGGAATAGCACGGGAATTTCGACTCAGTCTTTTCTAGAAATTTTGACGTTCTATTTGAAGTCCACCTTCGTCGTATGGCTTGGGAACCTGTACATGCAAAAATCAGGTGTTTGTATAGGTTCAAGTGTGGCCCCTGTTTTAAGCCAAATTTTTCTTGGGAAGGTGGATGCAGCCTTAAGCACTAAACTTCAACCTGGCACAAAAGTATTCCGTTATGTTGACGATTATCTGATTATCATCGAAAAGTGTTCAGCAGTGGACGTTGAAAGTATGAAGGCATGCTTCGAGAAGGAAGGCATGGGCCTCCGGTTCACCTCCGAGCTTCCAAAAGATAACAAATTGCAGTTCCTAGACCTTTCCCTGTTTTTTGGTGATAAGCACCTTTGCTGGCGATATAATCCTCGATCTGCAAAACCCGTTCTAGACTACTCTTCCGGACATTCCAAGCTTGTTAAACGCGGAATCGTAATGTCATGCTTACGTTCAGCCCTCGAAAAATGTTGCCTGCATACCTTGCAAAGTGGGTTCGTAGCACAGTTGGAACGGCTGATAGGTGCGGGATACCCTTCCTACGTAATAGCCTCAGTCTGTGAAAAGCTCTTGCGTACGGTCAAAAATAATGAAAAACGCACATGTACTTCGTCAGAGAATAAGGAAGAGAATAAGAAGCGCGCGGCAGTAATCCCCTACATTCATAAAATGGCCCATGGGTTAAAAAACGTGGGAAACCGGTTCGGTGTGCGCGTGGTTTTCTCGGCACCCAATAAATTGGCCAGTATATGTTCAATGGTGCACAGGAGGGCACATAATGCATCTAAAGGCAGAGGATGCCTCCAGAAGCACGTAACTAAGTTTGTTAAGTGCATCACCGGAGTAGTATATAAGATACCCCTTTCTTGTGGACGTATGTACATTGGCCAGACCGGCCGATGTGTGAACGTGCGTCTCAGGGAACACAGAAGCTCGTTGAAAAATACACCTTACTCCCATTTAGCGTCACATTGCGTTTCGTGCAAGTGCCAACCCCTGTTTGAGAATACAATTATTCTGTTCCGGCATCCTCATCAAACTACGCGCGAAATTTCTGAAGCCTATCACATTTCCAGGAATACGGACCAATGTATAAGTCATCCTTCCCTCTCACTACTTGACTGTGAATTCAGCTACCTAGATAATCCTTAGACAAGTGCCTTGATTACACGCTTCGCATGCTGCCCTTGATTTCGTCATAATCTGTTTTGACATGCGCATTTTGTGTTTATATATGTCCTTCCGATGTGGAAAATTAAATCAGTTGATAGTTGAGCGCTCGTGTTGTGTGGTTCCTCGCTTCGTCCTTTGTGTTTTTCTCTGCGCTCCCAGTTCGCTGAACGAAGAAGATTACATGGTACTTTGGGAAAGTCGGCTTCGGTGTGTTAGGCAGGAAAATATCTTCGGTGCGCCACCTTTTTAGGGAGCGATCAGGAAGGGGGGCGGAAAGCTTTTGCCATAAAAATACTACAAAGTTCAGTGGCGATGGTGGCCATCCACCACCGAACCCAAAAGGGGACGCTTCAAGTTTGACTAGTGAACACTTGGAGTTGCCAACCATGCATCGCCGCTATAACCGAATATAACTACCCAAGGTTAGGTAACTACACAGGGTTAACCCTCACCGCCAGGAAATTCGGAAGTAAACGGAAAAGAGAAGATGACAGGACAGATAAAAAGTGAGAGATAAAGACGAAGATGTTGGAAGAGAGGGATAGGAAAAGGCGACTGCCGATTTCCCCTGGGTGGGTCAGCCCAGGGGTGCCGTCTACGTGAAGCCGGGGCCAAAGGGGTGTGTTGCCTCAGCCGGGGGACCTTAAAGGTCCAATCACCCGGCGTCAGCTCAACCCACAGGATCCCCTCTTCCCCGGGCATGGCAAAGCCACGCACGGCTAGGCGTGGGAGGGAGTCAAAGCTCCCCCGTTAGCTCGGGTCCGTGGTGTCGCTACACACCAAATGCCGACTTGCGCAGGCGCCCCTGCGGGTGACAACCAAGTTCTGACATAGTTCACGTGGTGCGAATGAAGCCTTACTTTATGCGTTCATAATTGCTCCTACTGTTTATTTAGTTTACTTGTGTTCTTTTCCAATGTTTAAGCTGCTTTTTTGCAATAACTTTGCAGCACTCGGATGGTGCTCATTTGTACATAAGGTATTTTGCCACCTGCTTATAGTGGTGGGTCATATGCCAAGGTCAAGGCTCAGACCACAAAAGAAAGAAACGCGTGCGTTACCCCGCTCTTGCGAGCAAGCCTAACCGATGCGTTTGGTAAGAGCCCTGTAGCTCAGACTTCCGTAAACCTTTTTAGATCCCTGGAGCGACGTGACAATATCAATGCTCTCAGTGTCGGAATGCTGCCAAACAGGTCGCCAGCTCTTGTTTGCTCTCATTCTGGATGGTGACAGTCACTTTTCTTTTGCAGGTAACGGTCGTTCTTGGTGGTGGTATTTTCAAGTTTCGTAGGTAACATTGTGGATTTCCTGATCGCATTGTTATACAGCTTCACCACAAAAAAACAAACATAGTTGATTCTTTCGTCGTATGAATTGGAAGAACACGGAAGTAAAGCGTGCCCTTACAGAAATAGTTGAATGTTTACTGTATATTCACACTGTCACGTGGGTCGCGACGTTCACGATGACAGCAACCTGTTTGTCCAAGCAATGCCTCCTTGGAGGCGTTGGTACAAGATGAAATCGTTTACTACCCCGAACTTGTGGCTGGTAAACGGAAGGTCAGATTACAGCAATTTACATTGGCAATGATAGCGGTGAACAGAGCATCGGCCATTGATCAACTGACACAAGATGATGTGCGTCGGTATTTATACACTTGACGTCCATGAGCGTTATCGCTGGCAGCCACGTATGGTCCAGAACAATCTTAAAAGCGGCACTCTCCAGGGTTGACAATTTCAAGCTGACAAGCGCCATGCGTATACGGGGCACTCACGATAACGTCTGCCAAAATTTGCAACGCTAGGCGCCGCGGAAATGGGTAAAATTTCAAGGTGAATGCTGCTCCCCCTTCCTTTGGTGGATGCGCGCCCAGAGAAGGAAGGCGTGACATGCACATATGGATTGCTCTACCATGGCCTCCGAGATTCACTCGGAGAGGGCGTGTTTACAGAGGTGGGCGTGGTCCGCTTTTGTCTCCGCACCACGGCGCTTTTTCTTTCGGTCGAAAAGGGTGCTGCGCTATTGGCCAAGCTTTTATGTGGCGAGAAAAAAACTGATTTAGCGCTTCTATACAGCTTTTTGTTCGTTTGGCAATAAAAATGTCGGGTCAAGGAGTACGAGAGGCAAAGTCAATGCTGGGATGTTTTCTTTTCAAATGGGTTTTTTATTTTGCTGTAGATTAGCTTCGGCCGTATTAGAGCAGTTAAAGTTACGGTGCCACTGCAAGAGATACACATTGGCTCGAAAATATAGTTAGAAGTTCGCGGGCTGTATAGAAGCGGGGGGGGGGGTTACCGTCGAAAAAGAAAGAAAATGTCAGCCCGATGCGCGATCGGTCAGACTACTGCAGCGTTTACGCTCATGGACTACTTTTTACACTCGCTTGAATGAATTCTTCTTGCTCTCATTCAGCTAGCACTTTTTTTTCACTGTAACGCTGTTTTAAGAATCCTTGCAGGTGCCCCAATGTGAACACAGCTGCACCACTACGTGAGTTTATTGCTTCTTAGAAGCGTTCCTCGCTTCTTAGGCTAACGCGGCGGCCATTCAGCCGTGCTCACCACAACTTTTCTTCCCTATATATGGGGCACGTTCAGTAGAACTTGTCGACGACAAGCAAAACACTGTTCGGTGCGCGAGGGATAAATAAACAAAATACAGCATATTCGCGTAGTGACTGACTAGTGGGGTGAAGCGGCCGTCCATCGGTTCGTCCGTCCGTGCATTCATTCGTCTATGCGTCCGTCAACTCCTCTCATATTACAGCACGCATTGAACGGACGGACGCTTTGCCCCACTCGTCATGTAATTCACCCCGTGGATATGAGGGCTACGCTGGATAGAAGGACGACCGACCAAGTGATGCTATAATAGGCTTCGTTACTAAAAGCAATAAAACCACGTCGTGCTACGCGTCGCAGCGATGATTGCGTCAGCGCACCTGTAATAATTCTCTAAACAGCGTCTGAATTCAATCAGGGGTAGTTCCACAAAAGCAACAACAAAGTGACTCATTTATTTGTGTGTAACCAGTGAGTGCAGAATACTGCATTCTAATTTCGCTTGTGGATTGGACTGTCTGTTTTTATTATATGTGGAATGTTTTATAATCGCACTTACTCGCAAAGCAGGTGTCGGTGGCGCCATCGGCACTGCCACTGCGCATGCTGGCGTCTCGTGCCCAAGCTTTTTTTGTCCTTTCTAATGTGCAGAAGGGCACGCATCAGTATGACATACTTCTTTAATTAAACGGAAGAAACAAGACCTGACGTTACTTTCTTTAACAGAAAAAAAACTACAGCATTGACATAGCATCAATTGTACGAACCGTAATCAGTCGGCAACTTAATTAATAAATCGCTGCAACTGAGTCAAATATTCATTTTGATTTCTACTCCACAATTTTCTCTCCTCTATGCAGAATGCCAGCGACGCATGCACGCAAGGTAACCACGCGAACGCCGCATGAGCGCGTTACGAAGAAATAACACCTGCTGGAGAGAAACGGTCGCTGAGCCAACCAAACACAGCGCTCAGCGTCAGTTAGTGTCATGCTCCCTCCTCGCAATGTGCCGACGCCGTCAAGTCTGGGGCGAGAGCCGCGCTCTCAGAGCGAGCAACGCTTCGCAATCGCCCGCGAGGCTTTCCTAGTTTGTCTTTCCAACTAAATCCCGTGGCGCCGCAGAAGCTGGAGACAGGGAGGAGGTCTACACTCTTAGTCAAATCCAGGCTAGACTGCACGCCTGCAGGTACGAAATCAAGTGAACTTATCGCCGCTTCTAAGCGGCTCCGTAGCCGTGTCCTAGAGAAACCGGCCCGATTTTCAGTGGACTTCAAAATAGCCGGGAAAAAATTAGCCGGGAATTTTGGTCAAATTTTTTTTCTGGCAAGATACAAACAGTGGTTAGGCATGACATCTCCGTAGTCGGCCCGGCCCTCATGCGGTGGCGGAAAAAAGCATTATATTACGCTTTCGGTAGTGGTTTCTCGCTGATACTTCGGCGGATATTGTGACTACAGTTAATCATAAATCCATTAGTATAACAATCACCTAAATTTGCGAAATTAGCTTGCATAGCACACACAGCCCTGGAATCGAACTCGGGACCACATGCAAGTAAAGCATATGTCTTACCCACAGCACCACCGCGCCACCGCAAGAAGGCGAGCCTTTTTCCGGGAACATATATCTACATCGGAAGAGGGCAGCACTTCGAGATAGGTAATAGTACAATTCAAGTTGTAAAAGACTATGTCTAGTTAGGGCATGTAATAACCGTGGGGCCGAACCACGAGATTGAAGTAACTAGAAGAATAAGAATGAGGTGGAGCACATTTGGCAAGTACTCTCAAATCATAACACGTAGATTGCCAGTATCCCTCAAGAGGACGGCATATAACAGCTGCAACTTGCCGGCGCTTAGCTATGGAGCAGAAACCTGGATACTTACAAAGAGGGCTCAGCTGATATTGAGGACGACGCAGCGAGCAATGGAAAGCAAAATGATCGGTCGAACCTTAAGAGACAAGAAGAGAGCAGAGTGGATTTGGCAACAAACGGGGGTAAAGATATCATAGTTGAAATCAAGAAGAGGAAATGAACATGGGTCGGGAATGTAGCGCGTAGACAGGATAACCGCTGGTCATTAAGGGTAACTAACTGGATTCTCAGAGAAGGCAAGCGCGTTAGGGAGAGACAGAAGGTTAGATGGGCATATCAGATTAAAAAGTTTGCGGGTATAAATTGGCAGCAGCAAGCACAGGACCGAGCTGACTGGTGGAACCTGGGAGAGGCCTTTGTTCTGCACTGGACATATTCAGGCTGATGATAATGATTATGATGATGATATATCTACTAAGTGGCTTTTTGCAAACCTTCGGCGGAAACTTAAACTGTTTTTGTGCCATATGCATGCATTTGATCAGCGAATAGTTTGTAGGGCTTCATGACCTCAAGACAACCACGGTGAGCGCTTTCTGCTCTGAATACGATTCGTTGTGCGCCGTTCCGCAAGAACGATTAACGTGTGTTTGTGCGCCGTTTTAGTGATTCTCCGAGAACCGAGGGTGTTAGGCTCACCTAAATTCGCGGACGAGGCTGTGTTCGGCTGTCGAAACCCACGTATGTTTCTCGCACGTGCGTGTGCTGTGAGAAATTAGGCTGACTTGTGTCGGCAGGTAGACGAGTGTCAGTGACAGCAGCCTATTCTCAGCTGTTTGGAGACAATGCACTTTCGCACGTAAACGTTGCATGATTATTTTAGCGTGCCTACTCTAATATTTGCATCTCGTAGGCGCGAACTGCCGCGAGCTGCACGCTGGGGCAGCATCGCCTTTTTAGCATTCCAACGATTACTTATTTCTGCCACTAGAATTTATGCGCAGTATTTCGCTATATAGAATGGTTTTTACTCATTTTCTGCTTTAAGTGATCCTATTTATGGGGAGTGGCTACTTTTACCTTTTGCAGCATCACACCGCTGTTCAAGTGACTGCCGAAACACGCGCGAAGGTCAAGTATGACGTACACAAATTAGCGATGGACAGGTTGGTGTCCTTCCAAATAAATAATGCTTCTGCACATCTCTTTGGCGAAGATCCGCCTGCATTTGGGGCCAAGAAATAGTGCAGAATGAACCTCAAAATCTTTACTGTTACTGCACGCAGTTGAGTTTTAGAAAACGATGATTTTTATAGCTGGTACACTAACTCCTCAGCAGTACACTGGTTGTCTTGGTTGTGGTTCACTGTTACAAATCCATGCTGGAATATGAGAACTGTACTTAGTATTCAAAAGAGTGAGCAAACGTCAGTGACATACGCTCTCCTGCTGACTTCTGCACCTGACTTCTCACTTCTGCACTTGATGTTGATTATCATATTGTCACGATGAGTCACAAGTACTGGGGGATTTATTAAACCACCAGGTAGCTAGCACTAGGACGATGCGTCAGTCGTGGCTGGCTCTCGAGCAAAAAAAGAAGAAGAACGCGATCTTCTTTTTTTCCTCCAGATTTAGAGCCGCTCTTGCTGTCAACCCACTACGTGCTGGCGGCATTATCCCCCCTTCCGAAAAGAAAAAAAAACAAGTACCAAAAAGAGGAAAGGAAAGTACACAACAGCACCGCGATGCTACTACATAGGCACGTGAAAAAAAAAGGAAATTCGGATGAAGTGAAAGTAAAAAGTGAAGAGCGTGCCAACATAGGGAACGTCAATGAACGAGAAAGTAAGTTCACAAAATAAACAAAAAACACAAAGAACGCTGTACGGTAAAGGAAAAGTTACGAACAACGCGCAATAAATGGCTTCATGCGCAACACATGAACGACGTCCGGCCTCAGCCGTGTCCTGCTCCGTGCATGGGGTGTTGAGTCCGGAACCACTTCGTAGTTCACGTCACTGACGCGGCGTAACACTTTATATGGGCCAAAGTACCGGCTCAGCAACTTTTCACTAAGGCCACGGTGGCGGACGGGCGTCCACACCCAAACTTGATCTCCGGGGCTGTAAAACACTTCTCTGTGGCGGGTATTATAGCGTCGTGCGTCTGCCTGCTGTTGCTGGCCGATGTGCAGTCGCGCGAGCTGCCTGGCTTCCTCGGCACGCTCTGCGAATTCTTCGGCGTCTGTTGCCAACTCGTCTTCGTCCTGACACGGTAGCATTGAGTCTAGCATGGTCTGCACTTCGCGGCCGTAGAGAAGCCGAAATGGCGTGAATCGCGTGGTCTCTTGCACGGCGGTATTATACGCGAAGGTCACGTAAGGCAAGATCCGGTCCCATGTTTTGTGCTGTACGTCGATGTACATTGAGATCATGTCTGCGAGGGTCTTATTCAGTCGTTCAGTAAGTCCGTTGGTTTGCGGGTGGTACGCAGTTGTCCTTCGGTGTCTGGTGTTGCTCAGTTTGAAAACTTCGTCCGTAAGCTGCGCCGTGAATGCCGTCCCTCTGTCCGTTATTACACTGGAAGGAGCACCGTGTCGTAACACGATGTGGCGCATGAAAAATTGTGCTACCTCAGAAGACGTGGCTCGTGGGATCGCCTGGGTTTCAGCATAGCGTGTCAAATAGTCGGTCGCGACGATCACCCATTTGTTGCTGTCCGCAGACATAGGAAATGGCCCGAAAATGTCCATGCCGACTTGGTCGAACGGCGTGCAGGGTGCTTCAATGGGCTGAAGCAAACCAGCTGGCTTAACAGATGGTTGCTTTCGGCGCTGACATTCCCGACAGCTCTTTACGTACTTCTTTACGCTTGCTGTAAGTCCTGGCCAATAGTACCTCTCGCTCACTCTGGCAAGTGTCCTTGAGTAGCCCAGATGACCGGATGTGGGTTCGTCATGGCAAGCGAAGAGGACGTCGTCTCGCATGTCTCGAGGAACCACCAGGAGGTAAGCACGATTGTTTGAACGAGCGTTCTTCTTGTACAGCACACCGTCTCGTAGGCAGAACGACGTCAACGAGCGGGATAAATGACGTGGTATAATTGCGCCCTGGCCCTCTAAATGATCAATGATTGGACGAATCTCTGCATCATCTCGCTGTCGTTTGCTCAAGTCTGGTGCACTAACAGCGCCCAGAAAGCCTTCGTCTTCCTCTGCTTCCTGGCTGACGACATGAAGAGGTGCGCGTGACAGTGTGTCAGCGTCTTCATGCTTACGGCCGGACTTATGGACGATGGTGACATCAAATTCCTGCAGCCGCAAACTCCACCGTGCTAGCCGACCTGAAGGGTCACGCAGGCTTGCCAACCAACAGAGCGCGTGATGGTCCGTCACTATCTCGAAGGGACGACCATAAAGGTACGGGCGGAACTTGGTGATTGCCCACACGACTGCGAGGCACTCTTTCTCCGTAGTGGAATAATTCGCCTCGGCACGGGATAGAGAGCGGCTGGCGTAGGCTATCACTCTTTCGATGTCCTCTTGACGCTGAACGAGCACTGCACCGAGCCCAATGTTACTAGCGTCGGTATGGACCTCCGTGTCAGCATCATCGTCGAAATGAGCGAGAACGGGCGCTGATTGCATGCGCTGTCGCAGCTCATCAAAAGCTGCTTGTTGCTCGTTTTCCCAGACAAACGGCGTGTCGTCCCTTGTGAGACGAGTCAGAGGTTCTGCTATCTGTGAAAAGCCATGAATGAATCGGCGATAGTAGGCGCACAAACCAAGGAAGCGCCGGACGGCTTTCTTATCGACAGGAGCTGGTAATTCGGCAACAGCGGCAAGCTTGTCCGGATCGGGACGGATTCCTTCGGCGCTAACTACATGTCCAAGAAATTTTAGTTCTTTATAGCCGAAGTGGCACTTCTGTGGCTTTAGTGTGAGGTCCGCCGATCGGATAGCCTCCAGCACGCTGCGCAGGCGGTGAAGGTGCTGCTCAAACGTGGTAGAGAAGACCACCACATCATCAAGGTAGACAAGACAAGTCTGCCACTTGAGCCCTGTGACGACAGTGTCCATCATTCGCTGGAAAGTTGCCGGTGCTGAACACAAGCCAAAAGGGAGCACTCGAAATTGGTATAGGCCGTCTGGAGTCACAAAGGCTGTTTTCTCACGGTCTCGCTGATCTACTTCGATTTGCCAATACCCGCTTTTGAGATCGAGAGAAGTGAAATAATGGGCACGACGAAGTCTATCCAGCGAATCGTCGATACGTGGCAGCGGATACACATCCTTTTTCGTCACGTTGTTAAGCTTTCGGTAGTCGACGCAGAAGCGTAGCGACCCGTCCTTCTTTTTGACAAGTACGACTGGAGATGACCACGGGCTGTTAGATGGTTCAATAACGCCATCGTCAAGCATCTCGGTGACTTGCGTACGTATTGCTTCACGTTCTTTGGCCAACACGCGGTAGGGGTTCTTGTGTATCGGACGTGCGTCTTCGTACGTGATGATCCTGTGTTGAGTGATGGACGTCTGGCGGATCTTTGAGCAAGTTGCGAAGCAAGACCTGAACTCGAACAAAAGCGCTCGTAGTGCAGTCTGGTTAACGGTGGATAGATCAGGATTGATGTCAATATTACTCATTGACGTGTCGGCGGTATCCACTATTTCGGACGTGAAACAGTTGGTGACGTTTGCTACTTCGTGGGCAAACGCTATCGAAGTGCCACGGAAAAGATGTCGATGCTCGTTGCTAAAGTTGGTTACGAGCAATTCAGATCGACCATCACGAAGGTGTATTACGCTTCTAGCTACACAAATGCCTTGCTGCAGGAGGTGTTCTAAATTTGTCTCAGCCACCACATCGCCATCGCCAAAACCACAGCATGTTACGTCGACTAGAACACTTGTTCGTGGAGGAAGCGTCACACTCTGTTCAGAAATACGGAGTACGTCGACACGCCTTCCACCATCCTGCACGTTGATTGCTCGCTGGGCTGAGAACGTGACGCGGCGCTCTTGCAGATCAATGATAGCTCCATTTTCTTGTAGAAAGTCAACTCCCAGAATGACGTCACGGGAACATTCGCGTAGAACAAGGCAGCTTGCTACGAATGTGTACCCTTGAATCTGTACTCTAGTTGTGCAGGCACCCAGTGGAGTAACGACGTGGCCACCAGCTGTCCGAATCTGCGAGTTATGCCACGGCGTGATGACTTTCTTCAGCTGCGTTGTCAGTTTCCCGCTCAGTATGGAATAGTCTGCGCCGGTGTCCACTAACGCATTAACTGCACAACCATCAATTGTCACTGCTATGTCGAGTGAAAGTCGGCCATCCTTTGCAGCAGTATGTGATGTCGAACCGGTTTCTGTACAGTTCTGCGTGAATGGGAGGTCTTCAGCGCTTCGATGTTCAGCGACCCCGCCCCCAGAGGTCGCTTGGTCTAGTTTTCCCGACGGGGGCTGGGAGACCGTGTGGTAGAATACCGCTGGGGCGTTGATGAAAATCGCCTCGGTGATGGCGAGCGCGACTGGCGCCCGGCAGATGGTGGTGCATGCTGCCGGGAGAGGTAGTTTTCGATGTCGCGCGGTCTCTGACCGTAACGGGGTGGCGGTGAGTACGCAGAGAAGCCGCGCAGCCCAAGACGGCGATATGGGCACTGGCGGTACAAGTGATCAGCTTCTCCACAGTGATAGCACAGAGGCCGGCGATCAGGTGTGCGCCAAACATCAGACTTTCGAGGAGACGTGCGCCGATCGTCGATGTACTGAATTGGTTGCACTGAACGATGGGCGACAGAAGCACCAGGGACAAAGGCCAACGGTGGTGGCGTGTACGTGCCTTCGTAGTACGGTATGTGCTGCGCTGACTGTAGTGAAACAGCAGGAACAAGATGGCCGAATATTGGCGGCGATGCAGCAGGGCGTTTCAAAGCTTCCGCGTAGGTTGTCACACGGCGCTATTCAGCAGGAGCTGGCACAGCTGTATCATGAGGCAAGGTGTCCCGGAGGGCCTGGTGCAGCTCATCCTTGATCACAGTTGCAATAGAGTTTACTGTAGGATGAGGTGTTACACCAGCCTTTTGTAACTCTTCACGTATTATACCACGGATGAGTTCACGTAGACAGTCGTCGTTGGTTCTAGTGGCGGTGAAAATGTCGGCAGTAGACATGCCATTGACTTGCCTGTTGTACTGGTTGGATCGCTGCTGCAACATTTTTTCCATTGTCACGGCCTCAGACAAGAACTCCGCGACCGTCTTCGGAGGGCTGCGCACTAGGCCGGCAAAAAGCTGGTCCTTGACACCGCGCATCAAGTGACGCAACTTCTTGTCCTCCGTCATTCTTGAATCGGCCCGTCGGAAGAGGCGCGTCATGTATTCGACGAACGTGGTCACAGTTTCGTTTGGCAGCTGGACGCGGGCCAGAATAGCTCGTTCAGCTCGTTCTTGGCGATCAGCACTGGCATACGTCTGCAGAAGTCTACGAGAGAATTCGAGCCACGTCGTCAGCTGTTCCTCTCGGTTTTTATACCACGTACGTGCCCCGTCTTCGAGATAGAAATAGACACGACCCAGTTTCGCCGCGTCGTCCCACTGATTCAAGGCGGCTACGCGCTCGAAATCCGCCAACCAGTCCTCAACGTCTTCGTGCTCCGAGCCATGGAACGTCGCCGGTGCGCGTGGGCTTTCCAACGTGTAGCGGTTCGACGTCATGTTTCCCGTGCCGGTTGCCGAGGTTTGCACCGAAGCGCTAGTCATGTTTGTCGACGTGGTGGGAGCAGTATCGTCGGCTTCCGGAGGCAATCCCCTGATTCGGCGGCTGGTCCGATACACGGGAGTAATGACTGGCACTGGACTCGTATCGCGGCTTCCTGGGGGGGTCTGCAGCATCCGTGAGACTACCCAGCACCTCCACCAGTTTGTCACGATGAGTCACAAGTACTAGGGGATTTATTAAACCACCAGGTAGCTAGCACTAGGACGATGCGTCAGTCGTGGCTGGCTCTCGAGCAAAAAAAGAAGAAGAACGCGATCTTCTTTTTTTCCTCCAGATTTAGAGCCGCTCTTGCTGTCAACCCACTACGTGCTGGCGGCAATATTACGCAACCACTAATCAAACATCCACCAATCGTTTTTCAATTTTGATCTTTCTTTGTCTCACGGCCTTCGGTTTGTTTCTTTTTTGCCATGCTTTCCTAAAATCACCAGTTCAACTTGTTTGGTAGAACATGAGCATGAACATACATAGGCCAGTCTTTCATTGAGCTGTCGCGCATGCACTAGTAATCTTTTTGTTAGTGCATGACACAATGTGATACCTCGACAACTGATAAACGCAAAGTCGCTTCTACTCTTTTATTTGAATTCAAAAGAGTAGCATTACGTCTGCGCATCCCAGTGTTTGCCCAAATGCAGAGAGATGTGTGATATGTTGAATAAAGTATGCTGTATGGCATTGCAAAATGTTTCCTTCCGAGACCATCTTGTAGAAAAACGACTATCACAAGACAGTGGGACGAAATGGTGACGCACAAATGGGCATGCAGCCGACGGTGAACGTGACATGCTGTTGCCGGGTGCCCAGCTGGCACGGCGGAAGCCAGGGGGAGGGGGGGGGGCGCTTTTTTTTCCGCGCTTGCACTTTGTAGCTGAACGGTTCTGCATAAGTTGATGCCGGCTCTGAGCGCTAGGCTTGCGCGACAGAGACGGTGGCTTTCCCTCTATTTTTTTTCTTCTTGCTCCGGCTCTTAGCGACTGTATTCGTTACTTCCACACCGCACGACTTTCACGGGTATTTTTTATTGCTAGACTCCCTACACTTTCAGTCAGGTGGTGGATAAGCAACGGCATATAGGCTGCCCGATCCTGCGTACGGACTAAAATCCTGTCTATAGGGAGCCCAGCAGTAAAAATACCCGTGACAGACACGCTGCACGGAAGTAACGCACAAAGCCGGTAGGAAGAGGCCCAAGAAGAAAAAAAAAGAGAGAGTCGCCGTCTCTGTCGCGCCAGGCTGGCGCCAGAAGCCCGCATCAACTAACGCAGAGCCATTGAGGCACAAGGGTGAGCGCCGAAAAAGAAATAGAAAAAAAAGCCCCTCCTTCCCCTTCCCCCGGCCGCCGTCGCGCCAGCTGGGCGCCCGGCGCCGGCATATCACGTTCACCGTCCCCTGAATGTCGCATGCATTCCGTGGCATTTGTGCGTTACCGTTTCGTCCCGCTGTCTTGTGAGTCATTTTTCTACAAAATGGTCTGAGGCGATAACATTTTCCACTGCTATACGGCACATTTTATTCAAAATATCATACATCTCTCTGCATTTGGGCAAACACTGGAATGCGCAGTCAAATTGATACTCTTTTGATTTCAATAGAAGAGTACAAACAACCTTCTGTTTATCAGTTGTCGAGGTATGACATTGGGTTGTGCACTAAATAGAAGAGTACTAGTGGATGCACGACAACTTACGGAAGCACCGGCCTGTGTATGTTGATGCTCATGTTCTACGAAGCAAGTGGAACTGATGATTTGAGAAAAACATGGCAAAAAATTAAACCGAAGGCAGCGAGACAGAAAAAGTTGAAAATTTAAAATCCCTTCGTTAATGTTTCATTAGTGGTTGCGTAATTTGATCATGAACATAAAGTACAGAAGTCAGAGGACAGGTGCAGAAGTCTTTAGGAGGGCGTATGTCCCGGACATTTGCTCACTCTTTTGAATATTAAGTACAGTTCTCATATTTCAGCACGAATTTGTAATAGTGAACCACAACCAAGACAACCAGTGTACCGCTGAGGAGTTAGGGTACCAGCTATAAAAATCCCCATTTTCTAAAGATCAGCTGCATGAAGTAACAATAAAGATTTGGAGGTTCGCTCCCGCACCATTTATTGACCCCAACTGGACGCGGACCTTAGCGAAAGAGATGTGCAGAAGCATTATTTATTTGGAAGGACACCGATCTGTCCGTCGCTAATTTGTGTACGTCATACTTTACCTTGGCACGCGTTTCGGCATTCACTTGAACAGCGGTGTGATGCTGAATAAAGGTAAAAGTAGCCACTGCACATAAATAGGATTAGTTAAAGCTGAAAATGAGTAATAACCACTCTATATAGCGAAACGATGCGCATAAACTCTAATGGCAGAAATAAGTAATCGTCGGAATGCTAAAAATGGTATGATTGATATGTGGGGTTTAACGTCCCGAAACCACCATATGATTATGAGAGACGCCGTAGTGGGGGGCTCCGGAAATTTCGATCACCTGGGGTTCTATAACGGGCACCCAAATCTGAGCACACGGGCCTACAACATTCCCGCCTCAATCGAAAATGCAACCGCTGCAGCCGGGATTAGAACCCGCCACCTGGGGTCAGCAGCCGAGTACCTTAGCCACTAGACCACCGCGGTGGGGCGGAATACTAAAAAGGCGATGCTGCCACCGCGTGCAGCTCGCGGCAGTTCGCGCGTACGAGATGCAAATGTTAGAGTAGGCACGCTACAATAATTATGCCACGTTTACGTACGAAAGCGCATTGTCTTCAAACAGCTGAGAATAGGCTGCTGTCACTGACACTCGTCTACCTGCCGACACAAGTCAGCCAAATTTCTCACAGCACACGCACGTGCGAGAAACATACGCAGGTTTCGACAGCCGAACACAGCCTCGTCCGTGATTTTAGGTGAGCCTAACACCCTCGGTTCACGGAGAGGCACTAAAACGGCGCACAAACACACGTTAATCGTTCTTGCGGAACGGTGCACAACGAATCGAATTCAGAGCAGAAAGCGCTCACCTTGGTTGTCTCGAGTTCATGAAGCCCTACAAACTATTCGCTGATCAAATGCATGCATATGGCACGAAAACAGTTTAAGGTTCCGCCGACGGTTTGCGAAAAGCCACTTAGTAGATATAGAGCCCCGCAAAAAGGCTCGCCTTCATGTGGTGGCGCTGTTGCGCTGTAATAAAAAAAGTTGCCTGTGGTGCTGTGGTAAAGACATCTGGTTCACGTGCATGCGGTCCCGAGTTCGATTCCAGAGCTGTGTGTGCTTTGCATGTAAATGTAGCCAATGTAGATGATTGTGATGCTAATCGATTTTCAATTACCTGTAGTCATAATATCCGCCGCATTATCGGCGAGAAACCACTCTCAAAAGCGCAAAATAAAACTTCTTTCCGTCACCGCATTAGGGCTGTCCCACCTACGGAAATGTGATGCCTAAGCGCATGCTGTATCCTGCCAGGAAAAATTTGACCAAAAATCCCGGTTAATCTTTTCCAGGCTACTCTGAAGGCCACTTCAAATGGGGCCGGTTTCTCTGGGACACGGCTATGGAGCCGCTTAGAAGCGTCGATAATTTTACTTGATTTTCTGCCTGGAGGAGTGTGGTCTAGCCAGGATTTGACTAAGAGTGTACAGAAAGGATTTTAGTCAGTACGCAGGAGCGCGCCGCCTACATGCTGTTTGTTGTCCGGCACCTGACTGAGAGAGTGGACTACGTCTAGACTGAACGTTACTGGCTGTGCGACGACCGTGAGCTGGTTACAGGTGTTTTTTGGTCACTTCGCACTGTCGCACTGTGAGGTCCACGGTGTTCGCCCATTCGCACTGTGAGGTCCACGGTGTTCACTGGATATGTTGGGCAATGTAAAAACAAACATCGACATGCTTTCCTTGTTGGAGAAGAACGCCGCACGCGTTCAGTTTTGTGTATGTGGTATGAAACACTGCGCGTTACATAGCAGTCAAAACTCACACTTTATATTCTTCAGTAGGCTACCTCGACGAATGCTTGGTTGACTGAAAGACGCCGTTGGGCCGCATATGCGACTGTTTAATTCTGATGCAGTTGAGATTACGGTAAATAAACACAATACTGGTATTGCGATTGTGCTACCAAAACATGAGAGATAGCTGACGAAAAAAGGGGATGATGATAACTCAAGCACTTTCACTGTGTAGAACGTGGCGAGTAAATGTAGGTCGGCTAATCGTAGCTTCTCACAATATTCCGGCAAAATTACTTATCGCAATAGCAAATGGCACAATCACGCACTTATTTATCTGGAGCGTAAATGCATTCGGTTGACCACCTGATAAATATCAGTACGTGATAAAATAGTAGTACGATATCTAACGACTGGAGGGCAATGTAGTTTAACGACAATAATTAGCCCATTTCTCACCCATATACGCGTCTCCAGAAGAGCAAATGCTAAAATGCTTGCGTTACAGATCAAATAATACTTTCTTGCAATGATATATATAAGAAATATTCAGCAGTTGCCATGCTTTTATTCGCCAGTTGGAGCAAATTAAAATTAGTTACAGAAAAAAATACTTGCCTTCAGTGCAACCAGAAGATTTGTCGGTGATTTTTACTCGCGCGCGAAGAAAAAAAAAATATACGCACGCTGAACCCACAATAAACGCGCCCTCTAGAGATAGCCGGGCGCGTGAGGCGATATTTGCTGGTTTTGCTGGAGAGCGCGGCGATGGGGACGGCCGTAGAGAACCACGCCACGCGTCGGCGATTTCGGAGACCATGACTCTACGTACAAGTCAATGCAGTGACGTTGGTCCTCTACGTAGACGACTTGATCTGACGTTGCCAACAGTGGTACGTGGCATGGCAAAAATCTTTAACACTACATGCGTAGTTTATGTAATTTGTTGCTTGAATTGAATAATAAAACTTGAAATTTAATTAAGACGCTATAAGAAAAAGAACGCGTCTTTATTTAATTTTTTTCCATGAATTGCAAGGATATGCGGGGCTAATGTGACTGCGATTCGCATGCGTTCATGTCTCTGCGGTAGGTGCATCAAGCAGACGCCTACCCCAGAAAAGAAACTATTGCTCCTGCACGTGTCACGTACCCTAACGTGAGATCACTTCACGCTATTTATCCTGACGTGTTCCCTAATGACGCTTGCCTCGCATGTGGGGACAGATGTATCCACGCTGGCGCACATGCTCTGGGAGTGCAAAGTAATGTACACTAACCCCGACACTACATCAGTCAGATGGGAGGCGGCCCTACGCTGCTCCATCTTGGCCGACTAACTTTGGGCCATCCAGGAGGTCCGCGGAGCGGCCGATAGGCTTGGCCTAACGGTCCCGACGTAGGAGTCATCCGCTGCGCGCTGACGCGCGCCTTGCAGGACCGTAATAAAGTTTCGCAACCAATTAACCAATCATGCACGTTTGGGCACCCAGATTTAGTTGCGCGCCCGCAGCAGCCGTACGGACGCAGCCTACCAGCGATTTGCAATGGGAGGATGCGTTCGTATGGCTGTGCAGTCGAGTTTTACAGTGTGACTGCAGCGCCAGAACGCAATGTTTACCGGAGAACAAAACGCAATAGGTTGAGATCAGTCGAAATGGAAGGCGATGCCCGCGTATCCCTGCCCACGGGTGTGGGTGAATCAAAGCAGGAATGCACAGGGACGCGTGCGCGCGTCTGTTTTCTGCGTGCCTTAACCGGCCAATGTCAGCGAACTTAGGATCGGCTAGTTCCAGCAACGCAGCTTCCTCTGGTCAGTGGCCGGTACGTATTATGCTCCTCTATTTCATCGCGTCTAAGCCAGCGTTTTGAAACCATGGAGGAAGGAAAAATATAGGATGGAGCGTTGTGCAATGCCATTGAAGTCCACCAAGTCGGCACAACACGTGATCAAAACGTCAGTGCACGCGGTAGGTTTTTGTTCTCTTGGTTCGTTTTGTTCTGAAAAGGGCTTCATCGCTTGTAGTGCATTACCGTCAACGCTGTGCTCGCGTTTGTTGACTTTGGCGTGGAGTAGTACATCTTTATTAGGGCAGCTGACGGGGTCCTCAGATCGCCACCTCATCAGCGCGTTTGATGACCCGGAGCTGGTGTCCAGGCTTGTGGTCTTGAGGATTCTCTCCCAGGCCTCACTTGACGGTGACTGCCTTAGGATCTTTGGCAGGGAGAGGGGGGTTCTCTGAAGCTAAAAAAACTTTCGCTATCAATGATATTCACGATCACTGTGGGAGCACTCGGGTCGTCAGAAATAACCATGGGAAGCGCTGGCACCCCGCAGGGTTCCGTGATATCTCCTTCGTTGTTTGACCTCACCCTCTTTGGTCTTCCTTCAAAACTACAAACGATCCAATGACTTTATCACACCACTTATGCCGACGAGATCACCCTCTGGGTGCGCGACGTCAGTGACGGTTTCATTGAACAGAAAACAGGAGGGGATTGACACAGTGGAAAGGTATTTACAAGAAACTGGACTATCGTGCTGGGCGGAGAAATCTGAGCTACTGCTATATCGTCCTACACTTAGCGGTCCGCCACCTAAACAACAACACCAAGCGCGAGCACACGCTGATATAAAACTCACCACAAGAGACCGTCACGCAATACCAACCGTGGATAAATCGGAGTGCTAGGTCCGATCATATAAAGTAAGGGTACCAACGGAGAGACAGTTCGCAACATTGAAGCCAGAGTGTCTAACATGATGCGCCTCATTAGGCGCATTACCAATAAACACAAAAGCACAAAAGATGCTAGCGTCATCCGTCTGATCCAATCATTTGTTCTAAGTCACATCACCTATACGGTGGCGTACCATCGATGGTTCGCTGCAGACAAGTCAAAACTCAACAGCCTAAGTAGGAGAATTTACAAATGAGCGCCAGATTTGCCTCAAAACACCGGCACCGAACTCATCCTTCAACATGATTTACACAATATACCCTTGAGCAACTTATTGAGGTGCAGCAAGTCTACCAATTCGAGCAATTAGCCAAGACTAAGCCAGGCCGCCAGATTTTATGTAATCTCGATATTTCTTACCACATTCAAGACGAAGACAAACATGACATAAAACGCAATATATGTGCCAAGCGCACAGTATCACCCTTATGGAGAAACATGCACCCTCAACACAACAAGGGCAGACGCGTCAGTACAGCCAGAGCCTCTCAAAGATGTTTGGGCGCAACCATGAGGCGGTCTTTGTCGACGCAGCGCGTTACCAGGAACGTCACCACTTCGTGGCTGCTGTCGTAGACCACACACAACAATGCAAAAGCAACGCTTCAATCATCTCACGGAACGTAGAAACAGCAGAGGAAGTGGCTATCTCGATGGCCATTGCCCACACTAACGCTTCTTGTGTAATAAGCGACTCGCAGACAGCCGTTCCAAATTACGCCAGTGACAGAATCTGCCCGGAGGCATTGCGGATTCTTAGTACAGGCAAAATTCACGGGGCGGACACATACGTGCACATCCTTTGGCTCCATGCCCACTCAACACTAGGTAACACGGAGGACAGTCCGAACGAAGTGGCACAGAACGCGGCTCGAGGTCTTACGTTCCGAGTCGCGTCAGACGAAGCAGCCACTCAAACGGACTTTTCTGTGCTGGTGTGGGAATGGAACGATCGGCTCACTAAATTTAATGACATAACTCAACACTATCGACTGCAAAGGCGGGAGTACCCTCCACCTCACGCCAAGCTTCATCGGGCACATTCTGTTCAGTGGTGGCAGCTACAAACAAGCACATACACGAAACACGTCATCATGCACAACATATATCCCGATGTCTATAGTTCTAATCTATGCCAGTACTGTACCACCAGAGCCACTCATGACCATATCCTATGGGAATGTCCCAAATTTGTCAGAATTTCTGGGGTCGCGGCCTCCAATGAAGACCTTCAGGCACGTTGGCGGACTGCGCTGCTCAGTTCGGGCGATCCAGCAGAACAAGGAAGCTGCCGGGAGACTCGGCCTCTCCATAAGCTCCTAGTTGGGAGCCCAGCCCAGCAATCTGCCGGAAATTAATAAAGTCTACCTCTCTCTCTCTCTCTCAATAATCTTAGGTAGACACGTCTCAATGATTGTGGCGTAAGATTGTTGCGAGAAGTTGAAGAGCGAAAGTCTTACTACGTGGCTGTGTTCTGTTGCAGGTAGGGTTGTTTCTGCGGTAAGGTTGTGCTGCCGCTCGTGTTTTTGTACGAGGTGTATCTTGCCATTTCAGAAGCTAAGCTCTTAATTTTTAAAGGGAGGGTAAACACCCACCCTGGTTTCTAAGCCTTCCTTTACTAGCGATGAGCAAGATAGGGAGTCTGACAATTCGGAGTGTATTTTTCCCCATCATTTGCCGATGCATGTCGCAGACTTTGGGATGAAGATTGTTTGCTTTCGATGACCGACCACTCGTTACAGTTGTCCATAAAACTAGTGCTGGAAACAGCGGTGACCAGTACTCGTAAGAGGTATGAAGCTACGATGCGAAACACCTGGTTTTGTCTGAAAGGCAGTTCGTCGCGAAACGCTACGCCGGTTTTTATTGCCTGTATTATTAAGCATTGCGAGAGCGGAGCAAATAATGGTCATGGTAACTGGTAGAGTTCTCTGAAAAAGGAACCGAAGTATTTGATCTCTGTTGTTATTATCGTACAAAGAACCAGTATTTGAGTGGTAAGAAGGAATAGTATATCGTATGCATGTTTTAACTCTTGAAATATTTGTGTCACAGCTTGAGCGACAAATTAGGAAGATGCCTACAATTCATTGGTACACTACTTGAGCACTGGCTTGGTTACTGTTTAAAAGCCCCGCCGCGGTGGTCTAGTGGCTAAGGTACTCGGCTGCTGACCCGGAGGTCGCGGGTTCGAATCCCGGCTGCGACGGCTGCATTTCCGATGGAGGCGGAAATGTTGTAGGCCCGTGTGCTCAGATTTGGGTGCACGTTAAAGAACCCCAGGTGGTCGAAATTTCCGGAGCCCTCCACTACGGCGTCTCTCATAATCATATGGTGGTGGTATTGGGACGTTAAACCCGACTTATCATAAATATATATATATATATAATATATATATATATATATATATATATATATATATATATATATATATATATATATATATATATATATATATATATATATATATATATGGTTACTGTTTCAAACGAAATGAAAATTGTAAACCCGACTTGCATTGATTTGTAACGTAAAATGACTGTTTTCAGAGCGGGCCTGCAGTGTGTCTAGCGCTTGAGCTAAACTGACTTGAAATACGTGACAAGAAAGTTGTGCAACACTCATGTGTCGGTGGCGGTTATGCTACAGTGTACTAGTTATTCCGTGAATAAATCAAAGTACCGGACAATAGCTGTACGGGTGTAAACTGCTGGCTTTCATCACTTGACGGCCGCTCGCGAAAAGAAACTCCAACAGACTCCTGTGCCGGGGAAGCGCGTTTTGCTACACCAAGCCGGCATTAGCCATGTTACTGGAGCTGGCTAATGACGAAACACTGCCGGCCAAGTTCTGGATGCAAAATTCTGCCAGCTGCCTCGAGATTATCCACTCCCGGGAAGGATACACATTTATAATATTCGTCACAAAAGTGTGAGGAATACATGCGTCTGATGCTCACATTGGTCTCGCTAATTCGACTGAATTGCACGTCAAACGTTGGTTCGGGATCCTTTCACGACTCGCCCGAATTTGTCGATTGCACGGAACGAACGAAGCAGAAGAGGCGCTGAGAAAAAGGTAATGAGACCACAATCAGAAGTGCAGGCGGGGACACCAAGCAGCGTACAGATGAGCTGGGCGCTCCGTGAAGCGGTCAAACCGTCACTCTCCCACTAAAAACTACCGAGAGCCAAACAAGAACATCTCGGCAAGTCTCGTTTATTGCGTTATCTCACGGCAAAATGTCACGTGTTGGGCTGACTTTTATCGCTTCAAAACGGGTTGGCTTGCCATGGCTGGGTGCGTGACGTCATGAACCTTCCTATGTTTTTCCTTCCTAGATATCCCAAATCATCCCGCAGAAACAGGCAGTAGACCACAAAATAACACTGGTGCACAAAACAACGCTGCTCGCTTGCTGAGGCGTTCGGCTTGTTCGGGAACAGCATGCACAGCTGACCTCTTGGTCGGATGCCGGAGAGGGTAGGGACGTGATTTGGCCTGCGAAGGCTACGCTGGGGAGTGGCAAGGATTTTAAACTCACCTCCTCTCATCCTCGCTTCGCGCCAAAAGTTTTCTCAGCTCGTAATAAACCGATTGTAAAAAACTAAGGGGAGAAGTTCCTTGTGCCGTGGGTGGTGCATCCGCCATGTATCTAGTAGTAATAGTAGTTGTAGTAATAGTAGTAGGTGGCCATCTCTCGTTTAGTCTTTGGAATGTCCGCTGAATGGACGGTACTTGATGGACGAACGGATTCACGCACGGAAGCCCGGATGGACTCACAGACAGACAGATCGAAGGACTAGCCCATGGACGAATGCAGGGACGGATAAACGGGCGGATGGGCAGACAAACGAACAGACGCACGGACGGACGCACAGGCGGACAGATGGACGCATGGACAGAGGGACGAATGAATGAACGTGTGAACGAAAGCACGGACGGACGGATGCAAGGACAGGTGGACGAACAGACAGATGGATGTATGGACGGACGCGCGAAAGAACGCACGGACGCATGGATGCACGCATAGAAGGACGCACGGACAGAAGCAAAAACGAACGGACGTACGGAAGCACGGACTGACGGACGCTTGGCCCCACTCATCAACATTCACTCCTATGATATGCTGTGATTTTTTGTGGCATAATGCGCCTCATCGGACGCACAACTTCCACGGTCTAACTCACATTTGTTGTGGGGTCTGAAGAGTGGCCCTTTAGGTATGAAGTCAAGTGGAAAAAAACTGGCAGATCCCACGTGCAGTGGGAATTGATAATATGCGAAGCACGAATAAGTAAGGTTGATATGTCACTTTAAAATCAGCACAACGTTACGAGGTGGAGGAAAATGATGCCGTACATAACTTGCGTGTGATGATTATGATGTTTGGATGTGTCGTTTACCTTCGTCATCTATTCGCGTCACGTAATACCAAATTTAGTATAAGTGTAGCTGGTGAAACGGCCGTGATCATGCTATGAGCGTGGATATGTCGTTATGTTCGTACAAAACACGCGGGTCAGGATTATCATGTTTGCGCCAGTCATATAGTTTGTTTTTCGTTGACGTCCCGTAACACCAAATTTGGTATATGTGGAGCTAGCAAAACGGCCGCGAGCGAATTATGAAGGACCCAATATAATTTGATGTTGCGTTGACGTGCGCGTACGCTGAGCACAGCGACGCTACGTTAGCAAAACGCGAGAGCTCTATAGTACGCCGCCAGGCGCGACCGGAACGACCAGCATTTGTCGGCGCGGCCCGACACAAACAGCGCGAAATGCGACGTGCTGCATTTCGCGCCAATGCGTTACCCAGACAATACTGCGTTTCCCTCTTTTCGTGACGAAGGGATGCCAAACGCGCTGAAACGCGCATGCGTCAAAGCAACGCAGCGCAGCACGCGCCTCCGATTGTGTAACAGGGCCGGTGCCTGGAGTGGCAACGCCGGCGTGAAGAGACGAAATGAACGCAGGCAAGCACGCGCACCACGTCACGTCAAAATGTATTGGCGCCTTGACTGTAGCATGTAGTCATGTCGTCACATGACACGCATCTCATGACTGTATATCATGTTTGCACCAGTCACATACCTTCGTCATCCATAGACGTCACGTATTTCCAAATTTGGTATATGTGAGGCTAGCGAAACGGCCGCTAGCGCATCATGAGTGTGGCATGTAGTCATGTTGCTACATGACACGCATCTCATGATTATCACGTTTTCACCAGTCACATACTTTCGTCATCCATAGACGACACCTAATACGAAATGCGGTATATGTGAAGCTAGCAAAACGGCCGCGAGCGCATCATGAGTGTGGCATGTAGTCATGTCGTTACATGACACGCATGTCATGATTTTTCCGTTAGGGTCTGTCACCTGTGTTTGACATGCACTCATATCATATCATACCAGTTTTGCAACATGACTTGTGAACAAAAACGCCGGAAGAGCTGCAGGACAATGAAATGCAAATCACGACATTCGTTACATACATTTAATGATTTTCATGTTATGACTAGTCAAATATGTTCTCGTACAGTCATGTTATCAAGTTACCAAGTTTGGTAACGATACCATTATCGAAACGGCCAGGAGAGCTTAAAGTCGTACGCGGCTAGATAGATAGTTACGCTAAAGTCGCCGAAGGTCGCTAAGAAATGTTTCACGTTTAAAAGCAAATTTTATTCGGCGCGAAGCTCCTTAAGCGGTGCCTCTGGACATGCATGTGTGTGTTGGTACGTGACGGTATGACTCACTCAGCAGGTGTAGACAGACAGACAGACAGACAGACAGACAGACAGACAGACAGACAGACAGACAGACAGACAGACAGACAGACAGACAGACAGACAGACAGACAGACAGACAGACAGACAGACTCTTGTTTTACCGATAAAATTCCCCGAAGATTCGCCCCACTCATCATCATTCGGTCCATGTATATGCTGTTAATTTTTTGTCAAAATGTCGTTTTCTATTTTCTGGTTACCTTGAATGCCTAATTTATTGCCCGTGATTTTGCTGCCTAAATCTTCCATCTATGTAGTTTCTTTCCAAAGATACAAGTAAAGATGTTCGACCACTCCTCATTTACGAAGCCGAAACTCAAAGTTCCATTTGTGTGTAATCATTCAATTAGCTTGATATGTATATTGTTGGTTATTTTGCACTCATATCATGAGCAAACGTGTAGTAATTCTTTAAAAGCGGCTTCAACACATCATATTTAGTCATAAAAGTCATAATCTTCTCACCAAGTGAACGCATAACAAAATAGATGCGTTTTTCACTCTCAACGGCACTTATGAGAGCCTGTAAATAATCAAATTTGCTTTGTACGATGTTGTTCATGATTCAAACATTGGCAATAGAACAAAATTTTGTTGTTTAAGCAAACTAGGGTCAAGCCTGACCGTTACTCTGGAAAAGCGTGCCTCACAAACGATCAGCAGCGCAGGGTAGAGCACCTCATCATGTCAACGCTGCTGCAAAACAACCTAAAAATAGAATTGCTGCTAAAGAAGTTGCACAGAATAGTAAGGACCACGATGTAACTGGTTACCACTATTACGAATATTGGCCTTCCCGAGTGTTTTGTGTAAGCACTGCACTTGTTTCAAATCTGTTTTATCAGTTTTCTCAACACTTATTGTTCTGACATTTTTTTTGGACGTGAACAGTCGTAGCTCTACTGATAATTGACAATTCTTATTGAAACATTGCGCACTTCATTAAAACAATATTAGGCGTGCAATGAACCTCAATGAGCAAAGTTTCTGCACGGTCTTCGGTGGGTTTCGGATCAGCCCGGCGAAGAGTTCTTGCTTGATCCCTTGCATGCGAAAACAAACCTTCTTCTCCGGCATGTAGAGGTCAGCTGGTGAAAGAGTGCAGTCGTATCTTCCATGAAGAGCAGCACGTTATTATTTGGCGTCTACACACTGGTTTCAATGAGGGCTTCAGCCTTGTCCTAGCGGACTACACTTGGGAAGGTGAGGAGGTAGCTGGCGCGAAAAACGTCCCATGTTGTGAGGCTTTGTTCTTCATTCTCGAACCATGTTAGAGCAGCGTCTTCCAGGGTCAAATAAACATGTCGAAGCTTGTTGTCATTGCTCCTGTAATGGAAAGCGCGACCGGGTCGTATGCTTCTAGCCACATTTCCGGATAATCGACGGATGACCCGCGGAACGTTGGTGGCTGCCGGAGCGCTCTTAGTGCAGATGACAGGGGGCAGTCTTGTGCTTGTGGTTGGGGTCGCTGTCTTGGTTTACCTGGTGTTTTGCGGCAAATGTCCATGTTCCGGTTGTACTCTCTGCTATTTGCGGCTGATTCGACGATGAAGGTTGTCTTTTGCATGTTCTTCGCGGCTTGGGCTGGGTTCACTGCTTGACGGGGTGTCCGGTACACGAACGAGCAGCACCTCCACCAGATGTCACGTGAGTCATGAATTTAATGAAGACAGCAGACGGTACGTCGAAGTAGAAATATTTTATTAGACTGAACGTGTGGTCAGTAAACGGAAATTCTAATCGCATCTATTCACACTGTCACTGATGGTAGTGAGCACAGCGTCTGTCGCCGATCAGCTGACAAGTAGTGGTGTGCATTGGCATTTATACATGTGCTGTATAATGTTCCAGCCTTTTCGCTGGAAGCCTCATTTGTTCCAGAATAATCTGCAATGTTTGCGTTCTGTGTGTAATCGCAACGGAAGGCCCAAGATCATCTCAATGCTGTTTAATCCACTGGCTTGGTTGGCACAAGGCAGCACTCGCACGTGTCCTGAGGTGATCGCAAAAGTAGACAAAGGAGTGGGGCAATATGCGAGAGCTTGCAAAATGCGTTTCGGGGTTCTGCAGCTATTCGCAGACCCAACTGAGCGCTCGCCACGTAGCGGCAGTGCCTGAAACAACGTCGCCTGAAACTGGCGCTAACAGGGTCAACCTTGAAAGGAGGATATGCTGCCACGTTGCGCGTTGAGAAGCGGCCCCATAGTTTCTTTATTTTTGGCACGCTGCACGTGCGAGCACCAAAAAAAGAAAGCGATGTCCAAAGGGCACTAAAAAGACGAGTACTATTTTAATCTTGTACTTAAAAATATTTCTTAACAAAATAGGTTAAAAAGTAACTAAAACTCTTCGAAATTGTTCCCATCAGGTTACTACGGCAGTTTGAAATAATAAATTGAAGAGCATAATACCTGTGGTGTAACATTCTTTCAATAAAATTTGAAATTTCGAACATTGCATTCGCGAACCTTACAGTGTCAGTACGTGCCATAAATTGAAGGAAAAACAAACAGACAAACAAACAAACTAACAAACAAATTGCTGTTTGCGGCAAAGCTCGGCGTTGCTGTTGAAATATGGCAACGTATCGTTCTATCACTTCCCGTAGGATGCAGACGGTGTGCGATAGAGAACGACGTTGATAAGAAACTGATGCATTGAAAAGAAGGTGACGGACACTATATGGTAGTTCTTTCCAATCAATTCGCTCGCAGTAACTTCATTATTCTCGGTTAGTACACCGTTATTTAGCGTGTACGCATTAGTCACGCGGGTTCTGGTAATTAGGGAGGCGATTGCCGGGCTAATTCCGAGGACCGAATTATCGGCCCCCTGAACTGCACCACGAAAGCGTGGACAATATAGAAGTGGTCCTATTTGGCGCGCCAGCAACTTCTTCTTTGTGGCCCAAAGAACAAGTCAGAGCCGAGAGTTGATAAACAAAACAAAATTATATTCTCAATTAAATCAGCAGATTAAATCGATACAAAAATATGCACACTCCACAATAGTTGAATACGACATGTCACCAACCGAACAACGTAATACACAGTACAAACAGCCACAATCGAAACAATGGACACAAAACAATACGCACTACAATGCAGTCGCATGCATCGAACAAGTAAGACACTTAAAGACTAAAGAGTTCTGAAACTCATTTAGTCCAAAGACCTTGGAACAAAAGTCTGAATCATACTCTTCCAAAAATCACTCACTAAAAGTCCAGCGCTGTTGTTCCGCTGCCCTGGAAGCTTCTCGTCTAGGAAACCTCCCGTCTTCAATTGGCCGCTCTTCAAGCACCAAACTTCTTCGCCAGTAACACGTCGGCTTCTCACGCGCAGCTGTTGCCACGCGTCTTCGCTCGCTGGCGGTAGACACACACTCTTGCCTGTAGCACGAGTCTTCACCCCTCAGGTAAAAATCCTCTTCTTCTCCTCCTTTGTCACTGAGGACAAAAGGCTTCACCGACAAGGCGGAAGACCCTACGCACTCTGGCGCGAATTGCCTTCTTCTCCTACGTTGTCACTGAGGACAAAACCTTCGCCGACGACACGGCGGAACACCCTACGCACTCTGCCACATACTTTCTTCTTCTCCCCATCTTCCATCTCTGCTGCTCGGTTAAATACCTTCCGCGCGAGATTCCAGAAAATTCTCATCATTTCGTCTGCGCGATACGCAGCGAAGGCTGGAAAAAGCGCGAGACGGTTCGAGGGCCGTCCACGACAGATGACGCAACCCTGCATCACCACGCCCCTTTCCATCGAGAACTTTCCAGGGCTTGCTCGGCCGCCGATGTGAGGAGGTTCGCCGGCGAACTTACGCTTCCGAGGGAAGAGAGACGCTCGCCCAGGGAGTCTTTGGATGCTTGTTTTCTTCTTTATCGTTGACCTCGAGGTGTCTTTCCGGCGCTTCGTCGACAGAATTTTGCGGCGCGCCCTTTTTTGAGCACTCCTTTTGTGACACTGCTCCCACTTGAAGAATATTATCTCATAATAATCGAAACCACACAAACGAGTGCGAACAGTCCCCACACTCTCAAAGACTGTAACACAGTTCGTCGCTAATGACAAGTCACATTCACAACTGATCACTCAATGCAATTGTACATTGCAACTCAATCTTACAACACGTAGAATATAGCCACAAGTACATGAATACAACCCTCCATTACATACTTCAAGCAATACAAATGTACAAAGCTCTGTCATTACAACAATTGTACAATACTATACATCACATCACCGCAACAAACACTTTGACTCGCTCGACATACACTTGTGACACAGAATAACAACCCCATTAACACAACACATTGATCTCAGCACTGCCAAACACATTCTAATTTGACCTCAGCACCTATCCTGTGCACTTCGAGCGGCGCTTGCGCCCTTTCTTGCGGTGCTCGCTCGATCTCTTCTTGTTTTTCCTCGTTATTTTCCGGCAAGCCCTTACCAACGACGGTATATGAGGCGGCGTGTCAGCCATCGTTGTAACTTCTGACATTGTTAACGGCTCATCACGCTCAACCGATCCTGTCCGGTTATTCCCCCGCTTGTTCATGTCACGACATTTGACCTGGCTGGCCGACTCCGTCAACTTTACACTGTCGCTCGGTTGAGGTCGTGCCGACGTAAGTCCAGCTGCTTAACACGTGAACTCATTCGACACGATCATCTCCTCATTCACTGTCTCTTCCACCAGGGCTTCCACCTGGGCTCGAGTGAAATCCTTTACGGTATTTTCTCCGCTGTATCTCGCGGTTTCTGTGTCAGCGGAGGCTCCATCTTCGGGTCTTCCCCCAAACGTTTTGGATCATTCGGCCCTCGCGCCCCGTCAATGTTTCCAATGATGAGGTCGTACAGGAGGTCGTCATGCATAGAGCAGTAACCTTGCCACTGAAGTACGGGATTTGAACCTCAATCTCTGCTCCGGGAAGCATCCGAACCGTACTGTCAATTAGGCAAACCGGTTACGTTTTTTCTGTTAACTCACTTTCCCGAACCAAATTTCTCCGCACGATAACCGTGGAGCTACCGGTGTCTCTTAACACCGTAATCTACTTGCCCGCAACTTTTCCAGGCAGCGCTGGCATTCCCTTTGTAACACCGGTTGGCTGTTTTGTCATTACAGCACCCACAATAGGAAGTTTCTCCCCATTTTCAACTCTACGAATCCACAGGTGACGGCATCACCATCAGATTTCGGTGCTGCTAGCATACAGGATACCTGGTGAATTTGACTCACTCCGTTACGACAAGCGTCTGCTTTGTGCCCAGTCTGACCACACTTGAAACATTTTACGACCGTGGGGCTCGTAAAGTTAGTTCGACAGCTGTTAGCGTGATGACCCACTCGGTTACACAGAAAACATCGCGGAACACTCTCCGGTGCACACTTCTTTTGTTCGGGTGCCAATTTCTTCGAATCTTCGGGACACTCCTTTTTTGGCTAAATTTGTGCCACCTTGTGCTTCCAAGAATTGGTCCGCTAATTCAAGCATGTCTTCAAGTGACTCATCCTCCCTCTCTTTCAAGTACAGCGACAGGCTTGGGTGGCAACTGGTAAGAAATTGCTCTCTAATTGGGAGCTCTCTAAGGTCATCGTACTCCTGTGCTGATTTTGAAAGTTCAATCCATCTGTTGAAATAATGGCAAAGTCGGGCGGCATACTGTGTAGCCGTCTCACCATCAGCTGGCTTCCCTGTCTAAAAGCTGTCCCAGAATCCTTTCACAATAAATCTAAATCGCTTCACTAAGGCAGCTTTCACCTTTGTATAGTTGGCTGCATTGGTCGTCGTGAGCCTACCGTACACACTGAGCACTTCGCTACTCAAACAAATACTCAAAGCAGTTGCCCATTGCTGTTCCGGCCAATTCTGGCTCCTCGCAATCGTCTCAAATCTGTGAAGGTACGCGTCAAGGTAGTCCTTCCTTCATCAAACGCTACGAGCAGCTTGCTTGAGTTCAAGCGGAAGCCGTGGTTCTCCTATTCGCTGCTTTCAACTCTAGCTTGGACCGGAGTTTCACTTCGCTGTTGCAAACGGAGCCGCTCGAGTTCCATCTCGTGCCGCCACTGCCATTCCCTTTCAGCCATCTCCGCTTCTATTTCTTCTTTCAGCTGTCGCTCCTTCGCCTCTCTTTCTTCTTTCGCACTTTCGGCTGCCAACTTTTCTCTCTCCAGCTCCAACTTCAATTGCTGCTCTCTTTCTTCTTTCGCTCTTTCAGCTGCCAACCTCTCTCTCTCCAACTCAGCTACTTTTTCTTCCTTGGCTCTCTCAGCTGCTAACCTCTCTCTCTCTAACTCAGCTGACTTTTCTTCTTTGGCCCTCTCTTTTTCTTCATTTTCCTTCTGGGTGACCCACTTCCGTAGTTCGGCGCCAGAAAGACCCATCTTCTCACCAAGAGCTACTAACTTTTCGAGATAGATGGTGTCTCGCAAATGAAACGTTGCCGCGTGAAAAAAGTATCTGCCTAAATAAGTCTATCGGCACACACTCCTGCACTCGTTAACGAAAACACTGAGCAACACACGAAATTGTTCCAATAGCACAGTCAAAACTCGAGGCTCTTTCTCACTACTTTTACACACTGTGCACCAAAAAGGACCTGTCGTGGACGCCAGAATAATTGTCTCGCGGGTCCCGTTAATTAGAGAGGCGATCGCCGGGCTAATTCCGAGGACCGAAATATCGGCCCCCCGAACTGCACCACGAAAGTGTGGACAATTTAGAAGAGGTCCTATTTGGCGTGCCAGCGGACGCCGGCTGTGGCCCAAAGAACATGTCAGAGCCGAGAGTTAATGAACAAAACAAAATTATATTCTCAATTATGGCAGTACAAATCGATACAAAAATATGCACACTCGACAATAGTTGAATACTATATCATCATCATCATCATCAGCCTGACTACGTCCACTGCAGGAGAAAGGCTTCTCTCATGTTACGCCAGTTAACCCGGTCCTGTGTTTGCTGCTGCCAATTTATACCCGCAAACTTCTTAATCTCGTCTGCCCACCTAACCTTCTGTCTCCCCCTAACCCACTTCCCTTCTCTGGGAATCTAGTTAGTTACCCTTAATGACCAGCGGTTATCCTGTCTACGCGCTACATGCCCCGCCCATGTCCATTTCCTCTTCTTTATTTCAACTATGATATCCTTAACTTCCGTTTGTCCCCTAATCCACTCTGCTCTCTTCTTGTCTCTTAAGGTTACACCTACCATTTTTCTTTCCATTGCTCGCTGCGTCGTCCTCAATTTAAGCTGAACCCTCTTTGTAAGTCTCCAGGTTTCTGCTCCATAGCTAAGTACCGGCAGGATACAGCTGTTATATACATTCCTCTTGAGGGATAGTGGCAATCTACCGGTCATAATTTGAGAGTGCTTGCCGAATGTGCTCCACCTCATTCTTATTCTTCTAGTTACTTCAATCTCGTGGTTAGGCTCTGCGGTTATTACATGCCCTAAGTAGACATTGTCTTTTACAACTTTAAGTGCACTATTACCTATCTCGAAGCGCTGCTCCTTTCCGAGGTTGTTGTACATTACTTTCGTTTTCTGCCGATTAATTTTAAGACCCACCTTTCTGCTCTCCTTGTCTAACTCCGTAATCATGAGTTGCAATTCGTCCCCTGAGTTACTCAGCAATGCAATGTCATCGGCGAAGCGCAGGTTACTAAGGTATTCTCCATTAACTCTTATCCCTAACTGTTCCCATTCTAGGCTTCTGAAAACCTGCTGTAGGCACGCGGTAGATAGCATTGGGGAGATTGTGTCCCCCTGCCTTACACCCTTCTTGATTGGTATTCTGTTGCTTTCTTTATGAAGCACAATGGTAGCTGTTGATCCCCTGTAGATTTCTTCCAGAATGTTTATATATACTTCATCTATGCCCTGATTCCGCAGTGTCTGCATGACGGCTGATATTTCTACTGAATCAAACGCCTTCTCGTAATATATGAAGGCTATGTATAGTGGTTGGTTATACTCTGAGCATTTCTCTATTACCTGATTGATAGTATGAATATGGTCAATTCTTGAGTAGCCTGTTCGAAATCCTGCTTGTTCCTTTGGTTGGTTGAATTCTAACGTTTTCTTTACTCTGTTAGCAATTACCTTTATAAATAGCTTGTATACTACAGAGAGCAAGCTGATCGGCCTGTAATTCTTCAAGTCCTTGTCATTTCCTTTCTTATGTATTAAGATGATGTTAGCGTTCTTCCAAGACTCTGGTACCCTTCCCGTCAGGAGACACCTCGTAAACAGGGTGGCTAGTTTTTCTAACACAGTCTGTCCTCCATCTTTCAGCAGATCTGATGTTACCTGATCCTCACCAGCAGCTTTGCCTCCTTGCATGCTCTGCAAAGCTTTTCTGACTTCTTCTATCATTACTGGTGGGGTGTCATCTGGGTTACGGCTAGTTCTTATAGTATTAAGATCGTGGTTGTCTCGGCTACTGTACAGATCTCTGTAAAACTCCTCCGCTATTTTAACTATCCTATACATATTGGTAGTTATTCTGCCTTCTTTGTTCCTTAGTGCATACATCCGACTTTTGCCTATCCCAAGTTTCCTCTTCACTGCTTTGACGCTTCCTCCATTTTTCAAAGCGTGTTCAATTCTCTCCTTGTTATACCTTCTTACATCGCATATTTTACGTCTATTATTCAACTTCGAAAGCTGTGCCAGTTCTATTTTGTCTGTTGTACTTGACACTTTCATGCTTTGACGGGTGCGGCGATGGCGTAGTGGTTAGAGCACCCGCCTCGCATGCAAGAGGTCCATGGTTCAAATCCCGGTGCCGCGCAGTTCCCAACCAGAAAAAAAACAATATGTCACACACCAAACAATGTACTACACAGTACAATCAGCCACACTCGAAACAACGGACACAACAACAATACGCACAACAATGCAGTCGCATGCATCGAATAACCAGGACACTTAAACACTAAAGAGTTCTAAAACTCATTCAGTCCAAAGTCCTTGGAACAAAAGTCTGAATGATACTCTTCCGTGAATCAATCACTCAGAGTCCAGCGCTGTTGTCGTTCCGCTGCCCCCGAAGTTTCTCTTCTAGGAAACCTCGCGTCTTCAATTGGCCGCTCTCCAAGCACCAAACTTCTTCGCCGGTAACACGTCGGCTTCCCACGCGCAGCTGTTGCCACGCGTCTTCGCTCGCTGGCGGTAGACACACACTCTTGCCTGTAGCACGAGTCTTCACTTCTCAGGTGAAATCCTCTTCTTCTCCTCCTTTGTCAATGAGGACAAAGGCTTCGTTGACTAGGCAGAACACCCTACGCACTCTGGCGCGAATCGCCTTCTTCTCCTTTGTCACTGAGGAAAAAACCTTCGCCGATGACACGGCGGAACACCCTACGCACTCTGGCGCATACTTTCTTCTTCTACCCATCCTCCATCTCTGCTGCTCGGTTAAATACCTTCCGCGCGAGATTCTAGAAAATTCTCATCACTTCGTCAGCGCGATACGCAGCGAAGGCTGGGGAAAGCGCGAGATGGTTCGAGGGCCGTCCGCCACAGATGACGCAACCCTGCATCACCACGCCCCTTTCTATCAAGAACATTCCAGGGCTTGCTCGGCCTTCGATGTGAGGAGGTTCGTCGGTAAACTTAAAGTTGCAAGGGAAGAGAGACGGGCGCCCGGGGAGTCTTTGAATGCTTGTTTTCTTCTTTATCGTTAACCTCGAGCCATCTCTCCGGCGCTTCGTCGCGATAATTTAGCAGCGCGCCCTTTTTTGAGCGCTCGTTTTGTGACAGCACTCTTGTGAATATTCAGGCTTTTGTTGGCGAGGAGTATAGTTTCGTTGATATAGGCAAGCGCCTAAGGCCACTGGGTAGGCCATGTAAGTCGCATGTATTTTTGGTAATTTTGGGTACTGTTTTCTCGGTGACTGAGAGGGAAATTCATATATTCCATGCACAGTTTTCTTTCTTCTAAATTGTCTGCTGTTTTACGTTAAGCAAGTGTAGTAAAATATGACTGATAATAAATAATTTCGAACTTTTTCCCACGAAGATCTGATTTTTGAGTTATTCGGCATATATGAAAGTTTGTAACTCAAAATTTATTACGCGCATAATTGTCATTTTGATTGAGTGGCTGTAAGCATTTGTGTGGAGTACAAAATCAAATATTCAGCTTTTTGTCTTCGAATGCATGAAAAATAAAGGTACCTAAGTAATTAAAACATGTTTTGAAATAATCGAGTTTAATGTTAGACAACGGCTGAAACGCGAACACACTTTGTCACAAGCTTTATTGAACTATTTTATTTGGTATCTAAAAGCTTGGTGTTCATTTCGAAACCCCATATCTTACATTGAAGCAAAGTGGCGGTTGAGGTCTGTGAAGTCGACGCAAGTTCTCACGACTCTAGATGGTTCTGGTACAAATACGATCGGTGCGCACCTCTCAGTCGACTCACCCGAAAGTGATACGACACCACGTCTGCATCCCTTTTCGGCCGTGGGACCGGCGGAAACGTAAAGAAACCTTTGTTTTTCGACGTGTGTCTTCTTTATATATATATTCTTACGGGTGATTGTCCTTATTTACAGATGAGCTGAAATAGCATGGGAAAGAGCAGCGTACTTCTGAGACAGGCCTAGTCCGCTTCACCCAACCACAAAGTCCAAGCGCCGCTGCTCTACTCTTCTTCTTCCGCGCCCCGTAGGCTCGCGCATCTTCGTTGCATTTCCCCCGGCAGCAGACGAAGCTCGCCGAGCGAGTTAAATAAGCCTCAAATGGTACTGTTTGAGGCTGGCTACGTGAACAATTTGCGTAGTGCGCGAACGCCGGTTATTGGCTGTGACTCGGGCGACAACGTAATTCACGTCACTGAGACAAGTGACTATCACGAATGGGCCGGAATAGTCTGCTAGAAACTTCCGGTACATTCCTTTTCTACTTACAGGAGTCCACAGCCAAACGTAGTCGCCAGGAGAAAACTTACGGGATATGCTTGGCATTGTAGTGACTCTTGCGGTGTTCTTGAGAAGACAATGTTGGAAGCAGCGATAGTTGAGGTGCTTCTTCAGCGCGACACGTCTGAGCGATGGACAGATCTTCCTGATGCGAGAAAGGTAACAGAGTTTCCAGTAAACTCCGTCGAGTTCGTGCGTAAAGCAGAAAGAAGGGTGAATGTCTAGTAACATCATGCTTGGCGGTGTTATATACGTAAGTAACAAACGGTAAGACGGCGTCCCACTTCCTGTGGTCAGCATCAACGTACATCGATAGCATATTCGTAAGAGTTCGATTTGTTCTCTCAGTGAGACAGTGAGTTTGTGGATGGTAAGAGGTGGAGTGGCGATACGAGAAGCCACAGAGGCGCAAAATTTCTTCAACCACATCGGCGATAAATTGTCGTCCACGGTGACTGATGACAACCCGTGGAGCACCGTGACGCAGTATGACCCGTTGTAACAGAAAAGAAGAAACAGCGGCTGCTGTGGCCGATGCCAGTGCGTCCGTTTCCGAATAACGTGTTAAATAATCCACGCACACTATAAAATATTGGTGGTGCGATGGGGTCTTAGAAAGGGGTCCGAGCAAGTCGATGCCGACTTTTTCAAAGGGGGATGTCGGTGGAGGGACGGGCTGCAAATAACTGGCCGGGGCAGTAGTGGATCGCTTGTGGCGCTGATATATAGCGCAGCTGGCAACGTACTGTTTTTAGTCTTCCACATTTTCGTCCAGTGGAACCTCTCACGAAGTCGATGTAGCGTACGTGTGAAACCGAGATGGCTGGATGTAGTGTCATCGTGCATAGAACGAAGGACGACCTGGCGCAGGCTTTCCAGCACCACTAGAAGCAAAGAGAGGCCGTCGGCTGAATAGTTTCTCTTATACAGGAAGCGAGTTGAAATTTTTAAGTTCTTGTCGGCGGAGTTATGTGCAGCTTCGAGCGTGGGTTTCAGAGTAGGGTCGCGCTGTTGCTCATGTTTGAAGCGGCTGGTATCCGGGAAGTCGGACGAGACAGAAACCAAATAGTCATCAATGTCATCGTCGTCAGCGTTGGTGTGTACTGAAGAAAGGCGCGATAAGCAGTCAGCATCTGTGTGACATCGTCCGCTCTTATAAGTTACAGAAAAGCTGTACACTTGGAGGCGCAACGCCCAGCGAGCCAGCCAGCCAGACGGGTTGATTGATTGATATGTGGGGTTTAACGTCGCAAAACCACCATATGATTATGGGAGACGCCGTAGTGGAAGGCTCCGGAAATTTCGACCACCTGGGGTTATTTACCGTGCACCCAAATCTGAGCACACCAGCCTACAACATTTCCGCCTCCATCGGAAATGCAGCCGCCGCAGCCGGGATACGAACCCGTGACCTGCGGGTCAGCAGCCGAGTACCTTAGCCACTAGACCACCGCGGCGGGGCAGCCAGACGGGTCGCGAAGTCCCACAAGCCAGCATAGTGAGTGATGATTGGTCACTATTATGAACTCGTGGCCATGTAGATACGGTCGGAACTTCTGAATGGCGAAGACGACTGCTAAGAACTCGAGCTCGGTGACGGTGTAGTTCCTCTCTGCTCGGGTCAGTGTCTGACTGGCATATGCTACGACGTGCTGACGGCTGTTGCTGAGCTGGACTAGCACAGCACGAACACCTAGCCCACTAGCATCAGTATGAATTTCAATCAAAGCATCTGGATCAAAATGCTTTAGGATGGGTCCTGAAGTCAATAAAAACTTCAGCTGTTGAAATGCAGCCTCACATTTATCATCCCACAATTACGGTGTGTCTTTATGAAGAAGGGACGTCAGTGGAGAGGCAGGTTATGCGAATTTCTTATTAAATCGGTGGAAATATGAGCACAGACCCAGAAAGCTTTGCAGCTTCTTCACTGTTCGTAGTGGTTCAAAGTTGCGAGCTACTTCGGTCTTCTGTGGGTCTGGTCGCACGCCTCTTTATCCACAAGAAAGCCTAATATGAGGGCTTGACGTTCTCCAAAATGGCACGTCTTGGAGTTCAAAACAAGGCCAGCTTCACGCAAGCATTCAAACACAAGCGACAAGCGGTGGTTATGCTCTTGAAAAGTCTTGCCGTAGATAATCACGTCATCTAAAGAGCAATGCGAATTTTTCATTTTAGTCCTCGGAGTACTGTATCAATAAATCTCTCGAATGTCGCTGGAACATTGTACAAACCAAAGGGCATAACGTTAAACTCAACGAAGGCTGGTTACGAAGGCTGTCTTCTCTTTATCTGAGGGATGCATAGGAATTTGCCAATACCCAGAACGCAATTCGACAGAAGAAAAATAGGAGGTAGAATGCAGGCAGTCCACTGCGTAATCTATACGTGGCAAAGGGTAGCCGTCTTTTTTGTGATGGCATTTAGGTGACGATAGTCTACACAGATTCTCCATAAATTATCCTTTTTCCTGACTAGAATGATAGGAGCTGCCCACGGACTACACGAATCTAGTATGACGCCCTTCTTAGGCATGTCTTCAACTTGCTCAGCGATGACTTTCCTTTCGGAAGGCGATACGTCAAAGGGCTTCTGGCGTATTGGCGGTGCTTGACCTGTATAGATGCGGTGTTGCGTACGTGAAGACGGTGGTGAAACGGTAGACGTCTCGTCTTGGGCAAAGTCAAAGACTAAGGCGTAGCGTGCAATCACCTCCTGTAGCAGCGACCGTTCCGTTGAAGGAAGTGACTTGTTGATCATACAGTAAATGCTAGCTGAATAGTCGGGGTACTAGTTGGCGTGTAATTTCTTTACATCCATCGACAGTGGAAGTGACCGTATGGTAAGAGTACTTTGCTCTTGAAAGCTTGCCAGCTTAAGTCCTGCAGGCAGAGATATGGGCTGCGCAGAAACGTTCACAGTGCACAAATCAGCACAACGATCGACGGTGAGCACGAGACAACGAGTCACAATAACGTTTTTCTTAAGTGCGTTACTGAAGTTTGGCTCGGCTAAACCGTAGTAAAAACTTGCCACAAGAACGCAAAGAGTTTACGCGAACCAAAATTGCCGTATTCAGGGCCAAGCAGACGTATTCAGACACGAAAAACACTTCCAAGCAGTCATCAACGGTATCTTTCGTCAATGGAGAGGGCAACACGGGACGAAAAATAATCCCACCACTACCCCAATCTAGAGTTGCACTCATCATCATCATCATCATCAGCCTGACTACGTCCACTGCAGGACAAAGGCCTCTCCCATGTTCCGCCAGTTAACCCGGTCCTGTGCTTGCTGCTGCCAATTTATACCCGCAAACTTCTTAATCTCATCTGCCCACCTAACCTTCTGTCTCCCCCTAACCCGCTTCCCTTCTCTGAGAATCCAGTCAGTTACCCTTAATGACCAGCGGTTATCCTGTCTACGCGCTACATGCCCTGCCCATGTCCATTTCTTCTTCTTGATTTCAGCTATGATATCCTTAACCCCCGTTTGTTCCCTAATCCACTCTGCTCTCCTCTTGTCTCTTAAGGTTACACCTACCATTTTTCTTTCCATTGCTCGCTGCGTCGTCCTCAATTTAAGCTGAACCCTCTTTGTAAGTCTCCAGGTTTCTGCTCCGTAGCTAAGTACCGGCAAGATACAGCTGTTATATACCTTCCTCTTGAGGGATAGTGGCAATCTACCTGCCATAATTTGAGAGTGCTTGCCGAATGTGCTCCACCCCATTCTTATTCTTCTAGTTACTTCAATCTCGTGGTTTGGCTCTGCGGTTATTACCTGCCCTAAGTAGACATAGTCTTTTACAACTTCAAGTGCACTATTACCTATCTCGAAGCGCTGCTCCTTACCGAGGTTGTTGTACATTACTTTCGTTTTCTGCAGATTAATTTTAAGACCCACCTTTCTGCTCTCCTTGTCTAACTCCGTAATCATGAGTTGCAATTCGTCCCCCGAGTTACTCAGCAATGCAATGTCATCGGCGAAGCGCAGGTTACTAAGGTATTCTCCATTGACTCTTATCCCTAACTGTTCCCATTCTAGGCTTCTGAAAACCTCCTGTAAGCACGCGGTAAATAGCATTGGGGAAATTGTGTCCCCCTGCCTTACACCCTTCTTGAGTGGTATTCTGTTGCTTTCTTTATGAAGCACTATCGTAGCAGTTGATCCTCTGTATATTTCTTCCAGAATGTTTATATATACTTCATCTACGCCCTGATTCCGCAGTGTTTGCATGACGGCTGATATTTCTACTGAATCAAACGCCTTCTCGTAATCTATGAAGGCTATGTATAGTGGTTGGTTATACTCTGAGTATTTCTCTATTACCTGATTGATAGTATGAATGTGGTCAATTGTTGAGTAGCCTGTTCGAAATCCTGCTTGTTTCTTTGGTTGATTGAATTCTAATGTTTTCTTTACTCTGTTAGCAATTACCTTTGTAAATAGCTTGTATACTACAGAGAGCAAGCTGATCGGCCTATAATTCTTCAAGTCCTTGTACATCTCCTTTCTTATGTATTAAGATGATGTTAGCGTTCTTCCAAGACTCTGGTACTCTTCCCGTCAGGAGACACCTCGTAAATAGAGTGGCTAGTTTTTCTAACACAATCTGTCCCCCATCTTTCAGCAGATCTGATGTTACCCGATCCTCACCAGCAGCTTTGCCTCTGTGCATGCTCTCCAAAGCTTTTCTGACTTCTTCTATCATTACCGGTGGGGTGTCGTCTGGGTTACTGCTAGTTCTTATAGTATTAAGGTCGTGGTTGTCTCGGCTACTGTACAGATCTCTGTAAAACTCCTCCGCTATTTTAACTATCCTATCCATATTGGTAGTTATTTTGCCTTCTTTGTCCCTTAGTGCATACATCCGACTTTTGCCTATCCCAAGTTTCCTCTTCAATGCTTTGACACTTCCTCCGTTTTTCAGAGCGTGTTCGATTCTCTCCATGTTATACCTTCTTACATCGCATACCTTACGTCTATTAATCAACTTCGAAAGCTCTGCCAGTTCTATTTTGTCTGTTGTACTTGACACTTTCATGATTTGACGCTTCTTAATTAGGTTCTTCGTTTCCTGGGAAAGCTTGCCAGTGTCCTGTCTAACTACCCTGCCTCCAACTTCCACTGCACACTCCGTAATGATACTCCTCAGATTATCATTCATTGTATCTACGCTAAGGTTGGTTTCCTCACTAAGAGCCGAGTACCTGTTCTGCAGCGACACTCTGAATTTTTGTACTTTCCCTCTCAGTGCTAGCTGATTGATTGGCTTCTTGCGTATCAGTTTCTGTCGTTCCTTCTTCAAGTCTAGGCGAATTCGAGACCGTACCATTCTATGGTCACTGCATCGTACCTTGCCAATCACTTCCACATCCTGCACGATTCCAGGGTGTGCACTCATTATAAAGTCTATTTCGTTCTTATTTTCGCCATTAGGGCTCCTCCATGTCCACTTGCGGTTTTCTCGTTTTCGGTAGAAGGTATTCAAAATCCGTAAATTATTGTGTTCTGCAAATTCTACTAGTAGCTCTCCTCTGGCGTTTCTAGTACCGATGCCATAATCTCCTACTGCCTGGTCTCCAGCCTGTTTCTTCCCTACCTTCGCATTAAAGTCGCCCATCACTATAGTATACTGTGTTTTTACCTTACGCATTGCCGATTCCACGTCTTCATAGAAGCTTTCAACTGAAGCGTCATTAGGCGCGTAAGCCTGTACTACCTTCATCTTGTATCTTTTATTCAGTTTAATTACGATACCTACCACCCTTTCATTAATGCTATAGTATTCCTCTATGTTGCCAGCTATGTTTCTGTGAATTAGGAGCCCCACTCCCAGTTCTCTTCTGTCTGCCAAGCCCCTGTAGCAAAGGACGTGCCCATTCTGTAGCACCGTATAGGCCTCATCTGTCCTCCTAACCTCACTGAGCCCTATTATATCCCATTTAACACCCTCTAGCTCCTCGAATAGTACAGCTAGACTTCCCTCACTAGATAAGGTTCTAGCGTTAAACGTTGCCAAGTTCAGGTTCCAATGGCGGCCTGTCCGGATCCAGAGATTCTTAGCACCCTCTGCTGCGTTGCAGATCTGACCGCCGCCGTGGTCAGTTGCTTCGCAGCTGCTGGGGACTGAGGGCCGTGAGTTATTTGACGTAATCATATGGGAGGTAGTGGCCAGATACTGCACCAGGGTGGCCAATCCTTCTCTGGTGAGGGAGTGCGTTCTCGGCGGTGTTAGCCGGTGAGGCCGCACCCCAGGCCTCTTAATGCGGTTCCATCAACACGCGGATTTTTTTTTAATCCGGTTGGGAACTGCGCGGTACCGGGATTCGAGCCACGGACCTCTTGCATGCGAGGCGGATGCTCTAACCACTACGCCATCGCCGCATATTCAATGCGGCAATATAAACAGCCTCAGCAACTTCTCTCACTGTCCTATCTCTGTGCTGAGACAACAACCTTGTTTCGCGAAGTAATTCGTAACACTTGCAATCAATGCAATGTAGGCACAGATTCGAGGAAGGGTGGGCCTTCAGAGATGCCCTGTGATCTATTAGTCGGGTATTCAAACACCTTCCCGTTTGCCCAATATAGCACTTACCACATGACAAGAAGATGAGCTACACCGCACTTTATCCACATTCAACAAACGTTTCTCGGTGATTGACCTCACACTCACACCACTTTTTTTTTCTTTGCCCTCGATTTCCTATTTATCGCTGCTCAGACTGGGCCCAACTTATTCCTGGACGAAGAAACCACGTTAACACCAAATCTGTTTCCCACCACTTTCATACGGTGGGAGAAGGCATGAAGATAAAGAATGCGCATGAACGGCAAACCCTTACGGATGCCCACCATGTCATTAACGCCTTGTTTAACGTTCTTTAATAATCTTTCACTGAGAAGACACAGCTTTCCTTCTGGAAAGTTGGATAACCTAAGCCTAGTAAGCTGGCCATCAAAAGCCTCCGACATTTGATGCGGGCACGACTTGAGCACTACATTCACGCAAAACATTTATACCTAGAATGACGTCGTGGGTAGCTCGCGCAAGCACCGCTAGTTGAGCTCTAAAGGTTTGATTTCCAACAGAAAGTTAAACAGAACAAACACCAACCGGGCTTGAAGTTTCTCCCTCTACGCCGCGGAACGTAGCACTCCGATTCCAGGCAAACATTACTTTCTTCCTAAGGCAATTTTAAAAGACATTTTCATTATGGAAACGGCAGCACCGGGATCAACTAGTGCAACAGTACTCACATTGTCCACAAAAACACTCACTTTGTTCTCAACCATTACAACACAAGGAAGTCTCAACCATTACAATACAAGGAGGTTTTGCGGAAGATGATTTCGCGGCCTTGCCCCCATTGGTCGCACCAGTTAGTTTCCCAGTGGTAGTGGCGTCCCCGAGCGGCGACGCGGGGACGGGAATCGCTGTTGGCGTGCGGGTAATGGGATAACGCTGCGGTCAGAGGAAGGCGAGTCAGCACGTGCTGCGTGTTGCCGTTGGAAAGAGCCCTGAAAAGGTCGAGACTCGCCAGCAGATACATAGGGCGTGTACACGTTGAATCGTGGAGCTCGCTGCTGGTGACGGTAGCAGTACCTAGCGATGTGTCCTGGTAGCCCACAGTTGTAGCAAGTACGGGTGTCGCGTCTAGTCGTCCCCGGTGAAGTAGACCTCGTCGGTTGATAAAAGCTGGGCGATGGTGACCGAGGAGTAAGTCGCCGTGATGCAGCTTGCCTGTGTTCCTGGTTTTCAAGTGGCCGTTCACTCCTTCGTTAGAACCGATCGGTGTAATTCGGGCGAGGGTCAAAGTAGCTCGGACGCATCCGAGGTACCAGTGGTTCACGGGGCCGTAGGTCGAATGCACACTGATGGCAGACACCGTTGGTGTCCACAGCTCGCAGTTTAGCAATTTATTCCTTAACCACTCGTCTTATAAGAGAAGAGATGTCCTGCGATGGGAGGTCGACACTTGCAATTGTGGGCAAGTTGTCAAGACGTCCGATTTTCGGTAAGACTCTCCTCCTCTTTAGCGCTTCAAACGCTCGGCAGTGTCTCCTTAGGTCGGTAGGTGTGTGTAGGTCTTTCTTAGTGATAAAAATTGTACACGTCTTCCGCGATGCCCTTGAGCAGATGACCAACCTTATCTTCATCAGACATGGTCGCACTCACGATTCCGCAAAGCTTCAAGACGGCCTCGATGTAGGTGGTGCATGTTTCGCCAGGTAACTGAGCTCTGCGTGAAAGCGTTTGCTCCACCTGCTTGACATTAGCTGTTGAGTCAGCAAAACACCTCTTCAGCTCGTCTACAAAAATGTCCCATGCGGTCAGTGCACTCTCGTGGTTGTCGAACGAAAGAGATGCGGTGTCGACGAGAAAAAAAACACCATGTTCTCGAGCTGCTTAGCAGTGCTCCAGCGGTTGCTGCGACTCACTCTTTGGTAGTGTTTGAGTCAGTGCTCAACATCGTCATCCGGCTGCCCCGAAAAGGTCCTCGGTTGACGTTCTGGTGTGCGGCAGCGAGCTTGGCCTGGCGGCTGAGCGTGTTGCTCATCAGCAACGAGGTTGTTATGGCCTGCTCCCGCGTCCTCCATGTCTGGTAGCTGCGGTGGGAAGCCTGCCAAGCGTCTGCTTCGTCGCAAAATCGGTAGAGCTGGGTCGTCCAGATCAATGTACCCGGCACCTTCCGCCACACTCTTACGAGTGGTTGTGTTTATTTACAGATGAGGTGAAATGGCGTTGAAAAAGAGCAGGGTACTTCTGAGACAGGCCTAGTCAGCTTTACCCAAGCACACAGTTCAAGCGCTGCTCCACTACTCTTCTTCTTTTTCTCTTTTTCCGCGCCCCGTAGACTAGCACATTTCCGTTGCAATATATATATATATATATATATATATATATATATATATGGGATATTGCACAACCGGAGCGTTGTCACCAAGGATAAATATATTTATTTTCCAACAGTTTCGGGAGGGGTCCTCCCTTCATCAGGGGATGAGTTATTCTGACATGAACTTCCAAACTTCGTTGCTGCCGCGCCCCTCTCACCTTGAAAGATGTTTGCGAGAGTGAGAGGAAACTAAAAAAAGGATAGAAAGAGAAAAAAGTGGAAGAAAAAACAACAAGAAAAAAAAGAAAAAAGAAAAAGAAAGAAAAGAAAGAAAGTAAGAGAGAACCACTGTCAACACTGAGAACAAAACCAACTGTCGATGTACGTCCTCATCCGGTTTTTATCACGTGCTGTTCAGTTCTCAACATACGTCTGGCCACCCAAGATTGTCGCCGCCGTGGCTGTTGGGGTCCGTGACGGCGTGCGTAAAGAAAGGGTTTCCCCTTAATGGGTCGGTCGGCTCTTTACCTTTAATCTTCGTCCGTTTCCCTTCAATGGTCATCAAGTGGTAGGCGAACATAAACACTTTGTATGTGCATGTGAAAAAAAAGTGGAAAAAGAAAAACAAAAAAACAAGAAAGGACAATGTACGCGTACGAGTCAGTCAGAAAAAAACAAGCATGGTCTCCAGCTATCAATCTTTGTCACAGATTTCTTCCTGGCTTACATCTTGGAGGCAGGAGAGTTTTTCGTGGTCCGTGTTGATGCCGGCTACTAACGTTCGAAAATTGAAAATAAAATACGCCTCACGCTGTTCGCGCTCGCGCCTGTTTGAGAAACCAGCCTGCAAAAGAGTTACGCTGATAGTTTCAAAACTGTGATTTGGCAGGCGCAGATGTCTAGATAAAGGTAGCTTCAGCAGTGAAGTGGCGCGGTACCGGTGATTATTGAACCACAGCCGAAATGGCGTGTCTGTTTGGCCGAAATATTTTTGTCCGCAGATGTTGCAATGTAGCATGTATATTACATTGCCTGAGTCACAATTAAGGCTTTCAGTTACGCAGAATTTGAAATCCGAGAAGTTCGTTTTGGATTCACGTGTTGTGACCATCTGTGGGCATACCTTGCATCGAGCTCTTCGCTTGATGCAAGGTATGCTTTCCAGTAATTGTGACTGAATAGTACAAACTGATGACAAATGGTTTTGATAATAAAAACTTGTGCAAAAATATTTGGCACTAGCACAAGTGCATCATCAGCGCCCTTGTGTCGAAGGGCTGCGAGGCAAGTTCTTTTCAAAGTAGTCACTGCAGCAGCAACCTCTCTTGAGAGGTCGCGCTACGCATTGCCTGGGTATATGACATGATCAAAGCGAACGTCTTTAAAAAAGCTAGCACCTATTTATGAGTGAACAGTGGTTCCCTCCCGACGAACATTTCATGGTGTAAAAGTATATGTTGTCGGTAGAGCAATAGAAAGTGTTGTTTTCTTAGAGTGTCTAATTGCTTGCACTAAATGAAAATGTGAAGAACTGTTAGTGCTTCACCACATCTGTCACACAATGGTGGATCACCACCAAACAAAAGATATGAGTGTGTCGTGTATGTGCGTCCTATCCAGAGCCTCGTTAGTGTTACCTCTGTATGACGTGATTTTGATACTGGCGGTCGATGGCCAAGGTGTGGCTCAATAACGTGTAGTTTGTTCTGTGTGTGTCTATCCCACTTGCTCTTCCAGTAGTCCCTGAGCTTTCGTTTGAGAGACCTCTTAAGATCAAGGGCCGGGATTGATATGGGTGTATTGGCAGTGCTTTCATGGACGGATACAGCAAGTTAATCCACCATCACGTTGCCTTAGATCTCACGGTGCCCTGGCACCCAGCACACTACAACATGTTGTTTGAGTGTGTAGAGTGTGCATAAATGGAGTAAAATGAAACAAGGACCGGTTTTTTGTTTTTTAAAAGTGTGCAGAGCCGTTATCACACTGAAAGAGTCCGTATAAATTACTGCTTTCTATAGTTGTAGTTGTTTGATGTGTTTAGCGGTCACAAGTATCGCATAAGCTTCCGCTGTGAAGATACTTGTCTCTGCATGTAGAGGGCCAGCATCCGAAAAGGATGGGCCGACAGCAGCGTATGACACAGAGGAGATAGACTTGGAGGCATCTTTAAAGAACTCAGAACGTGTCTATTTGTGTTGAAGTTCCAGGAAGTATGTTCGGATATGGGCAATGTGCGCGTGTTTTGTAATTGCTCGGAAAGACACATCGCATTCCATAGTCTGCCACTGCCAAGGTGGCGGGTATGCTACAGGAGCCAATAGACTGTGTTCCAGTGAGACACCAGTTTCCTCAGATAGACCCGCGAGGCGAACTGAGTAGGGCGGCCTCATCGAAGGCGTATTTTGAAACAGTATGGAGGTCGATAAATCATTAATAGTGGAGTATGAGGGGTGCTTCTTGCCTGCTTTCCCCTTAAGGAAATATACAAAGGACATGTAAGTTTTCTGCAGATGAAGCGACCACTCATTTGACTGAACGTAAAGGCTTTCTACGGGGCTGGTGCGAAAAGCACCCGTAGAAAGGCGGATGCCCAAATGGCGCGCGGGGTACAGCATCTTTGAAGCACTTTGAGTCGCAGTCTAATAAACAACGGCCCCACAATCTAAGTGGGTGTGAATTAGGCTTCTCTACAGGTTCATGAGACATTGCCTGTCACTACCCCACGTAGCACATGACAACACTTTTAGAACATTCATGGGTTTTAAATATTTTGTTTTTAAATACTTGTGAGGTTCGAAGGTCAGCTTGTCCAAAATAAACCTAAGATTTTATGCTGCGCATTAACAGACAGACGTTGACCGTTCAGTTCAATAACGGGTTTTGAGTGCATGCCTTTTTTCGGGGAGAACAAGAAACACGTGCTTTTTTGTGGGTTCAGTCGGAATCCATTTTGTGCTGCCCATTTGGAGACCTTGCTTAAACCTAACTGAACTTGCCGCTCACACATTGCCAGGTTGGATGACTTAAAGCCAAGCTGGACGTCATTAACATATGTACAGTAGAACATGTTGCGGGAGATGGACAGGTGCAAGGAATTCATTTTGATAATAAAATGTGTACAACTAAGTACACCACCTTGCGGTACTCCCGCTTCTTGGACAAATGTTTGGTAGAGAATACTGCTCACACAGACAAGGAATGTCCGATTGGACAAGTAACTCTCGATTATGGAAAGCCTTATACCCTGCACACCCAAGCGAGACAGGTCTTTTAATATGCCAAGACGCCATGTTGTGTCGTATGCCTTTTCGATATCGAGAAACACAGAGAGGAGGTATTGTTTGTGGACGAAAGCTTCTCGGATATCTGCCTCAATGCGCACCAAATGGTCGGTGGTGGATATACCCTCTTGAAACCCGCACTGGAATTGGTCAAGCAGATTGTGTGTTTCGAGAAAATGTAAAAGTCGGCGGTTTATCATCTTTTTAAAAAGTTTACAACGGCAGCTTGTAAGTTGAATGGGCCAATAACTCGCAATTGAGGAAGGCTCCTTGCCCTGTTTCAAAATAGGGATAACAATAGCCTCTTTCCAGGAAGAAAGGATGGTGACAGAAAGCCAGATAACATTTTATAGGGAGAGTAAAGTTTTTCGCGTTTTGAGCGGCAGGTTTGTCACATTTCATAAGTTACAAGGTCGTAGCCTGGGGCTAAATTACTGCAGGAATTTATTGATGTTTGTAGCTCAGCTAAGTTGAAAGGTTGGTTGTATGCCTCGTAATTTGTGCACTTGTATTTTACTTTCTGCTTTTCTATCCTTGCAAAGCTTCAGTATAATGTGACGAGCTAGATACCTGCTTGTAGTATGCACCGAGAAAGTTCGCCTGATCTTCCAGGTTACCACCTTGTGTGTTTACGAGTGGGAGTGAGTGTACTTGTCTTCCTGCTTCCCTACCAATATTGCTCTACACTTTGGCCTCTTGTGTATATGAATTTATCCCTGATAAAAACTTGTGCCAGCTTTTTCTTCTGGCCTGCCGACGGGTTCTCCTGCCTCGAGATTTTATTTTCTCAAAGCTCACAAGGTTTTCCGCTGTCGGCGAGTTCCGCAGCAACCTCCAAGCCCTGTTCTGTTCCTTTCGCGCATTACGACACTCTGTTGCACCATGGGACGTGTCGTTTGCCGGGAAGTCCAGATGTTTGTGGGATGCACTTGGCTGCTGCGTCAGTAAGAAAAGCCGTGAAGTACATCACAGCTTTATCTACGCCTAATGCTCATGTGTCAGTCCAACTTAAGTCAGTAATTTTTTGAAATTGTTCCCAGTCGGATTTGTTTACCAGCCATTTAGGAACATGTGGAGGACATTCATATAATGTTGGTAAACTCAACACTAAAGGAAAATGATCACATACATATGGATTATTTATGACTTTCTACTGAAGTAATGGTTCAAGTGAAGGAGATGCGATTCTGAGGTCTATGGAAGAGTAAGGTTTGTTGGCAAGGTTTTAGAATGTGGCCTCTTTCCTATTCAACAGAGAAGCACCTGATGAAATGAGGAAGTGGTCACTGAGACGACCTCGTGCATCACAGCGAGAGTCACCCCACAGACCGTTTTGTGCGTTGAGGTCTCAACGACCAACAAGGTTCAGGTAGTTCGTCTAATATAGACTTGAATTGAAGTTGTTCAAGACGGTGTTGTGGAGGTATGTACCAAGAGTAGACGGTGACCAGTTTGTTTAGAATAACTGCTCGGACAGCCACCGCCATGAGGGAAGTCTGAAGGGGTAATGGTGTAAAAGCTATAACTTGACTAACTATAACCGCTACACCACCGGATAGTGGCATGACATCATCTCTATCCTTTCAGAAGATTACGTAGTTACGTAAAAAGTTTGTGTTTGTTCGTTTCAAGTGCGTCTCTTGTACACACAGCACTCTAGGATTGTGTTCATGAAGGAGTTGTTTTAAGTCATTGAGGTTTCGAAGGCCTCGGATGTTTCACTGCAATAGTTCGGTCTGCATATTAAAAAAAGATGCTGGTGTGTGTAAAGAGAGTATCCTGTGTTGGAGTGAGCTTGATAATTCAGGTGGCAAGACGGTCATGCCGCCCCGTTATTGATTTTTTATTTTTCTTGGCGTGCTCCAAGGAGCCACGCTGCTGTTTCGGAACCAAGGGTACCGTTGTATCCATTGCCTCCTCAGAGGCACTGGATGCCCGCACATGCGAGCTGGTGGTTCAGATTTTAGGCCTCGCCTGGTGAGGTGAGGCCTTGAGACCAGAGGTCCCTGGAGTCTGCGGCCTCGATTTGCCAGGAGGCGGAGTAGACTGAACTACTGCCGCCTTGGGGGCAGGCGCCACAGCCGATGGCTCGCTCTGCGCTGGCCGAAGGAGTGGCGAGGGCTGGTGCGGCGTTGGCCCCTGACGCGCCGCATCAGCATATGTAGCGCCGTAAAATGGCGGCACTCTTCGTCTTGCTTCTTTGAATGTGATATTGTCTTTAATTTTCAATGTGATGATTTCCTTTTCTTTTTTTCCAAAATGAACAAGACCATGAGTATGCGGCTTGATTTCCGCCACAGTTCACAGAGTGTGATGGTTCTTCGCAGTTGTCAGAATTGTGGCCTGACACTCCACATTGTGCACAAGTTTTGTGAGCACGACAGCTGTGTGAGCCCTGGCCATACCTCTGGCATTTAAAACAACGACGTGGGTTAGGCATGTATGGTCTGATCGACGTCTTCGTGTACCCTGTTTGAATACTTTCTGGCAGATTACTGGAAGCGAACGTCAGTATTAGGTGTTTTGTTGGTGTTACCTTGTTGTCTCTTCTGATGATGATCCTTTGTACAGTGGTCACATTCTGACTCTTCCGACCCTCCAGAGGGTTCTCTCCCGTCAAGCCGAGCGAATCAGCATCAGATACCACTTCACGGGTTGTGTTCATAGATCTGTGTGGTGTTACAGTGACCGGAGTGTCACCAAAAGTCGAAAGATTCTGTAGTTTCTCAAACTGTTCTTTTTTCTCGAACTTCAAGAAGGAGGTCTCCGCTGGCCATTTGGGTAACTTTGTATCCAGCCCCAAGAGTTTCTGTGAGACACCTGACTACTACAAAGAGTGATACAGTTCTGGCTTGCTTGCCACTTATCTCACTATGTATAACATGAAAATGGGGGAAGTTTTCATTTGATAGGTTGAAAAACCAAAGTCTTCGGTGCATACGCACTTTAAGACGGTACGATCACTTAATACGGAAAACGGTCTATGCATGCCAGTTTAATTTTTTTTCTGAAGTGTTGGCGGCCACCCACCATGGAGCCCAACGAGGGAACGCTACATGTTTGCAGACGCTAAAACCTGAAGACGCCAACCGTACAACGCTACTATACCCCAATGCGCCTAGACCAAGGTAGGCTATTTGCACAGGATTAACCCTAGCCGCCAGGAAGTTTGTAAGTAAACAGGAGAGAGTAGAAGACAGGACAGATAAATAATAAGAGATAAAAACGAAGATGTAGGGAGAGAATGATAGGAAAAGGCGACTGCCTATTTTTCAGGGTGGGTCAGCCAGGGGTGCCGTCTATTTGAAGCCAGGGCCAAAGGGGTGTGTTGCCTCTGCCGGGGGGCCTTAAAGGTCCAAGCACCCAGCGCCAACTCAACCCCGAGGATCGCTTTTTCCCCGGACATGGCTCAGCCACGCACGGCTAGGCGTGGGAAGGAGCCAAAACTCCCCCGTTAGCTCGGGTCCGTGGTGTCGCTACACACCAAACACATACTTGCGCAGGCGCCCCTACGGAGGTGCTTCCAGAAAAAAAGATTTGCTAGTAACTTTCGCGACCGTGCAAATCACCCAAGGCAACGCCGCTATTTTTGTGACCAATCTATCCCCGTACACTGTTACCTTGGTTCGAGGGGAATGTCTTGGCAGATTGGAACCAGTCGACGACGCACAAGTCCTGGACGTACCTGAAGACTCACGTTGTCCTAATTCCCGTACCATCAGTGCTGTTTGCACTTCTGATCCATCATCTCCTGATGTATTTGGCCCAGACATCGATGACAAACGTACGTCAGTGCAGCGTTCCCAGCTTCTGGACCTGTTGCAAGAATACCGTTCTTCTTTCGATGTCGGGCGAAGTTGTCTGGGTCGCGCGTCCACTGTTACGCATCGTATTGACACTGGTGCCCATCATGCACCATTAGGGCAACGTCCACACCGCGTGTCGCCTGCCGAACGCCGGGAAATTACCGAGCAGGTTGATGATATGCTCCCACGCGTCGTGATTTGGCCCCGGACAGTCCATACGCATCTCCCGTTCTTCTTGTTACGAAGAAAGATGGTTCTGTGCGGTTCTGTGTGGACTATAGACGGCTCAAATAGATTACTCGAAAGGATGTGTATGCACTGCCGCGCATCGATGACGGTGTTGACAGCCTTCACAGAGCTGATTTTTTTTCTTCTTTCGATCTGCGCTCGAGGTACTGGCAAGTACCCATGGCTGATGACGCTCGACCGAAGACTGCCCCCATCACACCCGACGGCTTGTATGAATTCAACGTCATGCCGTTTGGTTTGTGTAATGCACCTGCGACCTTTGAGCACATGATGGACACCGTTCTGCGTGACTTGAAATGGCACACGTGGTTGTGTTACCTCGATGACGTTGTTGTCTTCGCTCCAGTTTTTTTCCCAACATCTCTCTGAAAGAAAATTTCGCGCGTGTGTGAAATACCGGATTGCAACTAAATCTGAAGAAGTGCCGCTTTGCAGCACACCCACTCAACATCCAAGGTACGTCGTGTCCAAGGATGGCATTCTTCCTGACTCAGCCAAGCTTCCGGCCGTGGCCGAGTTTGCCAAACCTGCGTCCGTCAAAGAACTGCGTAGTTTCGTGGGCCTGTGCTCATACTTCCGACGCTTCATACGAATCTCTGCCACGATCATATCACCGCTGACGAAGCTCCTTGGAAGTAGCGGGCCCCTCAATTCGTGGTCGTCCGAGTGCGACGACGCGTTCGCGAAGCTCCGTCATTTGTTCACGCCGCCTCCCATTCTACGCCACTACGACCCTACGGCCCCAACGGCGGTGCACACGGACGCCAGCGGTGTAGGCCTCAGCGCTGTCCTGACGCAGTGCAAACACTAATTCCTTGAATACGTCGTGGCATATGCAAGCGGTACGCTCACGAGAGCCAAAACCAACTACACCGTTACGGAGAAAGAGTGCCTGGCGATCGTCTGGGCCCTTACAAAATTTCGACGTTATTTGTATGGTCGCCCAATTGATGTCGTCACCGACCGTCATGCACTATGCTGGCTTTCATCATTGAAGGATCCCTTAGGCCGTCTCGCCCGTTGAGCTCTTCGCTTACAAGTCTACGACATCCGCGTCCTGTACCGCAATGGACGCCAGCATGCTGACGCCGACGCACTCTCGCGCTCCCCTCTGCCTGAAAATGACGTGCTCTGCTCAGTATCCTCGGTTTCTGTTTCTGCCATTGATGTTGACATCATCACTACCGAACAGTGAAAAGATAATTGGATCGCCGCGCTGATCAACTTGCTCTCTGATCCGTCTACAATGCCATCCACGTGTGCCTTGCGTCGTCGAGCTCAACATTTCGCCATTCGTGACGGCCCCCTACACCGACGCAATTACGTCGCCGATGGCCGGCAGTGGTTACTCGTGATACCCCGCAGTCTGCGGTCAAGATATAAGAATCCATTCATTCTGATCCAAAATGCGCGCAATCTGGGGTATTCAAAACCTACTATGGCATTTGACTACGCTATATAAATCTGGCGCGGAATGTACCGCTACGTGAAGCAGTTCATTCGCTCCTGCCTCGCTTTTCAACGCCGCAAACTACCAGCACACCTGTCACCAGCCGGTCTGCAACCGTTACCTTGCCCTCAGAGCCCGTGGGGGCGCATGGGTATCGATTTGTATCAACCACTTCTTCTGACGTTGGCCGGTAACCGCTGGGCCATCGTTGCCGTAGATCATTTAACGCGATACGCCGAAGCCGCCGCTCTCCCTGCGGCTGCTGCGCGTGATGTTGCGTCCTTCCTAACGCATCGATTCAGACTGTGCTACGGTCCATCCCAGGAGCTTCTCAGCGATCGAGGACGCGTCTTCTTGTCAGAAGTCGTTGACGCCATTCTCACCGAGTGCCATTCTTTCCACGGCAAAACTACTGCTTACCAGCCGCAGACGAATGGTCTGACCGAACACTTTAACCGCACCCTCGGCGACATGCTTTCGATGTACGTCGCCGCCAACCACACGATTTGGGATACTATACTGCCCTTCGTCACCTACGCCTACAACACCACCCCTCAGAGCTCGACCAGTTTTCACCTTTCTTCTTGGTGTACGTAAGGCACCCGTCACACACCATCGACACGATACTCCCGTACACGCCGGATCCATCTGAGTGTACACCTATTTCCGAGACAGCCAGGTTTGCTGAAGAGTGTCGCGAGCTTGCCAAGAGTTTTCCGACGCATGAGCAGGAGCGGCAAAAGAGTATTCGTGATGGCTCCACCACTTCTGAGCCCACGTTCCTCTCTGGTTCCTTTGTATGGCTCTTAATCCCGACCTATGTAACTGGCTTTTCTTCCAAACTACTCCCGGAATATGAAGGTCCCTACCGTGTGATCGAGCGCACATCTCCAGTCAACTATCTTATCAAGCCAATTGAACAATCTTCGGACATGCACCGTCGTGGGCGCGACATAGTCAACGTGGAGCGCCTGAAGGCTTACTATGACCCGCTCGCAGTGACAAGCTGTTACGTCACCAGGCGTTTCCCTCTTCGACCCCGGGGTAATCGTAGGGAAGCCGCCGAACACTGAAATGGGTCGAACCCTCAAGGGCTTTCTCGTGGGTATACCCAAAAAGGACGGCGCTAGCGGTAAGACTCCGTGCTTGGCGGTTACTGTCGCCATTGTATGCTCGCTGTGTGCCGGCTAATAAATGCCATAACACACACACACACACACACACACACACACACACACACACACACACACATATATATATATATATATATATGTATATATATATATATGTGCATGCCTGTGATCCCAACCACGAAATGGTCGCGCACGATCTCTTCTCGAAATCTCCAAACTCCCCATCTTGTTGCACTCTGTTATTGAATGTGGCTCGTTCAAAGATCAATTTCTCATCCATGCTGCGGTGGAGAAAGGTTGCCACGACAAATTTCAGTGGCTGCCATGTCACTAGGAGAGGCCCATGCTCTCCAGCGGGTGCAATCAATATAATTATCATGATATTGATTATGAATTCACTACGAAGTGATGAAGAATCAACATTCTGACAGTACCGATAAAGGCTTCAGGCAATACCGCTATCAAGGACCGACGTTGCTCGCCAGATTAGAGTAGCCGCACAAAAAATTATTTTCTCCACCTAAAATACGAGTAGTCTGTGCAATCAACACCGTCACAGCCCAAACACTTTTCGTCTCCGTACTGGCATGATGCCCCTCTGATTTGCACTTTACGCCTAAGAGTGATTTTCATGAAGTCATTGTTTTTTCTCATTGAAATGGCTTACAATCAGTTTTTTGACAACTGTGGTAACGAGGGGACATTCCAGCACGTCGTATGTGACCGTCCTCACTACAGTACGCACAGTTCCCTTAACTCACGTAGATCGCCGACCGATGACGGCGGAAACCATTCTGGAATGTCGTCCTTAACGGTCACTGCGGGTGAAGGTGATAAAAATAGGGCTCAACTTAATAAAGTTATCAGAATTCCGTCAGCTATAGACTAACGGTGTTAAAACGACTGTGAGCTGTGGGACTTAGCATGTCTGCGGTCTCCTCTCTCTCTCTCCTTGTTCATCTTTGAAACTCCTTTATTCTTTTTTACATGCAGTGTAGGATAGCATACCGGCCCCTCAAAACTGAATATAACATCCCCGCCTTTCCTTTCTTTTCTCTCGTCTTCCTCCCTTCACCATTATTCAGAACTAATAGAAATCGATGGAAGAAATTAATCGGACGCTTTACCACTGAGCTACGGCTGCGGTCACCCCCCGTCCACATTACCGGGAATATATGTGCATTTGAACGTCGAAACGTGAGTCAGCGCCATCAGTAGCCAAAAGCATACTACAATAAATAATATGTTTTTCTCCACAGAAGCCACGATTTTGTTACAAGATGTTATATTGTAGGGCTGCGGAAAGTTCACTCACCTGGTATACTTTATTGTGAACTGAAATCCAAGTGTAAGATCAACTAGCACTTCGTCTAAACCAAAATGCCGCCACACCACCTAGTAATAATTGCAGAGACCTCTGCGTCAGCAGTCGAGCCCCGTAATTACTAGCTGCCATGACAGGCACTCTTTTGCGCTGATAAACAATATTAGTCCCGCCCGATTTCTTCCGCTGTTTTTGTATAAGGACGCGAGAAAAAAACGGTGGGTGATTATGTGTGGCCTAGGCAGACACTTATTGCCATGCAGTCACAGGAGCTATGATACTTCGAATGTCCTGAACTATGGAATGGAATGAAAAAACTTTATTTCAGTCCTGCAGGACGCGCTTAGCGCATAGCGGGCGTCTCCCACGTAGGGACCGACAGGGAGTACCTGGCAGCCGCTTCGTGGGCCTGCTGGACGGCTCATTGCTGGTCGGCGAGAACTGAGCTCCTGAGAGACCTCTCCCACTTGCTTGAAGTAGAGTCGGGAGGAGTTGTTCTACACTCCCAGAGCATGTGTGCGAGTGTCGCTGTGTGTCCACATGATGGAATTTGGAGTTCTTGTGAGTGACTTTAATTGTGGAGATTACATAATTAGGTGTGAGATAATAAATGTTTCCAGTGTTTTTTTTGTGCTCTTTCCCGGAGAATTAAAAACAAGAATGCTTGCTTGATATTGTTACCAAGATAAGAAATTTTCATGAAATTTAAAGTGTCCCAGACCATCCTTAATCATTGATGATGAAGTTGGAATGGATATGACCTCAAAAAGTGAGGTAACTTTTAGTTAGTTGACTCTCTCTTTATCAAGACTATAAGAAGTGTATACATTCGTGTGAAAATGATAATCAGTTTTTATGCCATCATAGTATACTAGATAAGTACTACTAAGTGGTTGTACGTGTGCCATCATTCACATCACAGTGAAATGCTCTTTATAATATTACGTATCTGTTTTCTTGTAAACAGGTCTAGAGAATGAAGGCTGGTTTGATCCATATGCTCTTCTTACTGCCTTGCGACGAAAATCGGTCTCTCTTGGGGCACGGTATCTTAATGCGGGAACTTGTAGATTTTGAATTTCAAACTATCGATGCACAACGTGGACTGAAATATCGTTATGAACCTGTAAAACCATGCTGTGGTAAGTATTTTACTGGTTTTAATGCCATATCTGAAATTGAAATTTTCTTTTCTCTGCAACAAGAGAAAAAGTTGCAGTGAGGACAGGAGGGAAACAATAAGAACAGCCTGAGAAGCTCTTACACTTAGCCACACAGGAGAGCATAAAAAATGTGGCTAAAGAGTACAGCATACTAAGAAACACGTATGAGTTAATAAACATTGCCTGATATCTTTGATTTATTTATATCACCGGCTGTCTTGTTTTGAGATAATTGCAGCCCGTGAAACACTTAAAAAGAGCTGAGGAACATCTAAAATCTCTTAAGTTTCTAAATGATAAGCTAGACATTAACAATAGTTGCAGCCTATGCATTATTTAGATGCACACTTAACGAAAACAGCTGTGCTAAAGCTACATCATTAGTGGTCTAGAAAAACTTATTGAAAGAAGTTTTTCAAATAACTACAATTAATTTATGTGCAATTGACGACACGTATTTATGTGATCATATTACTTAGACTTCAAGAAAAGTCATCCGCAGTGAGATTGAAGCTCAGTTCCTCTCATTTGCAAACTGTGTGCTGTAACTACAGCCACTAGTTGAAATTTGACCATAATGGCTGCATGTTAGCATCTAGTTTCGAGCATAGGAATCCAATATAGACAAGCAGCATCAGGGCTGAGTTGAGTTTTGAATTGTGCTTGCAATCATATGTGGTTTAATGAGGAAAGCTGCCAATTTCTTTTACTTTTTTAAGGATTATCGAACCCCAAAAAACATTACTGAATGTGGTCTGTAAATGGGGCGCACAATAAAAAGCAGATAGGACAGGCTAACTTTCCATGCTCCATTCTCATTACACATTTTGTAATGCAATACCAGCTAGTCATCAGTCTGTTCTTAGGTACATAAATGTTACAAAGAGTGACTGTGAATGACCATTATATTTATACAGAGAATGGCATTCAGTTCCACTGAGTGCGTAACTACAATATATTGCAGGACACATAGACTGTTCTTGTTCCTCATATTTGGATGTCATTCTTTTTTTTTTTCATGTTTGAGGAGGGGCCAATATTCATGCTCTTCATGAAATATATTTTGCTAAGCTTTATTGAATTGGCAGTTTTCTGTCTGTGTAGAGAAAAATCATGCAGCCTTTAAAAGAAATTTAATCTTCCTGAAACGCTTGTACAACCTGAGAAACCTATATATACAATGTACAAGAAAGCACTTGGGGCAAAAAGTAAAGCTATCTTCATATGCTGTTGATCTGTGTTTTTAACACACATATTTTGAAACCCTCTTGCAAGAAATGCTTATTGAACACTTTGATGTCTACAAAATTGTGTGCGAAAATTCTGAAAAGTAAAGGAAATTGGATATTTCCTTGCTGCCTTGATAATATCTTTTCTATTGCAGCAATCATATGAAGGTGCCTAAGACATTAGTTACCACGTTGATTATAAATTAAAATACTTAACTTCTATATCAAAGGAGACCCATGGTCGGGTCAGATAAGAGAATTGAAGTCCTTCTTTGAGGAACTTGTTGCCATGTTGAGATTTCCAAAAAGCAGCCTCAAATACCTATTGTGAAGCTATGAAATCGACCAGATACGCCAGCGAAATTAAAATGAAGCACTATTGA
>WOVY01002865.1:0-82652 GCA_013436015.1 Rhipicephalus annulatus | reverse complement strand
TGCGGTTTAGGAGCTCCGATTTCGTAGCCTGGTTGGGCGCAGAACAAACACAATACACATACGCGCTATTTTGACGTAATATCAAAACTAGCGCGTGTGAATGGAGTTTGAGTGAAACCTGTATACAGCAGCCAGTGAGCCAATCCGCGGCACGATCGCGTCATTGCCACGTGTGCTAAATGAGCCACACTTCAATTGTTCACACGATGTGCACAGTCGCAAGACAGTTTCGTTGTAAAACTGGAGACTCGCGCATTCGTTGGTTTTTCGTTAAATGGCGAAAGCGTCAATTTAGAAAAAAGCTAACTACCGGGGAAACATTTGGCTTAGCGCAGTTTTCAGTCCGTTCTGACTAACACAACAGCGGCTTAAAGGTTTGCCCCCAAAGCTCTCGGTTTGTGAACTAATTATACTTGTGCGCACTGCATAGTTGTACTTCGTTTTCTAATCCTTGTGAACTTGGTTGCTTCTTTTTCCTTTACAGTGTCTGCTTGTGTTCCCAGTTTTGAAAGCTACAGCAATATTAGTAAGTCCTTTTAGTAGCAGGTGCTCTTTGTCCTTCTGAGAGTTGGCTTCCTTAATAATACGTCTAGCTGCAAGGTTGATTGCTATTTTCGCTTACGAGCAAACTTTGCGTAAAAAGTCGTGGTGTATAAGCGTATTGGTTTGCGAGGTATACCCCTTTGTTCTTATGAAACATCCATTCTAGAAACACATCATGGCATTTTGTTCTCTTTTCTTTCTCTCTTTCTTCCTTTCTTTCTTTCCTTCTTTCTTTCGCTCTTTCTCCATTTCTTTTTCTTCCTTTTTTCTTCTCATCTTTCTTTTTTTCTGTATTGATTTCTTTTTTTTTTTCATTTCCTAAATGCAAGAGCCATATATGCCTCATGAAACGTGAAAGGCGATCAGTGACACGAGTGATGCAAAACATACTGTGGAGGTGTCGTCACCCTATGACATCGTACTGATTTCACTGTGACGTCAGCACATGACATCGTTTGGTTAAAGGTGTGCCGGTCACAGAGGATTTTTGAAACCATGTTAGGTGCAGAAATCTTTGCCGCTATCTGTGATCATGTGACCAGCGGCGGATCCAGAGAGTGGGGCGGTAAGAGCAATCGCTCCGCTCCCCCAAAGTCTGTGCCAGCGTTCCCCTTTTCTCTTTAACGCTTCTCGTCTACCTCATATTGCGAATTAGGACACATGAGTGGTGCCACTGCGAGCAGACATTAACAGTATTGATGCTAAGATGGAGTTTTGTTCTATTAAAAACAAAAAAGTAAGAACCCCACCCCCTTTTCCGGTGTTACTTCTAGCGACTCCCTCCCACTCCCATCCCCTCTCAGAAAAAAAGATGAGTGGCTGAATCCATCCCTGAATATGATCACGCTACATGAACTGGACTATGCCCACAAACTGTGTTTAGGCGTTAAACGGTCGATGTTGTGGATATCTACATGATGCTTCTGTATAATTTTTCCACATTTATACTTTTTTGTTTTTCTTATGTTTGTGTGTTACTTGATTATTATTACCGTGATTTTGGGGATAGCTGCTTCTAACGTAGGCTACCTCCCCATATTTCTTCATATATAAATGAAAAGAAAAATACCGGAAGGAAGTCAATGAAATCAGCTTAGATGAAAACGAAGAGGAAGATTAATTTCGTGTTCAAGTCGTCTCAAGGAAATTCACAGGACACCGTGCAACTTTTTCTGTCACCATATCTACTTTGATTTCAACTTCTTCTTTTCTATTACTAACAATCAAATTTCCCACGCTACCTCAAGACGTGTGACACTAACAACTTCATCCGCACTGCTCCAGTAGCACCGCCGCACCCAGCGCTCCTACGAGGCACAGAAACTAAGAGTCCAGCCGCGCATTTTATCAGTGCTCGAGCACGCCCAATATAGCATTTGGCATTGCCGCCCCAGCCTACGCGAAACGGCGCAGTATTAAGTCCCATTTCCGTTTCCAAGGGGCCACTGCTCTCATGCTATTGCTCCGGCCGAGACTGGGCCCGTTTCGCCGTTGAGCTCGCCCGTCGCGTAATTCTCAGTGCCTCCCCTATATTTCAATCCTCGAGCCCACGCGTGCACCCTCCTTATTATTTCTTACACGTTATTTTTTTCTTTTTTTTTACTGTCTCGAAGCTACGTCATTACGTAACGCCGAGTGTGGGAGTTGCAGACACCTCGCCCTGTTTCCTTCCTTATGAGTCATATATTGAACTGGAAGTGAAGCAAAAAAAAATGAAAAAAAGCGTCCTTGCGGGGGTGACTAAAAGTGTTAAATCTGTGGGCTCATATATAAACTGGTATTACGCTTTTCCTTTTTTATCTTTTTAGTGCAAACCGTTCCGGGGCAAACCAAAACCGCGACGTTACAGGGAGAGATTTGCGGAAGCAAGACAGGATTTAGTGCGTTGTAGAAGTAAAGGGAGCATATTTCAAGGAAATGTACTTCGAGTTATGGCGTGCTTTTGTTTCACTTTCTCCACCTGAAGTTGTGAAAAAAACACACACACACAGAACGAGACGAAAAACTTGGAGAAAGAGTAAAGTAGGAGAGAAAGCTTGTTGAAGACAAGGCGTTTTGTTTGTTCGATTGTTCTTTGTTCTTAGTTTGTTGTTGTTTTTTTACTCGTTCTCGCGGAAACGTGACTTATATTATAGAAACACTATAATAGTGCAGAAAACTAGCAGTTTCACTTTAAAACTCAATAAAAGTGCTGTATACACGACATCCCCACTGTTTCACTTGTACCGGTTTATGTAAATTTGCTTTCGCGAAAGAGTTTGAGGTGAGAAATACGTCACCTGCTGCCTACGTCTCTGCCGCATGTAGTTTTCAAAAGTTCTGCCAGCTCCGCTCGGCGGCCACTGATGAAACACGAAGTACCATAGATAGCTTAGAAAGAAGCCTTTGCTCGATGGTATTGCTTTATCGTCACCTTCCTCATCATCTTTCCTTCCACAGCGTTTCCTTCCCTTTTAAAGAAGTATGTGGTCACACAATGATATTGTATGCTGTGATTTGGGTATTTTCGGTTTGTTTTTATTTTTTGAGTGCCATGCAATTCAACTTGTCCTCACTGATTTGAATGTACTTTGAATTTGTAAACTCCCTACAACAACGCCCCCCGAGGGCGCTGTAGTTATAAGTATAAATAAATAAATAAATGCTGATAGCAACCCAGAAAATAGATTCAGGTCGACTTCTGAGCTTTTTTTTTTTTTTGCCACAATAGACACTTGAACTCTTCGAATGGAGTGGGACTTGAATGAAGTGGTGTTGAACGAAGTGGGTGGAATGAAGTGGGATAAAAAATTGAATGAATTGGGAATAAAGGGGCATTACGTGTGGAATTCAAGTTGGAAGATTAGCGGAAGCAGTGAAAGCAGTGACACATATACGTAGTGGGTTTACCCACTTTCTTTGCACACGAGCGTTCGTGATATGCGACGACACCAAACACGGCAGGCTCTACGAAGTGTTTATTTTAGTGTTTTGAGCTTCGCTCAAGACACTAAAATAGGTTACGATTAAAAAACAAAAAGGGCTCCACCGCATCAACCGAAGAAACGGGCGTTAGGTATGGCTAGCAATAATCTACTGTTCAAAGGATACGACACGCATGTAGTATCGTAAGGGTGAAGGATAAGACGATGCATGGCCAGAACAAGAAGGAACAATGTTTATTCACGAGGCTGCTGTCTTGGTTTTAATACCCTGGCCCGAGGCCGGAGCATGCGCCGTGGCGAGGGGTGGAGGCACGTGTTATCGGTATGTTCTTCGGCGCGTGCACCTGATAATCTACGATATATCACTTCCTCCCCTCTGAGCTAGAACCTATCCGGCGGCTTGCGGGCACGGGTGGAGCGTCGGAGTGGGAGTGGTTCTGCCGTGGACCTTGGACTTGCTGGTCGGAGTGGGAGTGGTTCTGCCGTGGACCTTGGACTTGCTGGCTCGATGCCACCGCCAGACGCTTCCTCACCAGGCTCGGACAGACCGGCCTGGAGGGCTTCGCTGCTAGTTGACTGGATGCCGCTGGATGAGAGTGGCAATTGCTCCATGGCAATTGGCGTTTCGCACGGTTCTTCCTTAACCGGTGTCGACGAGTCGCGTGGTCGTACTTGATCGACGTGTCTACGTTGCACCCCCCTTGGCGTGTTAACGGTTAACAATCGCTTGCCTTCGACTTTTGTCACGGTTCCGGGTAGCCACCTTTGACCTAGCTGACTGTACTGTCGACTCCACACCTCCCTTCCTGGTGCAAACTCTTTCTTTCCAGAGTTCGGAACTCCGTTGACGGTAGCCTCCCTCCTCGCCCCGTCTTCCTCTGCCAGGTAGGTGCTCAGGCGGGTCCGTGGTTGGAATCCAAAAAGCCTTTCCGCGGGCGACTGCTCCTCTCGGGTCGGTGTGGTCCTGTAACGCAACAAAAATTTGGCAAGCCGACTTTGCAGCGTTCCCACCCGATTTTTCTTCAGGCCCTCCTTGATGGTGCGTACTGCCCGTTCCGCCAAACCGTTGGATTGCGGGTAGTATGGGGCCGTCGTTACGTGGCGCACCCCATTTTCCCGGAAGAACCGCGCTGTCTCTGCACTGGTGAATTGCGGACCATTATCCGACACGACAGTCCGTGGTATGCCAAATCGCGCGAAAATGCACCTAAGTGTGTCTACCGTAGTCGCTGCTGTCGCCGTCTTCAAGGGCACTGCTTCGATCCACTTAGTATCGGCGTCGACGAGAACGAAGATCATATGCCCTTCCACGGGACCAGCAAAATCCACGTGTAGGCGGTACCACCGTCTGTTGTTCTTTGGCCAGTTTGCCGGGACCTGCGCTGGGGGCATGGGCAAACACTGCACGCATTGGGGACACCGTTTTGCAAGCATTTCAATTTCACCGTCTAGCCCTGGGTACCAGAAAATTGAGCGCGCGAGGTTCTTCATTGCCGTCATGCCTGGGTGCGTATCGTGCAACTCTTTCAAAACAAATTGCCGGGCAGCTTTAGGCAGAACCACACGGTGGCCCCAGTAGAGTATCCCGTTACTCACGGCCAATTCATGCCTCCGTGCAAAATACGGTTGGTACTGCTGTTCCTCTGAACCGAGACGCCTTGGCCAGCCTTGCAAGATCCAAGTCTTCACTTGCTGAAGTACGTCATCTTTGCTGGTGTGGTCTGAAATACTCTGCGCAGACAAAACAAAATCATCCATAGCCTGCGCATACAGGACATATTCGGCTAGTTCATTTTCCCAGCCCTTATCGCGAACTGGTAATGGCAACCGGCTTAGAGCGTCGGCATTTCCATTTAGCTCTCCTTTTCTGTATTCCAAGTCGTATTGATAAGCTGCTAAGAGCAGCGCCCAACGTTGAATGCGGGCCGCTGCCATTTGCGGAATGGGTTTATCTGGACTTAGCAAACCAGTCAGAGGCTTGTGATCGGTCACCAGAGTGAACTTGTTGCCAAACAAATAATCTCGAAATTTTACAACGCCGAAGACAAGCGCTAGTGCCTCCTTTTCCAATTGTGAATAATTACGTTCCGCCGACGTTAGAGTTCTCGAGCGGAACGCTATGGGATGATCCACTCCTTGTATGCGGTGCGACAAAACTGCGCCTATACCCTCGGCCGACGCATCACACTCAAGCCGCAAGGGTCTTTGGGGGTCGTAATGCACAAGAAAGTTCGCCCTTCTCATGGCGCGCTTGGTTTCTTGGAATGCTGTTCTCTGTGCGGGCCCCCAACACCACAGTGCTCCTTTAGACAAGAGTCGGTGTAACGGGGCCAAAGTGGACGACAAGTTCGGTAGAAATTTGGAATAGTATGTGACCAGTCCTAAGAATGATTTAAGCTGGCTTACCGAAGTCGGTGGTGGTGCCGCTAGCACTGCTTCCAAATTGTCCTGCAGTGGGTGGAGGCCTTTTGCATCGATTCGGTGCCCTAGAAATACCACTTCTTTGTCCCGGAAGTGGCACTTCTCCTTGTTCAGTGTTAGGCCGTTCGCCCGAAGTCGTTCGAACACTTGCCGCAGTATCGTTGTGTCATACTCTTTTTCTGCTACAATAATGTCGTCCAGGTACACTTTCACCCCTGGTATACCCTGCAGCACGGCTTCTATGCGCCGCTGAAACAGCGCAGGCGCTGAGGCAATGCCAAAAGCCAAGCGGTTGTAGCAGAAGAGGCCTTTGTGTGTATTCAACACAGTTATCTTCTTAGCATCATCATCCAGGGGAAGCTGGTTGTATGCGTTTCGTAAGTCGAGTGTGCTGAACACTTCGCCTCCTGATAGCGCCGCAAAGATGTCGTCAATTTTCGGAAGCGGGTACTGCTCTGTTCTTGTCGCTGGATTAACTGTTAGCTTAAAGTCCCCACACAGCCGGATGTCTCCGTTCTTCTTTGCTACGGGCACGACCGGTGTTGCCCATTCAGACACGCTCACTGGGGACAGAACGCCCACTTCCACCAGTCGGTCAATTTCGGCGGAGACTTGCGCTCTCATGGCATACGGGACTGTCCGAGCCTTCAGAAATCGAGGTTGCGCACTTTCCTTGAGGTACAGCTTCACCGGTGGTCCCTTACAGCATCCGAGGTTCTCAAAGAGGTCCGGAAACTCGTCAAGAAGTGCGGTTAGCTGGCTGTCGGCGTGAACAACATTCACCGAAGACGACGTGCCTTCTACTAGCAACATGCCTGCTTTGCGAAATTCCTCTATCGTGTCCCTTCCGCACAAAAGGGGCCCTCGATGGTCCACCACTATCAGCGAACTGCTCACCGTTACTGGTCCAAGCTGTACCTGCATGTCTACCTTGCCAACAACCGGCAACGGTCCCAGGAAACATGAAAGGCGTAGTGGAGTTTTTTGCAGAGCCGGCCACCACTTGCGATGCTTCTTGTACAAGCTTTTGGGAATCACGCTTACTGGTGATCCAGTATCGACAATCATTCGCAGCCTACGGCCTTCCCACGTTAAGGTGCGCTCGATTGGCTGCACCAAGCGCTTATTGGCGGAACTGTGTGCAACGAGAGCATACAACCTCTCTTCTTCGCTTTCACATTCGGTTCCGTCGACAGCGAACGTTCCTGACCTGGGGGTGTGGGGTCTTTTGCAAGCCCTAGCAAGATGCCCTCTTTTACCACATTGATGGCATATGGAACTGCGATGTCGACAGGACGCCGTTGCACGCGCCCCTTTGCATCTGTCGCATGAAAGGCTGCAATTCTTCCTCCACTGTCTGCCTTGTTGCTGTACCACGTTGACGCCGCCACCTTCGGTCCGGGCGTATGAAGTACGCATTCCCCGAGCGTCTTCGTTCGCTTTCTCAGAAGCTAAGGCGAATTCTTCGGCTTCTTCACGAGTCAAGTTCTTGCGGCCCAGCAGGCGACGGCGCGTTTCCTCATCCCGAATCCCACAAACGATTCGGTCCCGCAACATACGGTCCAGTGTCGCCCCGAAATTACAATTTACGGCCAGTCTTCTCAGTTCAGCAATGTAGTCCCGGACGCTTTCTTGCTCATCTTGTTTTCGCATAAAGAAAGAATAGCTTGCTGCTATTTCGTTTGCCTGAGGGTTGAAATGTTCTTCCAAGCATTTCACAACGTCATCGTACGTCAAGGAGTTGATGGCGACCCCCGGCTGGTGCCCTTGCAATATCCGGACGACACTGTCGCTCAACGATGAAACCAGTAGGGCCCGGCGTTTCGCTACGTCGGTAATATCGTTGCCCTCAAAGTAGGCTTCCAACCGGACACGATACGTGCTCCAGCTACTCACGGCGTCGTCGAAGGCAGGGGGTCGGGATCCCATTCTTCTGGTCTCAGCGTCGGAGTGCAATTAACCGGATCCCATCCTTGTCGCCACTGTAGTATCGTAAGGGTGAAGGATAAGACGATGCATGGCCAGAACAAGAAGGAACAATGTTTATTCACGAGGCTGCTGTCTTGGTTTTAATACCCTGGCCTGAGGCCGGAGCATGCGCCGTGGCGAGGGGTGGAGGCACGTGTTATCGGTATGTTCTTCGGCGCGTGCACCTGATAATCTACGATATATCAACGCAAGAGCAATTTTAGCTCCCCTTCAGAGGTCATCCATTTGCCTATTGTGACCGAACTACATATACTGAACCCAATAGCATCAACATGGGGACCATCTATCGTCGTCGTTGTCGTCGTCGTCGTCGTCGTCGTCGTCGTCGTCGTCGTTGTTGTTGTTGTTGTTGTTGTTGTTGTTGTTGTTGTTGTTGTTGTTGTTGTTGTTGTTGTTGTTGTTGTTGTTGTTGTTCGGAAACTTCGTGCAACATATTACCAGGATGCGGCGCTGCTATACCAGTGTAGTTCTTGTGCCAACTGCCACCTCTAACTGCCATGAACCGTTATGTGCCAGACGTATGCAACTCCATTTTCCTGCGTCTACAGAACATGTGCGTCGGGCGACATGGTCCTAAGCTGGGACAATGAACTGCCCATCAAAATAAAATATTCCGTTCAGCTATGTTTTATTCGATTTTGCGAATAACTGAGATAAATAGCAGTGAAATAAGATAACTAGCAAAACAAGCATATGTGCGTAAAATTTATTCTCACGCCTCTGGTTAGCTTCTTCCCATCATTGTTCCACGTTGTCACTTACGCTAAATATAATGACAAGAAACTCTGGAATGGCGAGACGAGACAACAGGAACCCTACGTTTTTTTTTTTTTTGGCAGTGGGAAACTGCACGTTAGTGCTAACAATTCCACGAGCTGACCCTACATCGACTGATCAATATTTTTCTTTGCGCGTAATAACAAGCGGTACTGGTTTTCACGATAAGTAATGTTGATGACACTTTGTACTTACAAAAACTCTCGTTTCCTCTAATTATAGTAATTGCACCACAACTAACAACCGTGACCTATGTTAGCTTGAACGACTAAGCCTCCAGCCGCCTTGTAGCGTTACTTCATGAGCCTAAATTAGCCCTCCAGCGCTTCATTTCCCCATATTTTTTTTCGTCCGTATAACTAAAACCCAAACCTCAGAGAACACCACCAAAACTAACTTCACCCAAGTGCTAGTTAAACATCGTAAGAAGAACGCAAAGTACCCAACCTCAGCTAGGCTGGTCTCCTTTACGAGACCTCGTATTTTATTTCATTTTTTTGCTTGGTTTCCTCTGACCGAGCATCGTGTTTTGGCTCTCATGGGCACGTGCCACTGCTTCTGTGTTCACGCAACAGCGCGCCGTGCCGAGCAAAGGAGACTCGAAGTATGCAGTCAGGATTTATGCCCTCGGTGTGCCTTATAACGCGCTCTGAACTCCCACGGCTCTCTATATCACGCGCCCAAGGAGAGGGGACCTCGTCGGCAGTGCTCGGCCAACGCCGACAGCTCGATGGCAGGAGCGCCCGCTCACAGCGACGACAAATGCGCCGGAGGACGCTGACAACACGAAAACAAAAAGCGTCCCGTCTGAGAGGGCCAGCGTAACAAATGGGATCAGAAAAGTAAGTGTAGGCATGTGTTGCAAACACTACGGAGAAGAAAGCTCTGAAGGCACTGTTGGCGAGGAAACAACAAAAGTGCGCCATTTTCTTTTCTGTATTCATTTTCTAGAAGGACGTGACCTAGAGGCTTGGAAAGATAGAGAAAAGAAAATTGTTAGAAGGGTCATTACTTCGGCCCGCTTAGCCGGGCTGCTCGAAGGTTTAAGGAGTTGTGTGGTGGTAAGCGTCTGCGTTGATGTCATTGCATCTGTCGTCATGGCCGCGGAGCTATGACAGGCACGCGAGACAGCCATTTCGGGGGAGCCCCGTCGTCTGCACGTCTTAGCGTGCGTTGCCTGCATTCTTCTTCCTCTAAGCGCACGCAGCGGACATGCGTCACTTAGCGAAGCATCGCAAAAATACACGGACAAAAGAAAGTAATACCCACGACGGCCGCGCTTCTTTTCTTACAAAATGGGCGTATTATACCTTTCTTTTATTGCGCCTTTCTTGCTTTGTCCTCCTAAGCGTTTTAGAATGCACTAACCGGTCCAAACAAAAGCATTGGCAGGACATATGTCGTTTGTTATCTCGCAATCAAACCCTGCGTGCGTCCTCCTACAGGTTTCTTAGTTCTTTTAGAAACTTTGCTATCACTGAGGAACCTATATTGCACATCGCTGATAGTGGTGGCCAATTAACGGTTGCCGCAGAAAAAAACAACTGCAGGTCGAGATTACCATTTTTTCTCCTTTGGTAACCGCTTTAGTTCTTTACCGGTGTTACTCATTTTTCGTTTGCCAGATATGTAGCGAAACACCACATTAAGGCCTCACCACACGAACGCGTTTCAACGAGTCAGCGCATGGATTTGTGACGTGGCGACTTGCTCACTTTATATGAAGAAAGAAGGTACACAGCTTCCCGTAGCTACGCGCCCTCTCTCTTCATGGGGAGAGGGCGAGTTGCCGATATATCGAATAATCTAGCTTTCACATTCGCGTTCTCGCTGTTTCACTATGCAATCGGCTTTCGATTTCACTATGTGCCGAAAATGCTGCAAACTGAAAATTCACCAGAAATTCACCGACAGTGCCGCAAACGACGCCATGTCGTCGATGCCACGCCACTGTTTTGCGATCAAATAAAGTTTTACAAGCAAGAATCTTATAGCGGAAACTCCGGAGTAATTTTGCAAGTCCTTCCCGTCAAATATATCTCATTTACATTGTATTTTCATTGCAACTTAAGTAAGGTGTACACTCCAGCTCTTGTGGCGCAAGAGAAGCTCCTCAATATCGAAGGGGGTATGACTCTTCCACCCAACAATTTGTGGTTTTCAGCAAACACTAGAAGTAGAGGGTCCACTATGCCTATAGAGATATGAAAACTCTAAATTAAAGGAATATCTCAGTGCAATAGAAGCCCTATGTCACCGGCTGTAAATGTCACCCATCGCTGGCGACCGACATGGCGCATGTGACCTCATGTACACCAGGGAGCGGAACCATCGTCATCTACTGAAGTTTCAGCCACCTCAAATCCTTCGATTACAGTGCCAAACGGAAGATAGGTGAAATATCTTCATTTGAAGCACAGCTGACCACGGAACAATATCATTTTTATATCAGCTGTACCACGGTCACTACAAAATACCACGTGAAAACCACATAACTAAGCCCCCCCATGCGGTCTGGTCGTACGAACCACAACAAAGCAGTCAAGCAGCCGTTTAGTATTCTTGATATACATCAGTATTCCCTTTTTTTCACATGCTATATCACAATAGAATAAATTACCCGAAGAAGTAGTGAACGCAAATACAGCTGAATCATTTGTTCAGTTTTTAAGTAACCTTTCTTTTGATGTGTAAGTTTTGTTTATGCTGAACAGCTTTGTGGCAGTTGATTGTCGCGTTCACTTTTCTATGCATAGTGTTCATCTCGTGTGTAGAATTATTGTACGTGCATGTTACATCATTTATAATGTTGTGTGTTTGTTATTATTGCCAAGCATATTTATTTATGCATTTTATTTTGCTTGTTGATTGTGGTTTACTACTTAAGGTATTGATAGTTGTAAGCCTCTTTGTTGGTATTGTTTTTAATGATATTCCCACTAATGCTTGGGCCCGAGTAGGTCCTGCCGTATTTGTAAATAAATAAATAAAAATTAGCCGAAATGCGGGCGCTCGGATAGCTAGCTGCTTGTTACGTCACGGCTCCGGAGGGCGCCAGTGTTGCCTGACTCTCAGGCCACGTGTGTGTATGTAAAAATTTTCAGTTAAAATTGAAATGCTGCACCAAATGCGCTAAACTTTCGGCAGCCTCTTTGTGAATGCACAAGGATTAACCAACATGACCCAGATTATGATCGAATATTCTGTGTCCTGGTTCCTTTGAAAACAAAAATGAGCGAGAACTTTTTAAACTTTTTTATAAACCGAGAACGCCCGGCAAACGATGACGCTTGAATGCATACGAAGGGCGATAAAACCGACAGCCCTCTTTGTGACCCAGGACACTTTGCAAGAGATCTTCTGCCATCATCCTCAGTATACTCTGTGAAGAAACGATCTCCTTGGAATCACTCTAACTTGCCTTGAATACAAACCGATGTTGCTAGCAACTATCCACTGATGTCATCTCGGAAAGCAGTCGAGTATGAAGGCGACAAAGACATTACTGAAAATATCTAAGCACGAAATACTTGGATGAGCTGCTGTGGAGTGATAGAGCCGCCGTAGAGCACAGACTAAATAAAGCGCAGTGACGTTGAGTGTGTGCTCCTTCTCTGCCCCTTTCTTCTTCTCTTTACTCTTCCAACTTTCAAACTCGCCCATCTCTTTTATGTGCGCAGGATGATCGCTTAACATCTCTGCGCTTCCTCTCTCTCTCTCTCTCTCCTGTTCTCCTTCCTTACCAATAACACTCTCTTCTCAGCTAGAGCAAAGGTCTCTCTCTCTCTCTTTCTCTCTCTCTACTTTTTATTTCTACTTGTCCACAACGGTAGCGATAAAACTTCAAGCCATCCGCAGATTTTTTTTTTTCCTTTCTCCTTCTCTCACGTAATACTGTAAATAAGAATCAGATCGGTTCAATTATTAATTTTTTTCTCTATATATTTCTGCACTATTTTTTTGTCCCATCAGACTTTTGTTCTCTCTGTTTCATCGGACTGCGCATGTTCAAAAAAACTAACGCTCACACTCTCTCCTAGCTCGCCCACCATCTTTTCTTTTTTCTCCTTTTTCCAAAACGTGCGACGAGAATCCTTTTTAGTGAGCCCGCTGCGACTCACTCTGTCGAGAGGGCTTGCTTTCACAAGAGGAGCGATGAGTCCCCGCAGGCGTGACTTTCACGTGTCCTCGCGGAAACCCCGGACAGCGGCACCCGTCGCGCGGGCCCCTTAGACGCGCAACGAAGCACACCCGACCCGACTGAGAAGGCAGGCCATCAGAGCGTCTTATCGGACGCTTCGCAGACCTGCAGAGTGCGGCATTCTGGGATCCTTCTTCGGTGGTGCACGGTTTATGACACATGCGTGCTCCTATAGTACTTTTTTTTCCTCCCGTGACAGACGATTTAGCGTTATATTTTTTGCTTCTTCTTTAACTCTTTTTCTTTTATTTATTTCTCACTCGTGTTCACAGGGTCGTCTGTGCGCCTAGAGCTATCGACATTGACACATGTGAAAAAAAAAATTTTGGTGCTTTTGCGGTGAAAACAAGCATTATAGTCGAAATACTCTGAACGACCGTTCCGAAGGAAGCGTATTCAAATATCCTTAAGCTTTAGAATCTGCACCACAGGCTTGTCACACTAAAATAATGACAATTAGCAGCTATGAAAGTCGCGAAATGTTAACTCCCGGTGACAATAGGACATCGAAGTGTATCCCGAGAATCGCGACGTGACGTCAGTAAGGTTAGCACGTCGTCAGTAGCTTACTGTGAAATATCGTACGCACCACTTACTCTGAGGGACACATTTCCATGCTATACATGGCTTCGCCTCTGTGACACCAGTCTAAATGAAACGACAGTAGTCGATGACGTCATACGGAATACGACAGTACACGACAGCCGGGACGCTTAAATGTGTTACGCACCTAAAACCAGCGAGAGGTGAGACGTTCGCACGTTGTGCTGACGCCAACCCTCAAATGAATGTTTGTTGTCAAGCCAGCCACAATCGTTCGTGTATAGTGGTGTGTCTCAAGAAAAGCACCTGTTTCGAAACCTTATACATCGCGGACGGGCGAGACTTCGCTCCAAACAGAAAAATTCACGAATCTACTTCGTATAAAAAAAGTGCGATGACATTGAAGATAGTTTGATTGCTTTCTCCTTCTATAACTTAGTAGAGTTTGTACACTTACAGATTTCCCAACGGCAGATAAACTGTGGCCATTTTTTTGCTTTTCTTTGCCTTTCTCCCTCTATTCCTCCTAACTTCATTTAAAAGACACACTACCATTTGAAAAATTCCTCTCGCTGCTCTGGCACTGTCAGTAAAGAGACGACGCTATCAGACAAGCATTTTCAAAGCCGATAGCAAAAAAAAATCAATTAGGAGCGAAGCGATCCGACATTGATGCGCCGTATTTCCGCAATGAGAATCCGTGCGCCAGCCTCACACTGGCTTTTTTTTTTTACGTCACTAACAAGCGTGCGCATCGTGACACACTCAGAATCAACGCCAAGTACTCCCGGTTGCATGCCTTGTATGTGCATACATGAGCGATGCCACGTAAACCGAGGTACACTGACTTCGTTGCCCCGCCGCGATGGTCTAGTGGCCAAGGTACCCGGCTGCTGACTCGCAGGTTGCGGAATCGAATCCCGACTGCGGCGGCTGCGTTTCCGATGGAGGCGGAAATGTTGCACGCTCGTGTGCTCAGATTTGGGTGCACGTTAAAGAACCCCAGGTGGTCAAAATTTCCGGAGCCCTCCACTACGGCGTCTCTTATAATCATATGGTGGTTTTGGGACGTTAATACCCCACATATCAATCATCAATCATTGACTTCCTCGACAGTACTCGCAATTTTTCTGCGTAAAGATCCGAGTAGAGTGGCAGGTCTTCGCACCGTTATCATCATGCCAACGTCAGCCAGCGATTAGAGATTTCCGCACACGGTCTCTCAGTCAATCAAGCATTGTTGAAGAACACAGTGGAGACTGTATTGTCCCTCAAATCTTATCTCGAAAATCTCCTACACGTTGTTGATTCGTAGCCTCACTTCGGCATATCACCACTGTCGTCCGCTTTCCCTATCTCACACTTAAACAATCATGCAAGTGAACGCCAGAACAGTCGCTACATCAACCGTAAAGTGAAGCAAAAATAAACGGCATCCAGACTCTGAAACAAAAAGCTGCGAAAGGAGACTGATAATTGGTTCTCAGAAAGCAAGCTGTTTCGTTTGCGAAAATTGTTGTCCCATAGTACGGAATTCGAACCAGTAGTCAGCGTCATTCTCCGCTTTGTTTCTCAACTATCTAACTTAACCAGGAGGATAGCCAATCGCCGAGCAATCCCTGTCTATTCGACAGCTAGGAGCGTCGGAACGCTGAATATGGTAAACGGGTGCTACGCGATTGACTGAAGTATAGAAAGCGGCGTGAAAAAGAAAAAGAAATACACAGCGTACGCTTATTGCGTCGCGTCACTAGAAAAGCAATCCTTGGTACTGAGAACGTAACGTTTGCTGACGGTCGACGCGCTGAGACAATTGAAACTCTTTGCGCCTTGCTGAGTCATCTGAGTCAGTGCGCTTGGCGCAATATCACAGTTCAATGATGCCACCCCTCCCCTTTCACCTCTTCGCAACCTTCAGCCAAACACTCCAAGCTGTGACGGGTCGCCGACAGAGAAAAACATTGCAGCTTTGCGCGCTTTACATCAGTCCGTCATTCTTTTTTCTTGATCAGTTCACCCGCGTCTCATTCTATTGAAACAGAGAACTCACTGTGACTCAGCATAGCAACGCCACTTAAGCTCTTTTGTTTTTGCGAAAGGGTTTTCTCGACGTTTGATACAAGCTCATTGTTTCACTCCCATCTGCTGCACTCCGCGCTTTCTTTTCCTTCTCTTATTTTAGCCGTGTTTATTTCTTGCTTTCCTTTCAGTATGAGCCCGTAGGGCTTGCGAAGCGACCCGCCGGTGGCTTCTTCGACCTTATAGTGGCTTCTCGGTTGCGGAGTTTTATTTATTAGTTTTTTAGAGAGCGAAGCCCGCGAGAGAACTCCCTGCGCAAAAGGCAAATGAGCTCTGCACGGATCATAACGGACAAAAAAAAACAGTCACACAATTTTCTTGCTTACCAAAGAAACACGGCATGCACAAGAGGAAGAATCTTTCGTACGCATACGTGCTAGCACACGTGTGTCGAGGGGAAGTGGTTAGAAAAAAAAGAAAAAAAAAGGTCGAGTAGTTTATGTTCGGATACCGGCTCTTTCCTTCGTAATGAGCATCGTTCTCTATACGTTCTAAGAAGATTGGTTCTTTAGCGCGTCCGCGGAGGCCCTTGCTTTCGAAGGAGTTTTCTTAAAGGAGTTTTCTTTTTCTTGATTCTTTGCATACTGGGCGTATATTTCGTGCAAACGAACTGCGAGCCGCCTCGCTCCAGAACTCTGACTGCATCGCCAATTCGCAGTGGCGCGCTGCTGTAATCCCTGCCTCTTGGCGAATCCTCACCTCCCTTTCGCCCACTTTTCTCCAACGCAATGTGTGATTCAAATATATCTTTCATTGTGTGTCTGCTACCGGAATATACTTACTCGTGTCGCCCATTATTAAAAAGTCAACCATTTCGTCACGATTCCCCCCCCCCTCGAACAAAAACCTCGCACCTAAGCCTTCGTTCTTTGGAAAGAAAAGTAATAACAATGTCGCTTGCTTACTTCGTACTGAAAGATATCAACCTATTTTCGCCAAAATTTTTTAAAAATATACATAGTTTTTGTTGTTGCTTTCTGCGTCACGCCTAGCCTGCCCCTTTGTGCGAATATAGTAAAGTGATAGTTGCACACCCCGCAATGCAGTACTTTTGAAAAGAGGTCAGTCAGAAAGCCATTCTTGGGCTCACCTTTGGTATAATTCAAGACAGCGTATTGTTTTGCGTATGGCAATGCTGGCACTGACCTTCCAGGTAAGTTTAGTAAGTGTATACTCATGTGCATGAATGAACAAGCTGATTCCCCTGAACGACCGTTGTCTGCGCGAACTGAAAGTTGTGCGTAGTTGCGTACTTATATTGCGTAATTTACGTATATCGCTATTTTTGTGCACATATTAATAATAGGTGTTTATTGCACTTTTTGTCCTAACGGGAGATACTATACTAATTCACTACACGAACGACAAATTGAAGATAAGGCAGCTCATTTCAACGAAACACCAATTTCAATTGTAGTACATCAGCATGCATAACATACGTCATATAATATCGTGTTCTTTTACTATTTTCGTGTACAATAGATTTTACCGTTTCTAATTTGACACCAGAGCTTGCTACCTACTTTGTGTGTTTTTTTACAGACGTCTGTCTGTCTATGCATTTGTCTGTTTGTCTGCCCTTAACGATACCTGAAGCGGCACCGAACGGTCAATCCCATCCGCAGCGCCCACCAATATTGCTCGAGGTTTAGCCTTCATAGTTGTGCGAATGTCAATTAAAAAGCAATTACTGCGCATATCTGAGGCGCGATAACAACACGTCTATATTTTGTATGTCTGTCTTTGTACTAGAAGAGGCACACACAAGTAATTCTAAGGACTGTAGCGTTTATCGCGCTGCGCTGACAGTGCAACGCGATGCTCAAAAAGGTAAGTGTTTCCAACGCTGTGCAACGACGACATTGTAGTGGCACTTGACCGTGGCACTTGACCTCCGAGACTGGCGCGCATCTTTCTCCGCGAACGCGCACACCTTCGTTTTCGAAGATAACTGCCAGATGGCGCTCGTGTCTAACGTGCCTCGATGCACTCGTTTGCTTTCGCTACACGCTCGAGGTACTCAAACATAGCGTTTTCAAAATACCACTTACCAATTTTCTTGCACAGAACATTAAATAAACGTTTTGTTTACTCTCTTCAGACGCAAGACTATCGTCTTTTGACGACATATGCATTGTAACATGCATATTCGGGCCAATTTCTTTTTTTAGAGAAATGAGTCTTACCACATCTCTTTCTCTTATTCTACATCAACAATCAAAATGAATTTGTGTGTATTTCTATCAAATCATCCTGTTTTTTTTCTTTTTCATTTCACAACCTGACTTCCAGTATTCCCATGATGATAGGATCATGTCCACCAAAGTTAGAACACACAGTGTGGGACCGTACTATTTATAAAAACGTAGTATCAGCATCATTTTTTTTCTTTCTTTCGTTCTTTCTTTCTTTCTTTCTTTTTTTCTTTCTTTCTTTCTTCTTTGCCAGGAGTTTCACGTAGTATTGCGTAATATATGGCAAGTATACTGAATCAAATTTAATTGAATTGAAAACAACTTGTTTAGGTCATGTGTAACGCCACTGCCTTTCGGCCAGCTGTCAGAATTCTTGAATTTTTGCTGCGCCTTTTGGATACTAAGCCATTTCTGCTGCAGTTGTAACCTTGCGTCTGCTAACTCCATAATCAACATTTTTTATCCACTACTGTGATGCTTGAAATCATCACTTCTTCAAATTTTGATGACTATCGGCCTCTGAAATTATGCGCCTTTTGCTTAATGGTGACAATTAAAATCGTTGCTTAAAGTGGAAGTCGACACCTACTGAAGGCTTCGTATCTGTGTATATATGCGGTTTAATTCAAAACTTCCCCCACGATCTACACTCATTTCCCATTATTTCCTTTCTAAGCGCCCAAGTAATGGTCCAATAGTCTTTAAAACGAATTTAAGGTTTCCACAAATAATAGCACACCATTAGATGAATATTCTGCGTCAAAAACGACCTTCATACCTCGGTAACGCCTTACATGATACGACCTAGTCCGCTGTCTATTCAAAGTTCCGTTAAATTTCCTCCTCTAATCTGTATGCTTCCACATCTCCACAAAAAAGGCTATTTGGGCTTCTCTTAACATTGCTGACTTTGGATTTTCAAAAGACGATATAGACTTATTAGTTCTCTTTCTGCTTTGCTCCTCTGTCTCTACTATGCAAAGTCTCGTTAACTAATCTCACTTTTTTTGCATTTTCAGTCAACCATGCTTCCTCCTGAATTTGTAATCTAGCTAAAGTGCCTGCGTTTCTCTCAGTTTTTTTCTGTTTAGAAAAAAAAAACAATGTGAACTGATCGGCATAATAAAACAACAAGCACGAGTACCAATAATATCAGTTCATCCAAACAGCATTCATTTCGAATCGCAGTTTGCTTACAAACAATCATCCGTCTCAGGCATAGTGGTAGCGAAGCACCACTTAATCTACTTTTTATTTTCTCGAATAAACTTCTGTATAGTTAATTTCGGTGCCTGCTTTCTCTCGACCCGGAAGCAATCGTGCTTCCATTACCGAAGGTCTGATTTTCTGCGGGCTTCACCGCATTGCCGAGCGCGTCCGCAGAGAAGCGTGCGACAAGCTCGGCATTGGTTTCGCTTCGCGTCGTCGTCCTACCGTGTTTAATTAACCTCGGGCCTCGCGCGCACCCCACCGGCTGCTCGTGCCGCTGTTGGCTGCGTCGCGTTCAAGTCCACTTCTGCCGCGAAAGCGCGCGGGACTTTCACTTTTTTATTACCGCACAAGGTCCGGGCCCGTTCCTTGTCACCGCGCCTGTTCGTTTATGCTAATCCGGTACGTCCAGCAAGCGGGCTTCTCCTGTGCGAGCTTCAGACGCGCACGAATTCCTGCTGATATTTTTTTGTGTTGTTGCTGCTGCTTCGCCCGCCGTTCGAACACGTGAATGGGTGCATTAGAAGAAGCTGTACACGTAGATTGTACCGCGCAGCGGCGCCTGTCGCTCTTTTTGCGTTTGCTATGTCACCGTTAATAATGCATAGCCGGAGCATGTCTGGCTAGGCCCTGAACTGAATAAAATGCATGCATATTGGGCACTAATTTAACTTACCTTTCATTCCGATCCATTTCTTTGTTTCTTTTTTTTTGGTCTTTGTATGTCTTCGAATTAGCAATCTGCGCTTGCAGCAACAATAGCAGGGAGCGGGAGGGGGGGGGGGGGCACCATACTCGCCAGAGTGGTTCTAAATGAACGCCGCACGTTGTGACGGTTCACTTTCAAACGCTAATGCACGGCTTTCGCGTGATTACGGTCATTTGTAAACGTAATCCAATTTGCGATTCCAGCGAAATGAGGGCAACCTAGAGAGAGGTTTGCTACGCGGTTAGCACTGAACGGTTTTCGTTAAACTGCATGGATTTTCTCAAGGCTCAATCGAAGGCTTCTGGGACGATGGCATGTTTCCGCGGTGTTCTCTCTACGATGAGCAAAGCATTATAGGGTCCACTGTTACGACGCGAAGCACAGTCCTGGTATTCTCGTCAAATTTGATGGATATTGCTATAAGCCAACGTGCAATACTGCTCAGTTCTGAAAGAGGCAGAAAAAAAATCACAGCATATCCACGGAGTGAATGAAGATTGGTGGGGCGAAGCGTTCGCCAATTCGTCCATCCTTTCGTCCGCCCATTCATTCTTGCTTCTGTCCGTCCGTGCGTCCACACAGACAGACAGAAGGGCGTCCGCCCTTCTGTCTGTCTGTGCGTCTGTCAGTCCGTCCGTTTATCTGTATGTCCATCCGCCTATCTAGTGAACACTCCAAGTACAGCCATCTCACATCTTTTCCTCATGTATTCATCATATACAAGTGCCGCCATTGAGTGGACATTCTAAGGACGCTCTTGCGGGTATGTGCCATTGGTGGCTACATACACCATCGGAGGATGGGCAGACCCCCACACTAAGGAGCTTCGCCCCTAAAAAATAAGGGTAATTTACCAAGTTCCACTCCACTAGCTAACCTAAATAGAAAAGGCTGAACGATTCAGTCACTTTTTTAACCATAAGCGCCAATTCATAACAATTTCATCTGCGAACATGCAACTGCTTTGTGTACTTCGCTGCAGTGATCAGGATTATCCTGATCATTTCATACTACTGAATTTTCCTTACTTTTCCACCATGTCAATGTATTGAATTATATTGGTGTACTACGTACTCGTATTACAGGAACGTACACAATTACCATAATAACTAATTTTCTGATTCATCAGAAAACATGCCAACCAAAATAAAAACCTTACGCCCACTGCTAACCAATTAGCTTCAGTGAACGCCCAAGGACAGGTTTCACGACATAAAATGGCCTAAAATTTTTTCTCGTGGTCAGTTGCTGGGTTGTCCATGGCCCTCCATGTGTCTTTACATCATCCACTGAGGAGCAAAGCAAAGTGACCTAATCGAACATCATTTCCAAGCACTGTACTTGGCATGTCGACATATAGATAGAACGTGTGGTCGTCGCTGGCGGTTCATTTGTTCGGCTCTATAATCTAAAGCGTAAAACAACTAAACAAAAACCATCGTCGTCTTTCGGTCCGCGATAGCGGCTCAAGAGTGACCTGCTTGCTTGATTGAGTGACGTGCATTTACGGAGCTAATCACGTGCCGGACGAAACCGAATACACGCAGCAGCGATCATTTTCAAAGGAATATGAATTGGGAATATCGTCCTGAGATTAGTTTTTAAGTGAAAGCTGTTTGAAGATCTAAACACGGGTCACGCGCTGTGCCATAGTTATCCTTCGCCACCGCCGGTGCTTGTAACCAGTATCGAAGGAAAAAGAGCTCAGTAAATAAGAAAAACCAAGCACACAGTGGGGCTCAAACCTGGGTCCGCTGCGTGCCAGCCCGGTGTTCTACCACTGAGCCACGGCACTGCTTGGGAATTGGTCGTAAAATTGCCTTAGGCAGGCTTGATGTCGGGAAAGGAATTGCGTTAATATGAGTAATAAAGCGTTTTAGAACAGCAGAGAAACAACCAGGCGTCACAATATGCGAATAGCGTAACGAATGGGTCGTCCAATGCTCTAACGCATTACAAAAGCTTGTTCTCTATAACCTATTAACTGTGGTAGAAACCCGATTCACGCATAATTTCTCATCGTGTTCAGCCACCGCATGTACAATAGGCACAAAATCCCTTCAAGTATTTAGCGGATACAACGCTTCTCAGAAGAATGACAAAGAGTAGCATAGCAATTGCTGGTCTAGTACCCAGGTATTATAATATTTACAGCCGTAGTGGGTACCCAGCAAGTGTGCTTGCAACAGTTACCCGATGAGTGTTTGGAAAAGTCTTTCAAATGCCGCTCTTTTAGCTTTCGCCGAGACTGTGCAGCGCCTTCCATGCAGGCCTGGCGTTTTCTTGCTTGCTCGGCAGTTTAAACTAAGATTTTCTATTTTTCATCTGTATACTCAGGCACGTATTGCATACAACGTAGCGCATCGGTATCCAAGGGCTGGGTTCGCGCTATGAGAAAGGTACCAAAGTACGTGAATATATGGAGAGAGTGCGGCTGCCGCAGAGTGATCAAGTTAAACACATATTCCTGGTTCTGAAGATAGCTCGACTACACACCGCCTTCTTTACATACAACTCTGGTTACGTTTTAGAGAAAGAGATGAAGCCACCAAACAAGATGAATAAGCTGATCCTTAAAAAAAATTGTTTTTCTGTACCCAGTCGGTGCTTTCCGACTGAACATAGCTCGAATATAGCGGTGCACTGCTCTTTTCCTTGATATTTTTTTACTCTTGACTTAATCCTTTAGCTATTATAAGGTTAAAATGCAAGACTTCCCGCGAGTTTTCTAATCTGCATAGTAGTTTACCTTATAATTGAAAAGGGGGGGGGGGGACATCAACAAGCGGCTGCTACATGCTTGAACCGAAGTATTATATATTGTCTAGAGGAAGTGAAGGCATACAATAAATATAAAAGACAGACGCACGAGCTTTCAGTTAGTTGGTTATATAGCTAGCTAGCTAGTTATCTAATTATATAATTAGGTAACTAGTTAGCAAGTTAGTTAGGTAGATATATAGTTATCTAGTTAGTTTGTTTGTTTGTTTGTTTGTTTGTTTGTTTGTTTGTTTGTTTGTTTGTTTGTTTGTTTGTTTGTTTGTTTGTTTGTTGTGCCGAATGTCATCGCCGTAAATCACCAACGCACGCCTCCGCCGGTGAACTGCAGTCTTTACCATGCCCTTCCCGACCAGTTAGTTAGTTAGTTAGTTAGTCAGTTAGTTAGCTAGCTAGTTAGCTAGTTAGTTAGTTAAAGTGTTAGTTAGTTAGTTAGTTAGTTAGTTAGTTAGTTGGTTAGTTAGTTAGTTGGTTAGTTGGTTGGTTAGTTAGTTAGTTAGTTAGTTAGTTAGTTAGTTAGTTAGTTAGTTAGTTAGTTAGTTAGTTAGTTAGTTAGTTAGTTAGTTAGTTAGTTAGTTAGTTAGTTAGTTAGTTAGTTAGTTAGTTAGTTAGTTAGTTAGTTAGTTAGTTAGTTAGTTAGTTAGTTAGTTAGTTGCAAGATGAGACTAACCTGAAGGCATCGTGTTTGGTCGGCATCTGTTTATATTGATACGGGGTATCAATATATTAGGTGGCGTTGACTTCACCATCATTCGCACCATGCATAAGGACTCTCTGTGGGGACGCTAGTATGGTTCTTGGTGCGCGCACTGCCTTCATACCTGCAGCGCTTGTTTCGACACTAAGCCGATTGTGTGAAGCGTTCACGGTGCATCCACGTACTCTCATCGCCAAACCAAACGCAGACCTCATGCCTGTAAGCACGTTTCATTCTCCAAGTGCCAGCCACGCATGTGCTGTCAACATCTGTAGCACGCGATGGTGGAAACAGCAAGAACGCACAGCGAGCACCCGTAGGGTAGTCTTAAAAAGCGTACTATAAAGTGAAATAGGCACGAGATCACCAGAAGCTGGCTTCCTTGCGCCAATATAATTAATGTAAAAAAGCCAACTTTACAGTAGTTGCGCTTAATGCAATTTAAAGGTGCTGTGCTGTGCTGTGCTGTGTGTGTGTGTGTGTGTGTGTGTGTGTGTGTGTGTGTGTGTGTGTGTGTGTGTGTGTGTGTGTGTGTGTGTGTGTGTGGTGTGTGTGTGTGTGTGTGTGTGTGTGTTGTGTGTGTGTGTGTGTGTGCACGCGCGCAATCTATGCAAGTGCAAGGCTATGCTAAGCTTTCCTAGCATGTTCGAATCCCACCCATGGAACAATATCTGTTTCTCTTTTTATCTCTTTTTTTTTTTGCCTATATCTCACTGTTTACTCGTGCTCTCACCAATCAGACCTGTTAAAGAGCTTTAGTACCGGGTACACAAAACTTCCTGCTATGCATGCTTTCGCGTTCATTTTTTTTTTTATTCTCCGTAGGTGTGGTGGCGAGTACAAAGGAACGTGAGAGTATGCACACACAGGCATCTTTGCGTACGCGGCAGTAAAGCTATACAACACTCAACGTTGGTGAAATTGGCACGCGTGTTCCGGGAATGAAGCAGAAGAAGATGATAGCAGCATGTACCAGTTAGTGATGACGATCACTTTCGCTCCCGCCTCGTAAAGGAACGCTCAGCGCAAACAGTTCCGCACCTAAAATGACGAATAAGTGTAGTCTCACCCGCAGGGGTTCAATAAAACTGCGAGTATGGATGAGGCTGACATTGCACTGCATGTCTGTGCTGGCGCGTATATGAAAGTAAACAAACAAAAAACTGTACGACTGCTGTCTCGTGTCCTTGAAATAACGTCTGCTCAGCGGCGGCACGCTGTCTAGCACTGACATGCAGCGCGATGAGCGAGTCTCAAGTCAAGAAGAACTAGCTTGCTGAAGCATCCTGCTGTCACCGCTATAAATACTGGACGGTAACGAAACTAGATTTAGCAAGATGCGCCAACGTCTTGGAATTCCGAAAACGTTCATATGCGTATAACTTTATGTACCGTACTAGAACGCGCTGCCTCGCTCTCAATAGTCGTAAGAAAACACACGAGTATCACTTCATACAATCAAGATTTTGTTTTATGTTTGTAATCGAGACAGCGTGCTCAGAAGCTCCCAGCTTGGTTTAAATAACTCTGCAGCTTTTAAAAAAGATACGAGGGCAGGGGAAATAGAACTAATGGAGAGGTGTTAAAAATATATATATAAGAAACGCTGCATATCAAAATACGCGTACCTGTTTTATGGGCTTCTTGGCAGTACTCCAACGTGATTTGTAACAAGAACATCTCCACGCGAGTTCTGACTAACGCAGCGCAAGGTGCGCATAGGTAACAAAACAGCGACGCATAAATTTAGTTGTTTCGTTTTCCTTTATCTACTTCTTCATTCTTTCTTTTCTTAGCTGTCCACTATAGTTTACCTTACACTTATTTTGGATTATATTTTCCCGAAAAAAGCCTGAAGGCTACGTTGCAAAATATTGCCGTTCTACGCGCGATAGTTCCAAGTGGAGTGACATACGAGCATTGCGCGCTTCACTTCGACCGCACCCTTTCATTCGTAACTGAACTCGAGCGCTTGTCGTAGAGGGGCTACTGCAATGCAGGACAAATTTTTTCCGCTTTACTTCCATTTCTTTTATTTAAAACCGACAGGGCTAGCGAGTGGAGGCCAACGCTTCCTCGTACTTCATCCTCCTGGAACCTGCGTCCATGGATACGAGTTAGCTTGGGAAGGCGTTTTTCATAGTATAGCGTCGCGCGTTCGATTCTCTGGAACTTTATTTTCTGTTTATTTTTATTACTTGGAAAGGCTTAGGTACGCGTCGATGTATGTGCATTGAAGACCACCACGTTCGTAGAGAAAGATACACATAGATGTGTCACATGAAATAGGCGCCGGCTCCAACGCGGGACCCGCAGGCACCGCTTGTTATTCAATTTGAAGCTTCGGCGATCGCGCTTTCGCAATCGCTTAAACGAACCCGAGTCCTACAACAACAAAACTAAACGTGCAGAAGAGACGGACAAGTCTAGGAAAAGCGACGAAATAGAAGAGAGAGAATGTGCAAATATACATCTATGTAAACACGGAGAGACACGGTACCATCCGGGGATCCGCTGAGCGTAGTGGGGACAAAAGATTGCCACGCTTCGTGTGACCGTGAAGAACAGAAACTCAATAAACGTAAAGATTTTTCGTTTTTTTTTTTCAGAATGTTCCAGACTATATACACGCCCGTGGCGCGGTGTGTACGCAGTGTAAAGGGAGGATAAGTTGGGGTGGTATCTCCAAATTCCGGGAAGCTAATAAAGGATCACAAAGAAAAAAAAACAGCGTTAGGGAAGATAGAGAATGAATACATTCGCGGAAACGAAATGCTATGCAGTCTGCAGAAAGGTGCGACGCGCGCAGTAAAGAACGAGAGAAATAAGAGCGACGCCGTCGGTTCCAGGATTGCACAAGTGTAGTACAACACGGCACCCGGAATGTCTCCCGCTCACCAAGCACGGCTTCAGCTCGCCTCTCGAACCGTGTACTTTAGCGCGGCTCTTGCAATTTTGGCTGTCTTGTCTGTTTTTCTTTTTCTTTCTTCGCACGTCCCGCGAGTACCGGGCATTATTCGAGAACCTTTCGCTTTCCCAGCATCCCCGTCCTCTTCGTGCCTCGTTTGACGAGGTTTTCTTTTTATTTCGACGACGTCGTTGTCACGGCGGCGTCTGTCCCGTGTGCCGCGAGAGTGGGCGAGAGAGGGCGCTGTCGCCACGTGTGTGAGAACGGCAAACCTCTCCTCTCCCCCCCCCCTTTCACCCACCCTCCTCAAACGTCGCTGCCTGCGGCACGTGAGTGCTTATTTGCAATTTAAATGGCGGCAGCCTTCCTGTTAAACGCCCCACTTGTTTAACCCTTCGCGGAACAAGACGTCGCCAGCGAGATTGTCCTTTTATTTTATTTTTTGCTTACTTTTTGCTATTCTTTTACGCTGTCCTGTCGGCCCCGTGACGTTTATCTAGTTTGGTTCTGTGCGCAAACTTTCTATGACCCGCTTGTGTATAGCTTATCTATATGACTTCTAAGATACACTTAAGACACCCCAGTGTGCTTCCATAATAATCAAACGTTCCTAGTACTTAAACGTCCACTCGTGCTGGCCTGAATAGCAGAATTTGGGAGGTGGAAGTACTACAAGTATAGTGGAGCCTGTTGCTACCTCTCAAAAAACACGAACATACCGACATTCTCTTCTGTCAGTAAACTTAATAACTTGGCATCAACTATAAAATATACGGGACTAATAGGTGGAGAATGGATCATACATGGCAGTACTAGTTCGTGGCTGCGGCGAGTAATCAGTGCTATTGAAAACTCAGGTATAGTATAGTATTACTACATCTTGTGAGCGAACGCAAGGTTTTTTCAATTTTCGTGTCTTTTGTTACTATTACAATGCATTTCTCCTGATGCATAATACGGTTACTAGTCTAAAATAGTACTGTTAAAATATTTTAGAACGGTAATGACGAATCTGTAAAACACTGCTATAAACACACCATATAACCAAGTATAGGGACTAACACAATCCATTTTTTTAAATAAATGTATATAAGAAGAGGTTGGTGCTAATGCGTAGCGCCGGCTACTCCTCTTGCAGAAAAGTCGACATCACATATTTTGTAGCAAACTCAAGGCTATACACACGTACAAAGCACAATGCTTACGCAATGAGTCCACGTTTTTCAATACTGAGTGTCCACACTACATATAAATATGTCCACACCACACTTCCATAATTTGTGTAAACACTTAAAATGGCGTGATTACTTAACATGTTCCTTCTTCCTACGTTAACTCACTTATACATATCTTCTCACCTCAAAGAGTAGGTGGACTGAAAGTACATAGACTCTCCCTTTTGCCCCTATGTGCGAGCTCACACACGGGGCGCGCGCAGACTCACAACAGCGTTAAAAGCAACTTCCTTCAACAATCTAGCATCTATAGCGAAGGCCGGAGGAAACATCTTTAATGCCGTCCAAATCAATCAATCATTTCGGTCTTTCATTTTATCCTCGGCTGACACCTCGCTCATTCCTAAGCGGCCCGAACTCATGCACAAAACATCGCTTCTCGTCTGAAAACCGGTCGAATAAAAAAACAACTGAAATAAAATAACTGTGTTGAAAGAACGGCGGATGGTTTTGATGGGAGAGGAGACGGGAAGGCGGAAGCATCGTTCAACATGCGAAACACACCTCACTGCTACTGCTGTCATACTTTTATCGGTTATTTTTTATGTTTTTATCACCGTTTCTTTCTCTATTTTTTTTTCAACTTCCCATCACCATCCCGCGCACACGTGTTGTAGATTACCGTTCTCTCGCGTTATTCTTTGCTGTCGAGTTCACAGACCGTGCTGGCGGCACGACCGAGCCTGGACGAAAAGAACGGAGGATGAGTTGACGAGGAGGTGCGGCGGCGAAGTGCTGATAGAAAAGGAGAGAGAAAGAGATAGGGAAGCGGGGCGCGGAAAAGAGTGTCTTTCGGCTTCTTTAATTACAACAGGTGTCGGAGCCCGACGGGTGTAATTAGACTCGGTGGCTTTGTTTAAACATTTAGTCTGCAACCAGATGCAATTACGGTACGCTTATCTGGCTCGCAGTTGGTTGGAGCTCAAGCTGGTACCCCTGCTCACTAGCGCACTCAATGCGTGACTCTTTCTTCGAGAGGAAAAAAAAAGAAAGGATAGCTCTTCCCTACTCCGTTTCAGCTAACAAAAGATTAGTCGTCTTCGCAGCAGCTTTATTAAGAGACGCGCCGCTGAATTATGGTTCGTTTCGTCCGCGCCAGTCTTATGCGAAGATGTCGCGGGAATTTGAAAAAAATGTATTCGTACGCATTTCAAGACTGCTAGGTGTTTTCCGTAAGCGCGCGCAAGTACACGAAATGTTCTTTCGGAGACAAAACGTTCATTTGTGTTTCCTTGCTTCAAATAACGTTGCTTCAGAGGACGAATGTAAAGTGCGCGAGGTGGCGCAATTAGGTTGTCCTTTTCTCGCCGCTTGGGCACTCGCTGCACGAGTGGGTGTATTAAAGCCTGTTGATAACGCCGTCTCGTCCTACGGGGCTGCTACCCCTGCGAAACATGAACGAGCTTAGAAAAAAAGGTTATCCGAGCTCATTTTCTGGTTCTGCCGGATCGCGCCGTTGAATGTCGAAAGATTAAATTAACACCGCCCGAGTTCGCGTCGAGCGAGATGCGAGTCTTGCAGATTGGAAACGTGTTTAGGCTGTCTGTGGAGAATTAGCGAACGCAATAAGTACCTCAGCATTGTGGAAGCCCTGCATTTACGAAATCAAAGGTTCTATACAGAAAAAAAGGTTGAAAAGGGAGTCAATCTCTGTCGAGTTAGCCAACATTTCTTCTTAGCTCAAGCAGTAAGACATATAGTCTTACTGCGCTAGCTAAAGAAGAAACGAGTCATTTGAAACGATAGAATATGTTCTGATGTTTGCAGCGTCTCAGTGACAGAGTCCTCAAGCTTACTTGGTCATAAACAAAATCGTATGGGATACCGTCTATGGTCTTGGTTTTGATATCACCACGAGCATTATTACTTGATATCACTGCAAGTACCGTAATGCATAATTTTATATACCGTACAGTCCCCAAGATCTGATACTATGTCCAAGATAGGTCCTTTAATGAAGCTAAACAGGTACTTTGCGTGTAAAATCAGGGTTACTTGCGAAAAATGACATAACTTCTGAAGAATTATTCGAGGTATTGTTCGTTTGTAAGCACACCTTCTAGAATTTCTTACCCAATGATACAGTCTCCTGCGTCTATAGGATTCGGTGAATGTTTCAAGAATTTTTAAACCGACTATTTGAAATCACCGCGGTAGCGTTTCCGTGCCACCAAAAGCGTCGCCATCGCACTCGCTCATGTAGACGCTCAAAAACAGGTACGCGTAACGAGCTCCACACGGTCGCCGGTTAGAAATTGCGAGTGATTCCACCGCGATTTATGCGCAGCCCTGGCAGGTGGATGTTTTGAACTCTCCATTTCGCTTTTAATATCTAACCGACCCTACCGGCTGTGTAGGCGCCGTACCAGGAAATGAAAGCAATAAACGAGCAAAAGCAACATTCGGAACACCCCAAAAAAAGTGTAGTGCAGCGTGCGATATAACATGGTAGGCACACTTCAGCGGTGCCTTCAAATGGCACATCTATTGCACGCGAGTGGTGTGCGGCCCGGCCACGCATTCGGGCATTCCCCACGAAGGACTTGCACGTGCCCTACGGTACGATGTATGAAGCGCACGCGCCTAGTGCCTCCGACCAATCATAAATATTAGGCCTGCTATGCTCGGCGTTCGCGGAACATCTCCAAAATGTATACGCCGAAGGACTCCCGAGAAGGTTCGCTCTCCCTCTTTTTATCTCTTCGCCACTGCCGGGCAATGTTGCCGTGCAATACGATGCAGTGCTGCAAGAGCTGTTGCCGGCATCAACATGGCGTGAAACTGGGTTTGTACGCGAGTATATCGCTCATGAAAAAAAGTGTGATTCACTGGGCTAGTTGGCCACACCTTCGTGTATGGGGAAGGAAAATTGCGCCAAAGTAGGCACAGCACAAGCGATCGATCACGCAGTACGGGCGCACACAACACAGGGGTGTTCAGGATGGTCAGTGAGAACACACAGGACAGATTCGTTCCGTTCCTGTGTGTTCCTTCACTATTGATTCTTCTTATTCGCGTTTTCTTTACCCCTTACACTCTTTTCTAATCTTGTTATTAATAATTGATTTCTCGCCCACTGATGCCGATTATTGCAGTCAGCCCGTGGAACAGAAATCTTTCACATGTGCACAAAATACAAGCTTTGCAACTGGTATATTAAACGACCAGTTGGCGGTTCTCAAGAAACCGTGACTCTCAGCTACTGACGATCTAACGTGTTTTCGTGGTGCAAGGGCTTCTTTCGACCAAAGAGGGCTTGCCTGTGTAGCTTTCATAATATATTTGCTCAAGATCGAAAGCTAATACACGCACCTTGTTTCAGTTATGCATGTTAATAAGCGATTACCTGCACATCACTGCTTCTACTACCGATTTCGTTTGTGTTACTGGTGGTTTTAATAAGATTTAAGGTCGCTTCATTGTCAGACATCCATGCTTCCGCTACCTTCGACGTGTAATTAACTCGATTAAGATGTCCATGCAAAAGTTCACTCATGCTGCAAAGCTGTAATTGGCATTCTATTCTGAGTTTTGCTTTATCACTCCTACAACTTTTTCATGATGCTTCCCTGCGAATTATTGCCATCCAACCATTTATCTGTGTTATTACAAGATTGAAATGTGTTTACGACAGTGAACATTTGCCAGACATGTGCAGGAAGTGATTCCAAAGCATTAACATATGAATGCACTTCTTGGAATAACAAAAAAGAAGAAATCTCCTCACCCACAAGGATGTAAAAGTGGCAATTCTAGAACCCTTTGTAAACTCTCTTGGGGCGAAAAATACAAGAGCACGTGTAAAATACTCACTACGTCATTATTCATACCTTTTTGTCAAGTTGGATTGGATCTACTGCGTCGTTATTTGTCATTTTGTGTAGAAGGTAGGTACAAAAAATAAACGTGTGTTTCGCACGAATAAACTAAGATGACAGCAAAGAGTGAAACGTAAGGTTTCTGTATTAATTATGAAGTCTACACATACATAAAATCAAAGAACATGAACACGTTTATATCAGCACCTTATACAGCCAGCCGCCAACAGCCTCTTTGCCGCAGTCACACAATTTCGCCTAGTACACAGCGTGCTCATGAACTCTTATCCTCACGAAGACATTACACTGTCGCTACCGGTTATCTCTTTGTCTCACTACTCGACTTACACATGAAACTTTCCCTTCTGTACAAGGATCGAGGTGTTCATTTTCTTGATTGTGGCAAACAAAGCAACCAGTTGCTCGCGAATTCGCCCATATTTCTTACTTCCTCTACTGATGCTCGAACCAGGGACGTAACCACGATTTTGTTATTGGGAAGGGAGGGTGATGATGAACCATCTTTATTCTATATTTTCCGTATATTTCATTCATTCATTCATTCATTCATTCATTCATTTTGATTCATTTCAGGCAAGTCCGCGCATTTGCCAAGGAGATCGGCGCAAAGGTGCTGAAAGTATGCGATGCGTCCGTTACGTGTGCGTATATACCTACACTTCCAAAACTGTATATTTTCGGGGTTGGAGGCAGTCAGCCTCCATCCTCCTAACCCTTTTTTTCCCTCTTGGCTACGTCAATTGACCCAAACGTACAGTGTATGGCAAACTAGCGAGCTTCAAAGGAGACAAAAGACGTGCCCGCAGCTGTACAGCAGCGCTCCTACATAACGGATCGCAAGAAGCGAGCCAGACGGGGTTGACGACTCGATGGCGGGGACCGTCTTCTCTTCCAACGTGGTTCGAGCAAGCACGTTCCATCGACATTCCATCGATGCCGTACGTAACCTGAGGTCTCGGCCCATCCCGGACACGTACGCCCGAGGCAGCAGCCAGACGGGAGCCTCCCGACCGCGGCGGCAGTATTGACGATGCACGGGTGGACCCGGGATGTGAGTTCGGGTCGGGAAAGAAGGCGCACGAAGCGCCAGCTGGTCGTCTACTTCGGCTACAAAAAAACCATCCAAGGCGGGTCCTCCTCATTCCGCCCGAGGAAAAAAGTTTGCCGCCCGCACTAGTGGCGCTTGCAGCACTTTCGTGCTCGTTCTCCATTTGCTCTTGATGCTCTTTTTTTGAAAGAAGGGAACACGAAGAGAAGAGAAAGATGAGAGGTGATGCCGCCGCCGCTTCTTGTTCGATCGCAGTCGTTGCCGCCGGAGCGGCGAGATGAACGTGCCTCGAGAGCATGGCACGACGCGGAGGAGGAATGGGGGGGGATTTCGAAGCGACGAGTAAAAGCACCACGTGGCGCGTCGCAGGACGACGGCCCCGTGGCGGCCTCGTGCCCGAGAACCGGCCGTCGAGAGGGAGGCACAGGTGCTGCGACAAACTGAGCGGCCGGCAAGCCTTAACGTGTGAGAGGGGTGGAACCGATCAGCGAGAAATGGGATGAAATCGAAGCACATCTCATTCACTGTAATGGAATTGATCGAAGATTATGGTTGACGATGACGCTGTTGCAGCAGTGCAATTCCACCATTGTCGAACATAACCCAACAATATGTTACGATTAGCCAAAATCTTAAACTAGTCGCCCGGCCGCGGTGGTGTAGTGGCTAAGGTACTCGGCTGCTGACCCGCAGGTCGCTTGATTATATCCCGGCTTCGGCGGCTCCATTTCCGATAGAGGCAGAAGTGTTGCAGGCCCGTGTGCTCAGATTTGGGTGCCCGCTAAAGAACCCCGGGTGGCTGAAATTTCCGGAGCCCTCCACTACGGCGTCTCTCATAATCATATGGTGGTTCTGGGACGTTAAACCTCACATATAAACCAAACAATCAATCTAGTCAGTACTTGGGCTGTTAGGCTGAATACCTTGCGTGTAGAAGCGCGGAATTGCTTTGGAAGAAGGAACTCGGGAGCGTTCTTGCTGTCCTCTATTCTTTCTCCTCAACCGATTCCGTGCTCCCTTACGAAAGTAGCCTAAATCCCCCGTCGTGTGGGAAAAAAAATGATGAGGTCTGGCCTTCAGCGAGCCAGTGTTAGGCAATATACTAGCCGACAATGGAGAACAATTCGTCGTCATAGCCCAACAATTACCAAGTTACATGATATACTGCATGCAGTATTAGCCAGCATATCATTAAATGCTGCTAGTGCGCGAATAAGTACTGTAGCTGAAACAGGTTACAAAGTATCATTGCTAAAACGGTCGTGCCAGTGACAACAAAAGTGATTTGAAGCTGTCCGGTAAGCTTTCGGCCGTCATTTGGTCAAGAATATCTCACTTTTTCAAGCTTCCGTCTTACTCTGAACTTAAGTGATAATTTTATCAAAGTCATTGCGAAAGCGATGAATACGTGTGTTTCATCGGCGTACTCCACTAGGACAACTTAAGATACGCTTTGAAGTCTTTGACCATAGGAACTGTTTCATCCTATATGCTAGACACGGATGAGAGGTCCAAGCACGCATGCATATCATAGTTCAGAAAGCAAAACCTTTCGCAGTGCAGCGCGTAGGTCGAGAGTCGGACGAAAGACTCGAGTCCTCTCATTTCAAGTCGAGCGGTTCATTTGAAGAATGGCCGAGGGTCTCATCTTTCTTGTGTCGCAAGTAAGTAAGACTACAGGCTTAAGCATGAAGGCGCATACGTCATTAGGCGCGCGAAGCAATTGTACCAATTCGTTGCTCGGAAACCTCTCCAGCAGAGAAATATTGAGTCTCTCATACGCGGTAGAGCCCTTCTAAGAAGTCCCTCTTAATTAGAATAGCGTATTCGTTCCCAATCGTGATGCGAACACTACATTCAATCCTCTCCCCCTTGTCATTCCTTTTTAAATCTCGACTCAGCCTGCACATTCGTTTGCATATGCGCTATTTATTTTAACGTTCAAACGCAAATGAAGAAACGTTTCATATACGCTTCTCATAACTGAGTCTCTTGATTCATGTTTACACCTATCTATCTATCTATCTATCTATCTATCTATCTATCTATCTATCTATCTATCTATCTATCTATCTATCTATCTGTCTATCTGTCTATCTGTCTGTCTGTCTGTCTGTCTGTCTGTCTGTCTGTCTGTCTGTCTGTCTGTCTGTCTGTCTGTCTGTCTGTCTGTCTGTCTGTCTGTCTATCTATCTATCTATCTATCTATCTATCTATCTATCTATCTATCTGTCTGTCTGTCTGTCTGTCTGTCTGTCTGTCTGTCTGTCTGTCTGTCTGTCTGTCTGTCTGTCTGTCTGTCTGTCTGTCTGTCTATCTATCTATCTATCTATTTATCTGCCTGCCTGCCTGTCTGTCTGTCTATCTATCTATCTATCTATCTATCTATCTATCTATCTATCTATCTATCTATCTATTTATCTGCCTGCCTGCCTGCCTGCCTGCCTGCCTGCCTGCCTGCCTGCCTGCCTGCCTGCCTGCCTGCCTGCCCACCCGTTCGTTTGCCTGCCTGCCTGCTTCCCTTACACTACCATATTATAATATAGCACATCTTGTTGCAATTTATTTGATGCCCTCTTCCCTAATCATGCCTAGATGCCCACGTGCAACCACCATTACTTTCGCTGCGTACCATTCGTTATGATAGCATCGTAAAATGTTGTTATTCTTTTGGTGCAGATAATGAGGGAATAGTTTGCCTTGTCACACGGAGGCCTGAACGAAAAAAAAAGAATCCACAGGTCACAACGATCTATATAATCAATATTTGTTACACAATATGTCTCTATACGCTTACAATAAAGCTACATGCCCGAAAGATTTCTCAAAAGAAATAAAACTTCGTATAACGTTCAAGTAAAAAAACTATGCGGGTAATAATGTAATCAAAAAAGCATCATTTTATTTTTCACATATCGTGGCTCTTTAGTATTGCCTTCCATGCTAAGTTTCTCTTACACGTGAGATTTTACGACAGCCCGTGGCTCGCTAGCTGCTGTAAAATTTGACCCCGCGCGGCCAGCTAGCGCGCTGTTTACATTGGGTCTCTCCGGTTGCTGTTGTTACTTCCGTCACCGCGGTTTTTCAATCCCTTTCACAGTTTCGATTCCGGCAAGATATTTGCAGTCCACGCCGAAGGCACTTATCTCGACAGTGCGGCTGGAGCGATTTCATTGCTTTCTTCTCGATACGCAATGAACTCCACAGAAAGGCAAGTCTTCTACTTTATGTAACGTGAACGGCCATTTAGTTAACTAGCATGACGGGTTCAGAGTGGGTGGCCGATCTTAGTTCAGGTGTGGCCTCACACAGAGACACACACAATTGCCACCACACGCATATGTGTGACGTCATCGCTACGCATGTGTACACTGCGCGAATGAACGTCACACGGTCCGTATAGCGTCCTAAAATTAACTATAAAGGAGATACTGCGCTCAAATTTGTCTAGTCTTCGTGCTTACGCTTCGATCACACTTGTGGCTTTGTTTATCGCTGTGCTTTGGTTTTGTTTCTAATAAAAGAAACTCTTGTGAACTTCTTGCGCTGGTTTGAATTGGTGAGCCTAAAAGGTTGAAATGGTGAGGGGCAACTGCATAACATTTAACTATTTTTGTCTCTTGACAAAGCGGCTCCAGCCTACGCGCAGCCAAACGTAGTCGAAAGAATGAAGATTAGAGAGAGTTGTGCACTACCCATTATTACAATGCTGGATGCAGCACCGTGCGTTGTAGCCCCCATAGACACTATTGCCAGATTTCCTCTATAGTGTAGTATTAGGAAACTCGATGACACAGTCCCTAATGCATTTGTCTGAGACGATGCGAAGCGAGGACTTGTTTTTCTTCACATTCGATTGTAATGATCATGCATTTTAAAACACCATTATTTCGGATAACAACAACATTGTGGTAGTGTGTCTGTAACTGACGCTTTCAATATGGCTGCAACTTTCCACTGGCAGCTCTACTTTGTCAGTAGTACTAAGGTCAACGCAGCTCTATGAGAGGTGTTCAGCCAGTGTGTCAAATGTGGCGATACCATCCTATTAAAAAAACCTGATGACGCAAGATGAAACACCTTATTGTATATGTTCTTTCTTTCTGTTGTTCCCGCTTATTCGTCTTCTAGTAAAACATATCCTATGCAGTCTAAATAATGATATAGCAATTTAAGTGCCTGCGAACTTACCTTCATATGAGTTCACGTGAATAGTCTGCAAGCCCACCGAGAGGAACTAGAGCAATATATATATATATATATATATATATATATATATATATATATATATATATATATATATATATATATATATATATATATTAAGATGTAATAATTTAATGGACAATAATGCCCACGAATGTATAGGGGAAGTTATTAGACCCAATTCTAATGTAAATTTGAAGGAAGAAAAGCGGGTGGAAAGATAACTTGCCGTCAGCAGGAACCGAACCTGTGACCTTCGAATGACGCTAGTTATCTTTTCACCCACTTTTTTTCTTCACATTTACATTACAATTGGGTCTAATAACTTCCCTGTACATTCCTTGGCATTGTTGTCTGTTAGGTCTCAGTATATACACTTCTTATATATATATATATATATATATATATATATATATATATAAAACGGAGTAAGTAGAACCGCCTCCCCTTCCCCCCTTTGTAGAACGTCTCATATACTTATTTAACAGTTCTTGTTTTTCTTTCACTTCAACAAATAAATGGGAGATGTTTTTAGGTGTCCGGCCATTCTTTGTTGCTTCCGCGAGTGATCAGTGCGACCTTTGTCTTCTGTTTTTTTTCCCTTTTCTCGAGCAATCGTCCGGGTCCCGCGTGTCCGTCCGTGCTCGCGTGGCTCGGCGGCCGCATTACCGAGAGCCAACTTCGCGGATACGTAGCGTCCAGCCAAGTGGCCACCACCAAAGGCGCTCGATCCACGGGCGCAGCACGGCCGTCCGGCCACCCGTGCGCCTCCCACCAGCTGCTGCCGTGCCAGAGCTCGATTAAACAAGCCGGTCGCCGATCACGTCTTCAGCGGCCCCGTCGCTGCTGTTGCGGAGACCCCGCGTTTGTCGACCCGCTCTGCCGAAGGAACAGCACGTGGACAGCCAGGACTGCAGCGCCCAGGCACGTCGTCCTAAACGAACTCGTCGCCGGACTGCCCGGTCACGCCACGCAATTCCTTTCCACCTTCTCCCTCTTTTTGCTCTCTCTCCTTCTCTGTTTCCTTTCCAACCCTTTACTTACTCCGTCTGTGTATCGTTTGAGGTCCCTTCTTCCTCTTCGAGAGAGAGTTATGGTGCACACCAAAGCCTCTTCTTCCAACTCAGTGGAATATCTTACTCATACGTACCACCCACGCGATCTCCTCGCTCTCCCTCACATCTACCCTTTCCTACCACAACGCCGTGCCCCCCTTCGTTCTTCGTCTCCACAGCCGTCGTGACCCCATCGCTGGACAGCTACAAACACCGGACATCAGCGGCGACAACGTGCTGATGGTCCAAGGCCCGATTTCTTGAACTTTGCGACGTGTCCGGGAATCAGGTTGAACGGTGCGCGAGGGAAAGAGAGTTAGTAAGGGGGGGAGGGGAGGAATAATACGTGGCAATCTGGGAGCAACCCCAGCCGCGGTCGTGTCGTGGACTCTCTGGGAAGCCCGTTTTTAGAAACGTGTTTTCCTCGTCGTATCGATTGCTCCTACGGACGAGATGATTTGTTTATCGTGCTAAGTTCGGTTCCATGTGAGCCTGTGCGCCCATTTGGGTCAACGTAGATGAAATATCAGTAGGACACAGAACCAGGATCCATGTTTAAGAAATTTTCAGCGATCCTGAACAACAACCTTTTATGAACAGAAGCTTGGGTCAGTTTGTTATGCTCCATTAAGATGGTATTACCGAAGAATATGCGATAAGAAAAAGAGAAACAGTGGCGTTGCCTCGATACTTATCTTGTCCCTTTCATTTATAGTCTGTGTGCTGTTAATACCAGGCTTTTTTATGCACAGCAGTTCATACGCGAGTAGTACAGATTCAAATCGACTGCGCAGGCTAATATGCTACATTACTTATCAGAGCAATTTCGCTAGCTTCTTTCACGCTCATTTTCTCTCTCTCACTCTTTCTCTGATTGCTCGTAAACATGGCCTGAGCTGATATTAAGCCTCATCTCCTTACTTCGTTCTCCTGGAACATGCTACCATTACATTAGACTTGATAAATATTACACCAGTAGCCGCTCAATAAAAATGTCCGACTTTAGACGCATGTGTTTCTATAAAAACATAAGCTTTAACGTCTTTGCAATTTACGATTATTTATTTAACGCAGCATCTAAATATATTAGCTCAAAACTTCTTTGTTGTACTCAGCCTGTATTGATATGTCGCCGCCGCTTCTGCTGAATATGCGGGGACTCATTACCTCCTTTCTTGGAGTGTCATAATCGCTATGCTACCGCGACCGGCTAACGTGTCAAAATTATCGCTCAGTTTGGCGTCGCCCACCGTGGTAGCCTAGCGGGTGAAGTGTCGAGCTACTAATATCGAGGATGCGGGTTCGTTTCTCTGTCACTTCGAGCGGCGGGGCCGGGAAGCCAATTTTCATGGGGGAAACGTAAGAACGTTCTTGTACTTGATTCAGGGCATGTCAATGAACACCAACTTTTTTACGATAAATCCAGAGCCCCATACTACAGCGGGCTCCACAATAATATCGTACCTTTGGCACTTGGAACCCCGGATGTCATTTTTTTTAAAGCTTGTTGCCACGAAGCTACGTGATGGTGTTGCTAGAAACGATAAGCGTAATTTGGTTATGCTTTTAGCACGCGAATTTTTCAGTGCCACTTGCCCGTATCAGTGGCTGTAAAAAGGCCAAACGTCTGCAGAAACATTTTCTTCGAACGTGACCCACCTTTGACGCATTACACTACTACATCACACATATGATTCGAACATGAAATGCTCTGGAAAAATATTCACGCAGTCTACTTTACATTCGGCCTGAACGAGTAGAAGGTGTTCCTCTTCCTGTTCTATTTCTCATTTAATTGTATCGACCCCCCTCCCCCTACCGAAGCTTCCTCAACCAAACATGGTGTTGCAGTGTCTCTCTGGCGTCTCCCCATCTTTTACCAAGCGATGGTTTCACATGAACAGGTCACCATACAACGTCATCAATCTTGGTGATATGATACTTTTTTTTCATCACGTCGTGCTGACGCCACCAATACTCACCTTCCACATTTGGCGGAGCTTATGAGGCTTTCGTCCAAAAAGTTGAAAGCAAAACCATTGAATCTCAATGAAGGAGCAGCGTGGCCACGCGCTTAGGCGTTAGGTAGAGTACGGCGTTCCTCCAGTCAGGCACTCAGCAAGGTAAGAGCCGAGGCGAGTACTGTTCGCACGTTCTGAGCCCGTCTATAATGAGCCCCTCCCGCTACGCACCTCAGGGGACCGATTCTGTAGCGAGGTAATCGCACGGCCTCGTGTGTGCATAAACGCACTAACTCGGGAGGCGTCCTATGTGCACGTGCCTTCGCGAGCAAACCCTTGCAACGTTTTGCCTCTCTCTTCCACCACTTACATTCACCCCCCCCCCCCTCACGAAGCTCGAGTCTGTGCTTCGCGAAATGCATCATTAACGACCCATCAATATTCAAACGACGTTTTTTTTTCGATCTTACGCTCAAACATTAACAATCAGCTCGAATGTCTCTCGTGGAAGCAAGAGGATCAGACACGTATTGACCCGCGCTACACTTTGACATGCATACTCCCTTGACTTCTATCTTTTTTTTATTATTATTACTGCAATTCAATAGTACTCCTTGTACTTTGTGAAAGTCGACGACCGTGACGTGTATCCTCTCCTGATAAGAACACGCATGGCTTTGAGGAACGTGAAATGTGTACTAGAAAAAGCTCCAATTGATGAGCGTGGATTTTTTTAATGGAATAGCTGAAGCATAAAATTGCCTCCTTATCTGCTTCTCCTACCTTCTCTTCTTTCTTTTCTTCTTGTTTTTGTTTTCTTTGTTTTGTTTTCTTTATGATTTTTCGGGGGGGGGGGGGGCACCTGGATTCAGCTTTTTCTAGTCCGCTCGCGCGGCTGTATCTTTGACCACCACTTCTTAGTCGTTTCAATGGGGCACAGATAAGACGGGAATGGTGATTTAAAGGCATGGTAAAGTTCATTCTTAAGAGCCTAAGAACGGCTGTCGATTCCACGCCTTTTCAGTAGTTTGTATGTATCAACAACTGTGGAAGTACCGATGAGCCTTATGTTTTCGTTATAGCCGTGGAACGATAATATTTATACTTCTAAATTACGAGAAATTTACTCTGACTTTTTTACAATGGACATCGATATACAAAGCCATCGCTTTCTTTTTCTTCAGTAGTTTTTTTTTTCTTTTCAGTGGTTTTATTCGGGTGTCACTGTTCTTACAAGTTTTCACTTGTGCACCACACAAATCGCAAACAAAACACATACCAAAATGCAGTTTATTGCTACTCCATTACACGAAATCAAATCATTCGGTACCCTCGTAATTGCGAATGGCGTGCTCCCTACTTCAACCTTTATGCGCCCTTTGTTAGCTTGACACTGCCTGCAACACTGACAAAACTTGCAACTAACATTTACATTTTCGGGTCACTCACTCACAGCCGTATGTGTACGGCCAAGTGTTACCAACGACGCGACCAACACTTGTCGAAAGGAGCATAGATGAATACGTGATACCCTGCAGACGTTTACACGCTTCATAACATTGCCTTACTTGATATGTTCAGTCACCCAAATTTTCAACTCACGCGCACAGCAGTGGTTTTTCTGTGTGTCAGAGCCGCAAGATGGAAGGAAGTTGCAAGAAATTGTTGGGGGGCATGCGGTATGTGGGCATGCACATGCAAACAGCCTTTCGGTGACTCAATTCAGTCATACGGCTAAGATAGAGAGAAAACATTGCTGCTCACGAATGATAGTTAAAGATTTTGGTGATTGTACTGAAATTGTGTCTGGCTTGACGTGCCAGAACCATGGTGGGATTATGGGGTACGCCGCAATTGAGGGCTCTCGAAATTTGTACCTTAACGTTAGGGGCGAAGCTCTTCATAGCGGCACCCGTTCGTCCCGCGTAGCCGTTGTAGTGTGTAACAAGTATAATATTTTGACATCCAAGGTGGTGCCGGTGAAACATTTCTTCTGTGCGTTGTTGAACAATAAAAAATAGTGCTCATTATACATGCCAATGGCTGTTAATGGGGAATGAGAGACAGGAGCATTCGGGATTTAGTTAACGCTCTCGCTGCGATCCCCATTAGCAGCCATTGGCATGTACATTGAGCACTATCTGACAGGAAAAGGTTGCTATGTTATACTCGCTGGGCGTAACCTCCTTGGTTTTAGAAAGGTTTAGCGAGCGTTGGGCCGCAGTGCCATGAATACAGTGAACTATAGTATATACCATGAACTCGAGGTGGTTAAAGGTGGGAAGTAGACCCGAAGCGCAAGCCGTAAGAAAGTGTGCGTGTGCCACCTCTCGTTTAGACCTTGGAATGTCTGCTGGATGGCGGTGCTTCAATATGGGGAATATATGATGAAAAGATGCGAGATGGTGGTACCTGTAGTGTTGAATAGATGGACTAACAGACACACAGACAGATGCATGGATGGACGCATGAACAGACGCAGGGGCGGATGCATGGACGAACGCAGGGACGGACGTACGAACAGACGCACGCATGTACGGGCGGATGGATGCATGGACGGTCACACAGACGTACGCATGGACGGACGGAAGCAAGAACGAATGGGCGGACGAATGCTTCGCCCCAGTTTCCATCATTCACTCCGTGGATATGCTGACAATTTTTTTAGTAAACGTTACTACTAGTAAACGTTGCCGACATTGCGTGTGACATGGTTCTCATGCACACCGTGAGACTCCTGGATTGGATATTAAGCGATATGCTAACGAACGTAATTTCATGCGTAAAACAAGCACGCTGGCTATCACGAAGCCTGTAGCGACACAACCCGGATAACGAACCCCGCGATACAACCTAGGAACGAACAGCTATTCACCTTCCTTGTCCATCGTTTTCTTCTTTTTCTTCTGTTTGTCTAGCCCGCTTAAGGTAGCTTCATAAATTACAGTCTTGATTAAATATTCCCGCCTCAGTATCATTATCCACCCAGCCTCGGAAGTGTAGCGAAAGTGTGGTAGCCATTACTTCTACTCGACACTGAGCAACTGAAACATTCAGGGCGAAGAATCAGTGTTGGTCACCGGCTACAGTGAAATCGCGCACGTAGTGAATGCGAAATTCGCGGGTTTTCCCTTGAGTGCAAAAGGCTGTCGGGCGAATGAGTGGGTGTGTGTAGATGCGGGGAGGGGGGGGGGGGGCGAAGTTTGCGGTGGGGTGCATTCACTGTCCCATCCGACTGTCGTTCCTTCTCGAATGTGGGTCAGCAGAGCATCAACTCTCGGCGTGTCGTCATCGTCACGTTCACGATGCGACGAGTTTAGTGTGCGTGTGAGCGGGCTTCGGATACGGTGGCCCAAGCCTGGGCGACCGCCCGCAGCGCGTGACCGGCTTGCCCGCTATGCTCCCCAGCTCCGTTTCGCCTAATACCGTGCACTGTTGCGGAAACTGCACTGACCATTAGCTCCCCCATACACCGGGAACGCTTTTCTGGGGCACGTAAAGGGAATAAGCACAGCGTTGACCGGTCGTGCAGAGGGTCGAATGACTCGGCCTCTGAACGTGGCTTAAACCGGAAGTCCGCTACTAGTGCTACTACTAATGGGACCCACCCATACGCAGGAAAGCTAGCTTCCTGTTCAGTTATCGTCGAAAGTTTACAGACCTTGAGACACGATGAAGAAAAAATAATTTCCACTGCTTTGGCAGGAAGGTTCGAATTTTAGTCTTCCGGTCTTTTCTTAAACGTGCTAACAACGTGTACTGAGCATACCGATCGAATACACTCAATAACTGCCACGAAATCCGTAGTGTTTTTTCCAACATAGTAGTCAATCAATCAATCAATCTATCTATCCATCTATCCATCCATCTATCTATCTATCTATCTATCTGTCTGTCTGTCTGTCTGTCTGTCTGTCTATCTATCTATCTATCTATCTATCTATCTATCTATCTATCTATCTATCTATCTATCTATCTATCTATCTATCTATATACTTTGCGTGAAATATTGAACGTGGGAGAAAAAGTGGATATCGAGGACGGAGGAGAGATCAACGGTAAAGCGACAAGTGCCTAAAAAAGCAACAGATACAAATACAATAAACCTTCCACGCGTGCGCACCAGCGCCTTAGTGGGGCGCAGAAAGAAACACGGTCAGTATGGCTGCTACTCGCGAAGTTCTTTTTGATATCTCCTAATCAGATTTCGTGTTCAAGCCGAAAGTGCCAGAAAATATATTACTATCAAAAGCCGTTGAGCAAATGGAGGCAAATGTTCCTACGAACGAAACTCTTTGTCAATACGAACCATGGACACAACAAAATGCCCGCAAATTTCGGATATGGTGTTATTCTCGGTTCAGATTAACCCGTAGTGGTGCTACGCTATTACTCCTTGGTTCGGAAAATTCTACAGCCTTGTAGTCTTGTATTCACACAAAAATTTTATGGTAAAAACGTCTCTTATAAAATCAAGTAATGAAAAAACAACGTAGAGAAGCCGAAAAGGGGAAATTTAAAAGAAAGGACCCTCAGATTAGCTATCGTACGGTGGGGTAATAGAAAATGGGGAGGAAATAGGTTACGATGTTATTCGCTTTGAACTTTTAGATGCGGAGCATCTTATACTCGCGCCTTGTAGTGCGCCGTCCGCGTCGTCCGCGCCGTCCACACCGCTTCTCGAACATTCGACAGCTGACGCGCGCGCATGCGCCGTCGCGCCGTCGCCCACTCTTCCACCATCTGTGCATCCCTTCCTCCTCTACACACCGCGCGCGCTTCACTCCTCCACCATCTGTGCACCCTTCCTCCTCTACACACCGCGTTCGACATCTACAATTCTCCCGATTCTCCAGTGGACGCGCATGTGGCGTCGCGCTTCGAGAACATTCAACAGCTGACAGTGCATGCGCCGTCGTGCTGTATATATACTCAAGGTCGGCGCTCGCTCGCTCAGTTGCCGCTCGTCGGTTGGTTTGTACGGCGCGTCGACGTCCAAGGTCGCGGTGAAATGAATTCCAACGAATCCACAAACACAATGATCGACGTCCCTTCGACCAGCGCCGCCCTTTCGCATACGTGTGTACGTGTTCACTCATTTAACACCCCCTCCTACAACCACGTTAACCAATTTAGCCATCGACCCAAGTAAGTCGCAATTTAACACCCCATTTCACAACCACGTTAACCAATTTAGCCATCGACCCAAGTAAGTCGCACTTTTAACACCCCGTTAACCAATTATATGGTCCGCATCCTCCTCAGTGTTCCCCCGAGGGAAGCTGCGGGCAATTTTTTTCACATGTGCGGTATGCGCCACTGGTTCAACGGTGGTCACCAGGCCAGCTGCCCTCTAGAAAGATGTGTGTCCTCTCTGCATCATAAGCCAATGAAAGATGTTTTTTTTTTCCTAATGGTGAACCATTGCTTACGCTGTGCATTAAATTATCAAAGACGAATGGTCACTGACCAGGAGTGCTTATGAGCTAGAAGCTTCATAGATTGGACACCAGAATAGTAATATATCAAAGTCGCGAGATGACGAAACTGCATCGTCAAATTAAGGGCAGCCGGACGGGTGATTTTCTCGAAATCGACAATCGCAGCATTCAGTGAAACGACATTGGCATGCCACATAAACTGTGCGGCAGTTCTGAACGCGACAGCAGGCTTGCTGAAAACGTTGCTACGACTACCTTGATCAATCGGTCACTAGTAAAGCGTAGATCAATGAGTCTCCAGTAATTCTTAATAGAGCTGCTCGAAATAGCGGTGCAACTATTCATATTCAGCGATACCAGCAGCCTTATAGGACTCGCTCGCTTGATTTCGTGCTGACCGGTTGTGCCCCCGCGATCTCCGACGACAGCACAGCTCAGGCCGACTGGCTCGCCCTACGCCATCTACTGACGCCGACAAGAGCTCTCGCTGAGGGGTGCCCCGTCCTCGGACTTCTGCGACCGTGTCCATCTTTCCTATTTTCTCCTTGCTTCTGAGTGTCACTCTCCCTGCACCACGCTCTCTCCTTCCTCCTATCTCTATACTTTTTAATCCTATCCTTTTAATCCCTCCTTACCCTCATCCCTTGTGAGGTACTGCTGAGGTGTCGCACATGATGCGGACAGTTACGGGGCTCACTTTCATCTTCTTTTCTCTCTCTTAAGAATCACTTACACACACAGCCTTATATTGTCTTGGATTTTTACACCAGTCTATTCACATATATTTCAACGTACTAGCGCTCATGCGCCAAGTCGATATTTATTGATCAGAGGCGTGAGTCAGGGTTGGGGGGAACAGGGGTGGGGGGGGCATGATTTTTCTCAGCAAACTTTTTATGTAAACTTCTTGATAATTATATCCGGTATGAGTTGCGCATTCCACACACACAAGAGAGAGAGAGAGAGAGAGAAAACTTTATTAAAAGGTCAGTCAATTGCTCAGGCATGGCCCGTTGCCCCTAGCTGTCGGCCGGAATCCCTTGGGACGCGGCAGCAGCAAGGGCTTGACTGATGATGTCGCGCTGGACGTTGGGATCTGGGCTGCAGAGCAGGGCCTCCCAGGATTCTACAGTGCGAGAACCATCGTTTTGACTTGGACATGTCCACACCATGTGGACCAAATTCGCTACCTCATCACAAAATTTACACTGGGACTGGAAAACTGCGGGGTGCCACTTGCTGTAAAGTGCGGGGTTTGGAAAAACCCCGGTCTGTAACTTTCGCCACAAAATCTCGTTTTTCTTACTTAGTGAGCTGTCCGCTCTCGGGTACACTTGCCGATTCAGCCTGTAGTGTGCGACGATTTCATGGTATGTGCGCATATACTCGCTTCTTTTTTCGGTAACTTGGGAGGTTCCAGGGGTCGACCGGTAGGTGAGACCTCGGGCGACGGAATGAGCCTCCTCGTTCCCTCTAAGTCCTTGGTGAGCTGGAGCCCAGACAAGCAGAATCTGCTCTTTGGGTACTCCTACCATGTTTAATATACGGACGGCAGTCTCCGTCACCCTTCCCGATTCGTAATTTCTCACAGCGTTTTTGGAGTCGCTGATGACCACCCTGATCCCCTTTTGGCTGATGGCCAAAGCTATGGCCACTTCCTCGGCCTTTACAGTCTCGACACCAAGTACTGTGCAGCACGCAATTAGGCCACCATCTCCCCTGACCGCCACTGCCGTGTGTGCCGCTTTGCTTTCATATTCCGCAGCGTCTGTATACGCGACGTCCTGTCGACCAGTGTACCTAGATTGTAATGCCTCTGCCCTGGCTTTACGCCTGCCTTCGTGAAAGTTAGGGTTCATATTTCTGGGTAGCGGAGGTATCTTTATCCTGTCCCTGATCTGTATCGGTATGTCTTTTGAACGCGCTTGCTCACGCGTGGGCTCATAGCCCAATCTCTTTAATATTGCTCTCCCCGTTTTAGATCCGAGTAGTCTTTGATGTTGTGCAGTCACAGTAGCCTCAATTAGCTCATCGAGTGTGTTAGATACCCCCAACTTCATAAGTCTGTCAGTTGACGTGTTTGGGGGAAGTCCGAGCGCGACTTTCACACTTTTCCTGATAATGGTGTCGAGTTCTCCCCGCTCCGCTTGGTTTAATTTTAAATAAGGTGCCACGTACACTATCCTACTTATTATGAAGGTCTGCACTAATCTAAGAAGGTTCGCCTCCTTCATCCCAGCATGCCTGTTTGCTATTCGTCTGATGAGACGACATGTCTGATTAGAACTGGCTTCCAACCTAGCAAGAGTTTCAGAATTCCTACGGTTCGCCTGAATCCTTAGTCCAAGGACACGGATACTGTCGACCGCGGGGATCTCTGTGCCGTTAACATACAAGTGGATGCCCACTTCAGGCCTGTTGTGGAGCCGCCGTTTTCCGGCGGGCATGAGGAAGAGTGCTTCCGACTTTTCGGCCGAGCATTTAAGTCCTTTGGGCTCCAGGTACTCCACAATTTTATCAATGGCGATTTGCAGAGAGCCTTCAATTTGGCCGTCACTGCCCTTGTTCATCCATAATGTTATGTCATCCACGTAATTGGTGTGATTTAAATTCTCAATATCTTTTAACTGTTCAGGCAGTTTCAACATCACAATGTTGAAAAGGGTGGGTGATAACACCGAGCCCTGAGGTGTCCCCCTGTTGCCTAATTTAATGTCCTCGATGGATTCTTCCCCGATTTTTAAAGTGGCTGTCCTGTTCGAAAGGAAGTCCTTGACATAATCATAAAGTCGCTTTCCGACGTTCAGGGAGCTCAGATTCTCCAAGATTGATACGTGCCTCACGTTGTCAAATGCTTTTGCCACATCTAAACCCACGATAACTTTTGTGTCTCGCGTTGGCTTGTCTATAATTTGATCCTTGAGCTGTAGCATCACGTCGCACGCTGATAGTCGGGGTTGAAAACCGATCATGGTGTCCGGATACATACCATTGTCTTCCATGTACCTATTGAGCCGCGTCTGAACGACATGCTCCATGAGCTTACCTACGCAAGACGTTAACGATATCGGCCTAAGATTCTCGAAACAGAGTTTTTTACCCGGTTTAGGAATGAAAATTACATTTGCGAGTTTCCACTCCTGCGGTATCGTCCCTTTTTCCCAACACTCCTGCATGTACGTTGCTAGGTTAGCGATGGATCTATCGTCTAAATTACGGAGCATTTTGTTAGTCACTCTGTCCGGCCCTGCCGCTGATCTAGTCCTTAGCCGATTAATCTCCGCTCGCACCTCAGCCAGGGAGATAGGGGCGTCTAAGGCTGCGTTTTCCCGCCCTCCATAATCTGGGAGAGGTTCGGATCCGGCGGGATTAATGTATCTGCTCCGAACTTCTTCTAAGAGTTCCTTCCTAGTACCTTCAAATTGGTGCGCCATTCGTTCCAATTGTTGTTTAGACGCTGTCTTCGTGCTCTCCGGATCTAAAAGGTGACGAAGAAGTCGCCACGTCCCGGACGTACTTATATTTCTATCCATCTCCTGACAGACGTTCCCCCACCTTTGCTTCGTGAGCGTGATGGCGTGCTCTTCAATTTGCCTGTTTAAAGCTGCTATTTGTTTCCTGATACTCCGATCCCATCTCCTCTGTTGGAGTCGGTTTTCCAAAGCTTTCTTTTTCTTCCAAAGATTTACTAATCTCGTGTCTACCACTTCGTTGTCCTCCTCGGTTTCCACCGCTTCAGTGGCTTCCTTAACAGTACGTAACACCCCATCGCACCACTCGGCAATGTCGGAAATGGGAGTCGGGTCGCCCCTGAGGTCCCTGAAAGAGTCCCAATTTACGGCCTCTACCCTTCGTTTCCGAGGTGTTGCCGGGCCTCCCTCTACCACTATTTCTATGATCATGTGATCACTGCCTAGGTCCTCGTTTGTGTTGCACCACGTGGCACTAGTGCCGCTCCCCGTCAGGGTAAGGTCGGGTGTGGTATCAACCGCGACACTATTTCCCTTCCTCGTTGGCTGCAACGGGTCGGTTATCAAGTCCAGATTATGAGTTTGCATGTCATCCCACAATTTCCTGCCCTTAATTGAAGCCTGCTTATATCCCCATGCCGTGTGGTGAGCGTTAAAGTCACCGACGATCAGCAATGGGTTGTTCTTACTCTTACGTCGCGTAGAAGCGAAGAGATCCCCAAAGTCGCATCGCCTTTGTCTGGGAGAGCTGTATATATTTAATATGAACAAGCTAGCGTTTTTCTTTTTTTGAGTATTAGTTCTATGAGAACATGGTCGATGTGCGCATTACCAATGTCATGCTGCACCGCCGTAACGTTTCGCCTGACCAGGGTGGCCACCTGCGTACTCGTGCCTTCGCTTACATAGGATTTATAACCCGGCAACGTCGCCTTTCTCCCACATTCCTGTAAAGCTATAACATCCGGTCGATCCCCTTTCCTCAGGAATTCCTGCAGAACCGCACGCTTGCGCGTGAAGCCTCTGCAGTTCCAATGCCAAACGGTGTTCTTACTGAATCTGTGAGCCATGATTGCCACTAAGGTGATTAATCGGCCTGCCTAATACTTATTGGGCGAGCTGTTCATACGCCCGATCCCTCTTCGCGAATTCTGTTTTAAGTTCCTCGGTAAGTTTATTATCCCGCTGATGCAACTGCTGATTCAGATTTTGAAACATTTCGAACATTCGTTTCTCGAAGGCCTTACGCCATTCATCGTCCTGGGTAGATTTGGCTTCAATGTTTGCCTCCAGTTGCGCTATTTTCATGTCTATCACTGTCGCTACGTTCTCCTCTATTACGGGCTTTTCCGCTTCTTTTGCCCTCTTTTTCGCTGGAGGTGGAGTAGCGCTCTGCTCCTCTGGCATTTTTATATTTTGATTCTGTGGCATTCGTGGTAGGGAAACCGGTGTTGTGTTAGACGACTTAATAGCTATTTGAAGCTCCTCTATTTGCCGACTCATCATTGCTAGCTGCTCTTTAAGCATGCGATTCTGTTCCTTAATGGTTAACATTTCTTCATCGCGTTTATCCTGGGAGGCCCTATCTCCCCAACCCACCTTGCGGTTCGGCGACGTGGGTCTCCCACTGTTGAGGACAGCACTGCCGGAAGTCCCCTCGTTTACTGGACCAGTCATTGGTGGCAGATCTCCTTCTTGTCTTTCCGGTAGTCTTGGGATGGAACCTGCTCTTCCTCTTGACCCTCTTCGATGCTTCGACCGGCTCCTGGACCGTTCTTTGATCTCTTCCATTCTGCACGTTTGTGGATCGGCGTCTTTCGCCTTCCGCTCTTCTCCTTCCATTCGCCGCCAGGCCTCCCACTGTCTCTTCTTTATTGTATAAGGGGTCCTGAAAGCTTCCTTGCATTTCCGATCTGCTGTCAGATGACCTTTGCCACACAGCCTACACTTGGGCTCACATACATGGTCCTCGGGTGGAGCTGTCATTCCGCATCCCCGGCAGCGAACATGGTCGCTGATACACACGTCCGATCTGTGTCCTAGCTGGCCACATCGGTAGCACACCTCGTATCGTTTCTTATAAAGCACGCACTTCAGCGGTACGCCGTAACAGTACATCCACCTGGGCACTGTCTCATTTTTGAAGATGATGACCGCTGAACTTGAGTTCCCCAGCTTCCTAACACCAAGTATCGGCGGGTTCCTTGAGTTGTCGAAGGCCTCTGTCAGTTCCTCTACTGACAATCTCGGGTCGATGCCACGCACCACACCCCGCCCGCTATCCTCGTGCGGCGCGAGGTACGCCGTGACGTCATAGCTCTTGCCTTCAATCTTGATAGACTTAATCCTGGTCACCTTCCAGACAGTGTCTATGTCTGGAGTGCTGAAAATCAGGGTGCCTTGCTTGTCGTTAACAATGAACACTTCATTGTCTTGTCCCTTAATCCACGGAATTTGCGCTGCCATGCGCACCGCCTCACTGAGCCTGGTGTTCGGAATTTTTGTGAGCGCCAGCCCGCACTTCGAACGAATGATTATCTTGTAGTCGTTCGCCGGCAACCGTGGTAGGTACGACGCAATCGAGCGCTCCGCGATCTTGTGCCCCAGCTTTTTGTATGCTGTGTTCGCAGCCGCCGTCTTCTTCCTGTCTTCGCCGGGCTCGGTTCCACTTTCTGCCCGGGCGTTGCCATCTTGGCGTCCCTGTCTGTCACCTCTAGCGGCGTCACGCAGCTTTTTAACATGTTTTCCAACTTTCGTGATCCAGTCAGCGGTTCTAAATTCTTCAGGGGTAATTTCAGTACCCTCCACGGTCACCTCCATTGCCGTCGCGTCTCCACAACGGGGCTCTGAAGCGAACGCCGGGGGCGTCGGCCACCGCCGAGCCGCCGCGTTTGTTCACCGCTAGCGTTAGGCTTTGCTGGGCGGAGACGCAGTCGGCACCAAAATAGCCATAAAATGCCCCAAAACGTACTCACAGTCCTGAAGTCGTGGTCTAGATGGTCGAGAGAACTTCAGGCAGGAGATTATAGGAGTTGTTTGCTGTAACTGCACAATTTCCACCAGACCAAACAACTTTCCGCGGAGCTGATGCGAGGCACATCCGAACTCCCTGGCCCCCTGGTGGCCATCCCCACACACACACAAAAAAATAATATCCTCACTGGATTCAAACAATCAATAAGTCGTATTCGAAGGTACAATATCAAAAGGCGTATCATAGAGCACCGTTTATGTGAGATATCGGCTTCAAAGAGCATTGAAACTATGATTAAAGATAACACATTTTACGATAACTGACTCGAGAGCAGACTCACTCGGGCTTATCCGGACTCGGGTAAAGCCGTGCGTATGATTCTGTTTGGGACCAACTCGGTAGTATTTTGGTTTTCTTAAATCCCAGTGAGTCCGGTTGGGAAAAAATTTCGTGAGTCAGAGTCTGAGTGAGCCCTCGGAGCAAAATATATTTATCGAGTGAGTCAGCGTAAACTCCGGGTTTTCTTTTTGTTTGCTTGCTTTTTTCAACTATGAGGACAAGTTGATTCTCTTGCGCAACATGGTGAAGGCATCCGTCCCATGGCACACAGTACGCACGAATAAAACGTTTCCTGAAACTGGGCAGTTTCGTATGCGAGTAGATTCTTCTTAGACAACTGCCATTCAAGCATCGTCAACCCTAGGACGACCACAGTGTTATCGCTGTGAGGATCGAGACTCTTTTACTAGTGGGTGCCAAAAAATAAAAAAAGGTTTTACTTAAGAATGCTCTGTGAAAACATGGACTGATATGGTTTGCTTGCTTTTATTCCCGTCAATAATGTGTCCTATTTAAACGGATCGTACTAGAACCAGTGCCAGTATTCACAAAAACGTCTGACGCGAAATATTTTCGTAAGATAACATTTGAGCCAATCATGATGCACTAAAAATAAATGTGCATCATTATCGAAAAGGGCTGATCTATTAGAATAAGCACGTACGAAAAAGAAGTTCTGGGAATTCCACAAGCCCTTATAATCTCTTAATCTTCGTCTTGCCGTTAGCTCGTTCGTTTCTTTTCTCCCTATATCCCGCTGTGTATGTTGATAACAAAAACGACCAAGTTGTAACTCAAGCACCGTTCCTGCGTCTCCTCTGCCTCCGTTTTACACGTGCCCGGCTTTCGCTTTTCCCGCCAATCGCCGTACGACACAATCTCGGCCCCTCCATAACAACGCGCTGCACGCTTTAACGGTCCCAGGTACACAGTACATGCGCGACTACGACGCCGTGCTGCCGAGGTCAAAAGCGTCGACCTTTCCCTTCTTTCATTTCTCTCCGGCTTGTAATCAAGCAAATGAGAGAGGTGCCTCTTCCTCCTCGTTCGGCGGACGTGACCGGCCCGACTAATGGGCGCACATGCGGGCGCCCGCCGGGGATGGATTCATAATCAAAGTCGCGCGCCGCCCCGAGGCATTCCGATTGCGGCTGCCCGCTTGTCGCGTCCGAGCGCGCCACGGGGCGCGGCCTCACGCGTCTCCATCGCGCACGCGTCACGGCCACTTAGTGACAACAGTGACCCGCCGTCGCCACAGGACGCTCTCATTCCCGCACTCGGGACGGGAAAGTTCCGCACGTATATCGGGTGCCTCGAGGCTATGACGGAGAAATGGCGAGTATCTGTACTTGCCTAAGAAGCAACAGGAGTGCCGCATCGGAATGTCCAACGCAAGAGGAAATTACACCCTGAAACTCCTCCGAAACGGGCACTGGCGTATAACCAAAGCTGGGAGACGGGGTTCAAGATGCTCTCTCCCCCCATTTTTTTAGAGGAGGAGGAGGGAGGAAGGGAAGAAATGAAAGGTAGGGAGGTCAACCAGACGCACGTCCGGTTTGCTACCCTGCACTGGGGGAAGGGGTGAGGGGATCCAAGGAGAAGAGAGAGAGAAGTGAAGGGCAACGTGTGTGTAGATGTGACCTTGTCCATTGCACGCTTATAAGCGGTCGCGTAGTCCGGTCGTCTTTAGAAAACTTAGCAATGCCCGCGTCGCTTTGCTGGCCAGCGACGCGTAGAGCCATGAGCCAAGTATCTTCTCTTCGGAAAAAGGTCTACTGTCTAGTGTCTCTAACGTTTCGCGTAGCAAGTTGCGTTCGCTCGCAAAACGTTCACATGAACACAGTAGATGTTCTATTGTCTCGTCAGTGTCGCACGATTCACATCGGGAGCTATCCGCCATTTCTATGCGAAAGGAGTACGCCTTTGTGAAAGCTACTCCTAACCACAGGCGGCACAGTAAAGTTGAATCCTGGCGGGAGAGGTCCGATAGAACTTGAAGCTTTCTCGATGGGTCGAATTTGTGTAGGCGGCGGTTCCTGACACTGGGGTCACTCAGCCAATTTTCCGACATGGTGTTAGCGAACGAGTGAAGGCCCCTTATTTTTTATTATTTTTTTAGAAATTTTACAAATCTATGCACTCTCACATACAGGCGCACGCGCGACGAACATGCATGAAGTGCAATGAAGGCTGTACTACCACCTCAAAGCTTGAAGGAACCGACAACTGCCCAGAACATGACTGCACGGATGGAAAGATTGTTCCACGTAGTAACTCAAACCAATACTGTTTTTCTCGTGAGAAGTAGAGTTACATTTTTATTTATTTATTGAAAATCGCAAAACAATTGCCTGTGGCGTCACCTGGAAGCAGAAACTTCAATTATTTGATGTACCCTGTCACGTGATTCTGGACTAGTGTACGTGATCAACAGTTTTCTTGTTAGTATTGAAATACTGTTTGCTTTTTTAAGTAAAAGATATTACTCCATAAAAATGTACATATAGCCCTGCGTTAGTAGTACGTGTGAAAGTGGGGGCTGCCTTCGCATGACGTTATGGTCCCATGCTCGTCAGCGCATCCTGAGCAACTTTCCTGCGTGCTCATGAAACCATGCATGCAGTTTCCAGGTCACTAAGATTTTGGAGTGACATAGTTTTGCTACCTACACGTCGTCTTAGATAGACGTGCATTGCTGCTCGGCATTTGTGCAGCAACGCTTTCGGCGACTTGGTTTGGCTCGTGTGTCGAGAGAGTAACGATGACGGGACAAGCCATTCACGACAGAGGCTCGTCAACCTTGGGCTCATGCGCACGGAACACAGTACAAATGCAGGGAAGCTGTATAAATCCGCATCGTCTCATTGCAACGGCTTGTCATTTTCAAAAATAGTAGTAAAGCTCAGAGTAAACGTGGTTACGCATAGTTACAACAACTCCTGCGTAAGCAGGACAATGACAGCATGCACAAGTCGCTAGAAGTGCTACCGGCAACGCTATCACTTTTCAGCGTTGCAGGACAAAAAGAAACATCCATGTTCAGAGCCTTTCAGATCAAAAAATACTGCTTGTATAATAACTAACGTGCTTTTAGGTATTAACTACCGCAGCTAAACACCACAAAGCATAAGCTTTCTGCCGCGCCGAAAAAAACTGGGTCGAAAAAAATTAATTGTCAGTACTTTTCACAAATAGAGTTTAATACAGACCAACGATACAACATATCGGAGCATCTTAAGCGAAGGCTTCTTTGTAAACCTGTCCATAACGCAGGTATCATCAGGATGCAATCAAACTACACTACCACCTCAAAGCTTAACAGCGCGTGTGATGCCGAGTCGGTGAAGGACGGATCCCAACATGAAACGTAACGATGTTTATTAACGTAGTAGCAACAGCAGGGCAAGCATGTCGATGCTGTGCTTCGGGTGGTGAGAGAAACAAACAAGAAACCAAGCTTGGTAGCTAGGGTTATATAGCCAGCAGCGGTGACGTAAGCCTCCGGTGAAACTGCGTGGCGCTGTCTTTTATCGGAAGCGTGTTGCAGCAAGTGGCTACATCACGCTGTGCTCATCAGTGACGAGACGGAGGCTACGTAGGTTTGTGCGCAGTGGTCGCCACATCACCCCCCTCCCCCCACGCAGTGCACATCCCTCAGGGTCTGTAGAAATATGGGAGGCATACCAGACGTCCAGACCGTGTCGTGAAAAAAAACAGGCTGTGACGTCGGTGGCTGTGGAAGGACGCTAGTTGGAAGAGTGGCGCTGCCAGGTTCGTTCGCCGCGATGAATGCGGGCTTGAGTCGGTCAATCGAGACGCCGACGTTGTTCTCGTCCAAGCGCAAGGCGAAGTTCTTGTCGCGATGGACGACTAGATAGGGTCCGCTGCAGGGTGGCTGGAAAGAATGCGTGCACGATGCTATCTCTTTGAACACAAAAGGTGTGGGCTTCCTATGGTGGGCTGCACGGAACAGGCGTAAGGCAGCGATGGTGCGTCGGAGGCGGGCAGCGAAGTCCGTGGGGTCTGACGTCGTAATGCTTGATGGCACAGCTCTTAGAAATTCACCTAGCAGACGGAGTGGTTCCCCGTATACGAGCTCTGCTGGTGTAGCATGGATGTCCGGCTTGAAGGTGGCGCGATGACCGGGAATGACAGCTGGGATGGCCTCGAGCCAGGTTGAGTCTGGTTGCGGCAATAACGTGGTGTTACGGTCGCAGCTTGGCGAATGGAGGCGCTGTCGCATGGGAACACGTTCACCCAGGTGTTGTTGAATGGAGGTGAGCCGTTGATCGATGTCGTCGATACGGCGCGCAAGTTCCATGGTGTTGAGCGGTGTGGCGACAGCCTGGGTGGTGGGCGACAACTGCGGTAAGGAGGCCTCGACGACGCGATCAGCGATTTCCGCAAGTTCTTCGAGAGGTAGCCTGACCTGTGCCTGCAGAATTACCTGGGCGTGTGGCGCGAGTCGTTGGAGCCACAGAAATCGCAGGAAAGAATTCTGTACGTGCATGTTGGCCGCGAGCGCACGCATGTGGCACAGGAGCTGCGAAGGGTTGCGCTCAGCTAGCTCAGCGGACTGCAGTTGTCGTATCTTTTGTTCTTCGGAGAGTGATAAGCGACGGATAAGTGCGGTATTAGGGTGTCCGTACGCGTTAGCCGTTGGCGGGTTCGCGAGGATATCCTGGACCTCGTTGGCGTAACGTGCGTCGAAGTGTGCGACGACGTAGTCGTAGTTGGTCCGGTCTTGGTTTATTTTCGCCAGGGAGAACTGGGCCTCGACCTGAGCAAACCAGACTAAAAGGGCGTGAATATTCGTTCCATCACGATCCCGTTGACGCGACGCACGTTAAAGAACCCCAGGTGGTCTAAATTTCCGGAGCCATCCACTACGGCGTCTCTCATAATCATATAGTGGTTTTGGGACGTTAAACCCCACATATCAATCAATCAACACGTTGACGCGAGGCTTCTCGCTGCAACATGGCAGCCAGCGTCCGCCGAGGCAAGTGCTCCCGCAGCGAAACCTGTGCCTAGTGCAGACTACGATTCCCGCTCGCCAACGAGACCAGCCGCCGGACAGTTTCCTGCTTCAGAAACTGTTTCACGCCCGCCCGTGGACACTACAGAAGAACCTGTGGTGTCGTGCCCACCTGGTCGTCGCATTCAGCCGCACCGAGAGAGACGGCGACCGGACAGATATGGTTATAAAGTGTGAATGTGTAAATATTCCTTCGTTGGTGTACCTGTTACCTAATGTATTCAATATTTTTGGCATGTGTATAGATAATTTTGTGTGTATATATTGATGTGTATTTCTTGTTGTGTATTTCTCAATCCACATATAAACTGTGCGCGATTAACCTGTACTAACGTACTAACACCTTCCCAAAATAAAAAAATAAATGAGGGAGGGAAAATATTGTATTCTGTATATAGTAGTTTCGGTTTCCGTGTTTGAGTTGGCAACACTGGGTCCTTGTGATTGTATATATTTGTGGAACGTCTAATAAAAAAGGAGAGTATGCAACCGCTACCCGTGAGTGCGAGGCACGTCACTCGTTCACTACAGGCACGGACGGCCTCGATTGTGGAAGCGTTGCGAGCTTGGTGCTATTGCTGGGTCATTGGCTCGCGTTGGAATTGTTGCACCTGATGGCGGAGAGCTGTGCGGTCTTCCGAGTCGGCCAAGGCGGTGCGGTTAGTTAGACTTCTGGGTCACCAGATGTGGGATGGGGAGTCAGTGAAGGACGGATCCCAACATAAAACGTAACGATGTTAATTAACGTAGTATAGCAACACCAGGGCCAGAATGTCGATGCTGCGCTTCGGGTGGTTAGAGAAACAAACAAAAAAACCGAGCTTGGTAGCTTGGGTTATATATCCAGCATTGGTGACGTAAACCTCCGGTGAAACTTCAGCGTGGCGCTGTCTTATATCGGAAGCGTGTTGCAGCAAGTGGCTGTGTCACGGCGAGCTAATCAGTGACAAGACGGAGGCTGCGTAGGTCTGTTCGCAGTGGTGGCCACAAGAGCGTTTAATAAATAGGTGATACAAAACATCTGAAAGACTTGCAAGACATAGAAATGCGTTAGCGTTACGTAGCGAACGCCAAAAATTTTGCTGTTTCCTCGGTGTCCGCGAATCAAAGCTGAGCGCATTTTTTTCATGCGCGCACTGGGAGATTGTTCGAAGCACTAATCGATAAAGGAGGGCCAGCTGATTGGTAAACATCTATTTCTGTTATTAATCAATGCAAGCTCATACAAACCAGTCCCCTTCTAAGCCCATTTATCTTCACCGTTGTGAACCTTATCTACACAGTGAGAATCCATGACGACTAATATAGTACTCACTGCTAACCGTTCAAACAACCGATACATTCAGATAAGATAGAATAATGATCCCCGCAGGCAGGGATTGGCAGATTTTCATTTTTGTTGCATGTCTAAAAGAGAATGGAACAGCATCCATATACGGTAAATGTTGCGCACGTATTCAATATTTCCTCTAGGCTATGCTTTTAGGAAAGGCTTTTCGATGCTTGCACAATCACTGCGTGTTGAATCCTTGTCTAGCCGCAAGAGGCACGCCACAGCGCTTTAATATAGCCATTTACGCCACTGAAACAGACACGATTTTTACATATATCGCGTCGTTATCTTCTACAGTGGTCACATCGTTATCTTTCTTCGTTTGCTCTTGGGCCGGATCTATTTGCGTTACGAAATCGCGAGCCAATGCGATGTATAGACAAACGCATACATATGTGAGTTCGTTTGTACGATTAGCTCGGAGACCTACGTAGCGAATAAGCGGCGTAATGTTTGCTACTCTCGCGGCTTGTTATGTACAACACGTGCCCAACTGGAGTTGGTCTTTTGTACGGCACCGGAAGATGGACTTCTTCTGAAAGACGAGCAAGCGCTATGCGAGACACCATTTTTATACCGCTCAGCGGCGGAGACCTGATTTATTTAGTCTGGAAATGATGACGACTTCTCGTCACTTCTCGTCACGTCGCTTCGTTTGTATATCTGTACGGTTTCTTTTGTACGCGTTGATAGATTGATATGTGGGGTTTAGCGTCCCAAAACCACCGTATGATTATGAGAGACGCCGTAGTGGAGGGCTCCTGAAATTTCGACCACCTGGGGTTCTTTAACGTGCACCCAAATGTGATCACGCGGGCCTACAACATTTCCGCCTCCATCGGAAATGCAGCCGCCGCAGCCGGGATTCGATCCCGCGACCTGCGGGTCAGCAGCCGAGTACCTTAGCCACTAGACCACCGCGGCGGGGCGTTTTGTACGCGTGTCATGTCAAGGTGCCGAGTTCAATTTGTTGATACAAGGTACCGAAAAGTGCACACACTTCCACTCTCGCTCCAATAGGCTATAGAGGATCGCTTTGCTTTTACAGTGCCGCCTTTAGGCGCCCGTTTTCATAATGAGCGGCGTCGCTATTGTCGTTTCTGTGGTTGGCGTAACCGATAGATATGAAAAAGTAACACATATACAGAAAAAAAAAGAATATACTAGGACCGAATGGGATTCGAACCTGAGCCCTCTGCGTGTCTGTCGAGTATCCTACCACAAAGCCAGGCTGATGCTTAAAAATAATTTGCAAAAATACCATATACAGGTGTCACGTCGGGCAAGGAATCGCGTTAATCTATACGGTATCTACCATGGCCGAAGACTACAATCAAAATCATCACACAATGCTAATTGTGCAACGAGTGTGGGTTTTAGTGCTTCCCACGAACTGCAAAGGGCTGAACCATAATAGCAAGTTTTCTGAACAGTGAACAGTTCAGCGAGAAAGATGCCATGGTCACCATTGAGTAAGAAGCTATATGTAACCAAAGGTTGTTATGCCATTTATTTCAGTCTTCGAACTTAGAAGCCTAGTGAAGCAGGAGCGCCTTTAAGAATATAGTTCTTTTTGTTTTACTATTGGAGAATAAATACTATCACACTCAGTAAGCAAGAACATAAAAGTAAGATCCCGATTTTCGCCTCTTTCTTGGTCTTCAAGACAGGTGTGTTGAAAATGAGTGAATAAGTTCTGACAACATGAGTGCACCTGCTTATAGTTTTGTAAAATAAAAGGAGTTCTTGCCAGAGAGAGAAATCTTGGAACATTCAAGCCAGCGAATCAGCAGTAACATTAAACTTTGAAGCAGATTCACCTTGAAGCCGCAGATCGAAATGAGCAGAGTTAACAAGGTGCTAGTCCAGCTTCTAACAGCAAGATCTAATTGAAGATGACCAGTCCGGCTGCATCTTGTTGTGGTTCTTTGTTTTTGCAAATTCCACGCGTGAACACGCTCAGAGCATCGGTGTTAGGAACTGCCACTTAGAGTCAGCGTAGATGCTGAACAGGAGTTAGAGTGTCGTACTAGCCACGCGTTTACCAACATGCACGCAACTTGATTACTCCGTTTATCAGTGCTCGCAGCACGTTGAGTTGAGGTTCTTCGCGTAGCTTCAACCCGAAGGTGGATATCTGCTCACATTTGTAGGTATTACGACCTATTACAGGGATAAGCATCGTCAATACCCATCTCCTGCAAAGGGGATAGTGAAGGCTAATGAACGCATGTTGCTGAGAATTTTCACTAACACTTTACTGCGCCCGGCGATGATGGGAAATTTCCATTCCTCCTTCACTGGCAAGTGTCAATACTGTGGGCAGGTGGCCGACACCTACCATATTGTTTGGGCTCGCCAGCTCAACTCAGCTTTTCCCCTCAACCCTAACCTAACTCGAGAGGAGTGGAAGGCGACCCTGCTTGATTGCTCAGACCTCCAGGGCCAAAGGACCCTGGTGCAGAGGGCTAGTCTAGCGAGTGTCACCAATGGGGCCCTGGAATGATTACTTACTCTACTCACTGTCTAGAGTCTGAAGTGCTGCGCCTCTCTCTTGTGATTCCATACATGTTTCCACTCACTCCCTCGGTGTGCCCGGAGTGCTCACGGGTGAGAGTACGGAAAATCTCAGAAACATTCACTATAGCTTCAAGTAATCATCATTCATGATCATTTATTGAACCCTTAAAGGCCCCTTGCGGGGGTATTACATAAGGGAGAGGCAAAAACACAATTCGTGATAAATATGCCTACTGCATGCGTCAAAACATAGGTTCAGAGCAATCGAAATGTAGCCAGGGAGCCAAATTGATACTGTGTACTCGGCTAAGGTACCCGGCTGCTCACCGTGGTGGTCTAGTGCCACTAGACCTAGCCACTAGACCACCACGCCCCGCCGTGGTGGTCTAGTGGCTAAGGTACTCGGCTGCTGACCCGCAGGTCGCGGGATCGAATACCGGCTGCGGCGGCTGCATTTTCGATGGAGGCGAAGATGCTGTAAGCCCGTGAGCTCAGATTTCGGTGCACGTTTAAGAGCCCCAGATAGTCGAAATTGCGGAAGCCCTCCACTACGGCGTCTTTCATGATCACATGGTGGTTTTTGGGACGTTAAACCTCACGTATCAATCAATCAGATCCCAATTGTAAAAAAAAAGCAAACACAAGCGATCGAGATACCGATAATCGTCGCGGGATAATAAAGAAGACGGACAACCTGAAGGCTACTAACAAACCTGGATGCACAATGTTATCCTAATGTAATTTAATGTAAGCTTGAATGGATGACAAAGAGCACGGCTGATCTCTCTCTAATAAGAATCGGTATAATACGAAAGCGATGCGCTTCTTCACAGAGGTGGCTGAGCATTCATTGGGTATTTCTTCACCAAGAGCGAAGGAATGAATGCGATAGCAACAAGCTGTTATGCCACGCGAAGAACGGCAAGCAGCTCTAAACTATGCGGCGTGTTCCTTTAGCAGGAAGGAGGCACGAAGATAACGTATGCAATAAGAGCGTGGTCTCATAACTGTCACAGCTTGACACTTAAAGCGCTCTGCTCAAACACAAAGAAGTATACGCATGAAACGAACCCAAAAGTATACACAGGAAGAGTGCGAACTTATAACTGTCACAATCGTTACTTTTTGTGTGTGAGCAGCGCATTCCTTTCGCAAACGGGGCCTCGGCCGTTGAAGTGACATTCATGTTCCTTCTAAGTTCAACATGAATTGGCGATGAAATCGCGAGACTTACAATTCACCCCTACCATGACATAAGGACATGGATGGATGGATGGATATGGCTGTACCCTTTAGATCGGGCGGTGGCTAGCGCCACCAAGCCGAGCGCACAAGCGACCACTCCCTCTAGAGGCGCGCGCGCGCATCGCAGCACGCGAGGAGACGGCTTTCGCAGCGCCCTGCGCGCACTTCTTACCATCTCGCCAGTGACAACGTAAACTAGCTGCAACCATCGATCTCTGAGCACCACGAATGGTAATTGGTGTATATATTGCTCGCCGTTAGCAAGCTGAAGATTGTATGCTTTGTGGCCGAGTTGTATCGCGCCGCGTGAGCTAGAGCGTGGGAACGTATCTGTTCCACTGCCAGCAATGGAACGTTTTTTTTCGGGTTTTAGGGGCGAAGCCCCTAAAGTGGTGGGTCTGAACATTCCTTGTATATCTTGGTACTTTACCGCCCAGTTTAATGACTCACTCAGCAGGTGTCGGTCCAAACGTACAGACGGACGGACGCTTCTCCCCACTCATCATCATTCATTCCATGGATATGCTGTGATTTCTTTTTTTTTCTTTCCCATCTGTTAGCCTATATTGTACAACACCATATTCATGACGGAAATGTGTCACTGGAGCCATGGTGGAGCTCGGCATATAACTTTCATGTTAATAACCGACAACAAGAAGCTTTGCTCGCGCTCTCACTTAAGTCGCACCGCGCAGGTGTATGAGTGGGTTAAAAATTTTCTCCAGAAGATCAACAACCCAAGCCATCCTTTCGCGAAACTTTTTTTTTCTTTTTTCGAGACTGCAAAGATCGACAAACTAGGTGTTTCCACTGCCAACCACCTTGAAGGTAATAAAGGTAAAGTACGTAAAGACGTCCGGCGAAGAAATCAAAACGTGGGCAGTAATAACGGCGACAAGCCCATCCACAGTGAATGTTCGTTACGAACAAAAAAACGAAAAGAAAATATAAACTGTCGCTTTTAGAGGCGACGGCCGAGTGAAGGGTGGCGCGGTTCGGACGCGTCCACATCAACGCCATCTAGTTTCCGGACAAAAACATAATCGCGTCGCCGCTGCCAGCGACGGCGGGGAGAAAACTGTTGACCCCCGCGCCTTACACACGTCTCGAAAGGATAACAACGCAATTTCCGCTCGACCGCGCGCAAACGCAGCGACATCGGGGGTGCTGAACGCAAAGAAAGCACGCCGGAAGCTGGAACAAAGACAAAAAAATTGAGAGGAAATACGCGTGAGGAAAAGGGGGAAGGCTTCCGGTTTTGTTTTCAGTGTCGCCTTACCCGCGATGGCGCTAATGGATCTCAATGGCAGGTCGGCACCCGGGGCTGACCAGATCACTAACAAGACTTTGAGGAACCTTGATGACGCCTCAATTGACTTTCTCACCGACCTTTTTAACAAACACTGGGCTGATGGCACGTTCCCCGAGGAATGGAGACATGCGGAGGTGATCCTCATCCCTAAGCCGGGCAAAAAGCCCAGCCTTGACAGCCTCCGCCCCATCTCACTTACATCTTGTGTTGGAAAGGTCTATGAGCATGTTCTGAATAATAGGTTCTGTGCATTTATCGAGGATGAGGGTCTCCTCCTCCAAATATGGTGGGTTTCCGTCCACACCTCTCAACGCAGGATGTGATGCTTCTCCTTAAATCTCACATCATTGACGACAGCACTCGCGATGCCAGGGCCATACTTGGTCTCGATCTGGCTAAGGCGTTTGATCACATATCTCATGCCCACATATTGGAATCCATAAATGACATGAACCTGGGTGCGCGATTTTATAATTTTGCCGCTGCTTTTCTCAGTGACCGAACGGCTACTCTTAAGTTGGGGGAGCTGAAGTCAGAACGGTACGAATTAGGTTCACGTGGAACCCCTCAGGGGGCAGTCGTCTCCCCGCTTCTTTTCAATATTGGCATGACTCGCCTTGCTCGCGAACTGGACGAACTCGAGGGGTTGGAAAGTGCGCTCTACGCGGATGATATCACGGTGTGGGTCCGAGGCGGTGCCATAGGGCGCCTTGAGGACAGATTGCAGGAGGCGGTCAACACGGTTGAAAGAAACATCAGTCGTATGTCTTTAAAGCTTTCAAGTAGTAAATCTGAGCTATTAATATACAGGCCCACCAGACAAGGACGGCGACCTAAGGACTGGGTCCCCCCTGAGCAGGTGGATGTGACATTATTGACTGCTAGTGGGGCTAGAATTCCCAAGGTTAGCTGTATCAGGATATTAGGCATGCTCATTTCAGCGGATGGACGTAACACGGAAACTTTACGTAGATTAGAGCAACATACTGCGGCTACGCTTCGCCTCATTATTAGAGTTTCTAATAGGAAAGGAGGCATGAAGGAGGACAATCTTCTTCGCCTCTTTCATGCCTTCCTCATGAGTCACGTTCATTATGTTGCGTCTATGCATCACTGGCTCGCTGCAGAAAGGGAGAAGCTCAATGTACTGATCCGTTAAAACTGTTAAAAGGGCACTCGGCCTTCCAATCCGAACTAGCACGGAGGGGCTGTTAGCATTAGGAATTCACAACACGTTGGATGAAATTATAGAGGCTCAACGCACGGCGCAGATCTCTCGCCTCTCGGTCACCCGGGCGGGTCGGGAGATTTTGGCACGTGCCGGAATTTCTACAATACTCCAGGAAGAGCGGATGACTTCTCTTGACTCCGCCGTTAGACAGGCACTCGTAGTTTATCCTATTCCTAGGAATATGCACCCTCAATTAACGTCGCAAGGAGAAGGGCTAGAGCCAAGAAAATTTTGGAGCAGGTGCACTCGAAAGTCGGGATCGTCGACCTTCACGGACGCTGCGCGTGCGGATAGGAATCGTTATGTGGCCGTTGCGGTCTCTGAGCGAGGTACAGTAATGTCGGCATGCTCTGTCAAGGCAACCTCCCCAGCAATAGCTGAACAGGTATCCATCGCACTAGGGCTTTTGGATTCATCCCGTGTTCAGATCTATTCTGATTCCCGTTCGGCGGTTAGAGCCTTTGCCTCTGGCAGGGTCTCCCCACCTGTTGCTAGAATTCTCAGAGGTAGGACCATCACTCCACACGAGATCATTTGGTTCCCGGCCCATATGGGCTCCACGATCAGCGGCATCACCAACTCCAACGAATTGGCCCACGCCCGGGCGCGAGGACTTGCCTTCCGCGCGGGGCTTCACGGCCCTGGCACGTTGGACCGCTCCGCCCCGCCCGGGGCCGATCCTCTGGATGGGGGTGCGGCTGATCGAGGGTCGCGGGACGTTCTAGCGACATTTAACGAAGTCACTTCACATTATCGTTTGAGTCGTAGGGTCTTTCCTCCACCCCCATTCGCATCTTACCAGAGGACAAGAAGTCACGCTCAGACTACTACAGACAGGGGTTTACCCCTGCCCAGCTAATGTATCTATTTATATGGATATATCTCCTGACTGCCCGGACTGTAGGTGTGTGTGTACATTTGAGCACATGATGTGGGACTGCCCCCACATACCCAAGGAACTCAAGGCGCAAATCATCCCAAGACAAGGGTTTTATTCCGCCATCAAAAGTACGGATCGTCACCGTCAGCTTCGGGCAATCCAAGGGGCCCACGATGCCGCAGGCAGGTACTCCCTGCCTGTTCCAACGTGGGAGCGGCCCGCAGGGGCGTCGGGGTAAAACCCGACTCTCCTCCCTCGGTGTACAATAAAGTTATCTATCTATCTATCTTACCCGCGATTCCTCCCTCCATCTTCCCGCCCGCAGCATCGCGCCTCTTTCGGTCTTTTGTTCTCCCGTCGAAATAGGTGAAAGGCGGCCGTCGCAATAACGAAACAAACGTAAGCCCCCGAAAGTGGTGGAACGAAGGAAGCCAAGCCGAGGCCAGAGGGCAAGCCTCGTTTCGCGTCTATGAGCCTGCATGCCGCGTCTAGCCTCGTCCATCAGGCTAACCGATCCTCGAAACAAAGCTTACGAATATACCCACCTCTGCGGCAGGCGGAAAAAAATAAACTCGAGACCTGTTTTTTTTTTCCTCCTGCACGGTGTCAAAGGCGAATAGAAAAGCGACGCTGCTGGATGGAAGGCAGGCGAAGAGGAGTAGGAGAGGAGGAAAGGTGTCACCGAGCTTTAAAGATTGTTCGGGAAAACAGGCACATGCGTCTCTATAGCTAGGTGTGCGGCACTGGTCGGCACTACTGATTTTTGTTTTGCTGTGTCTAGAAAAAAAACAGCTCATAAGACAACAAATTGAGGCGAAGAAAAGGTTAAACACGAAGAGCGAAGGTACGAGCTTTCGTGAACGGTGGCGGTACAGCACCGACCTGCATGATGGAGGGCCCTTTTAAAAGCCGCTAAGACTAAAACACGTTAGCGCGACGTGGAATAGGGCAAACGAGGGGATGTCAAACAATGAGGAAGCTCTGCGAGGGCATGGTGTAGTTTTTTAGAAGAAAAAAACTGTGTATAGAAAAGAAATAAAACGATCACATTGTTTGATGGAGCACATAGGAGAAAATTCTTCGGCGGCTTTCATTATGACGCCTTGACTTTGCCTTTCGTATATAGTTATTTCTGCTACTGCATCGCGCTGCCTTTCTTTGTTTTTCGAATACTAGGTTTGGGCGTGTGTCTACGCAAGCAATCTAGCGCTAAGTAGTTTTTAGTGAGATCAGACGGTACACCAGTCGTAGTGCGGAATGTGTTACCACTGTATAGTGAAGTGCCAGTGTCTGAAACTAGAAACGAACAAGAAGTGTTTGTTAATTATCACAATTCTTCCACCGAGACTTATCGTGTTAGCCAATGCCAGAAGATTGTTTCGTGCACATTAGTGAACACATTTAATAATTATATTATTTATATGTAAGGCGTATTCTCAGAGACTGACAAAGTACGAGCTGTTCTTATTAAAGAAGAGGTCTGATCCCCGCAGTGATCCAATTCGCAAAGCGTTACTTCGCCTTTCAAATATCAGCAAAGATGTTTTACTCTCTCTCTCTCTTTCTCTCTCTGTCTCTTTTGTTCTTTTGCTCTCTCTCCCTCTATCTCTCTCTCTATCTCTCTTTTTCTATCAATTTCTCTCCTCCTCCTCTCTCCTCCCCTCTACCTCCATCTCTCTCACCTAATATTGGCCTGATACCTTCGTTATATTACGTTCGGCGTCAGAATACCACTCGGATTCGTTTTCGTCACGTGCGTATTGAATTAACTTCCTGTGATTGTCTCCAAGTATTTTCAAAACGAACGAATGCTTTAACGTTTCTAAAGATAAAATTTGGCTAATTTATTGCTCGCTATTTATTTATTGAAGGTACTGCAACAATGGTTGAGTCTGCGACTGACTTCATGGTGTTTCAATCCTTACGCACGTGCTCGCCAAAGCCTTCCAAGCCGGAATTTCCACAATCTGATGACAGTCCTTGTGCCACTCACATTACTCTAGCGAAAACTGGCAAACTCATGGCACATTGAACATTACGAAGAAAAAAATAGGGCCATTCTAGTCCTTGCCTTTATGTATCTGGTTGTAGCACTCGCGCAAATGCGTTCGTTTACCCTCAATGATGTATTGTATGGTGCCCCATAGCAGGCAGGAGCTTCTACGGGCTGCACTCTCATCAAAACAAAACGGCCGGCGGTGCCAAAATTGTACCTGGAACGGCCGTGTTCTCTTACACCATCGTTTTGTAAGTTACGTGAGATCGGATCTAAATGAGTTGACTGCCAGCCTCAACCCCTTATATATTGCTACGATACTGAGGGGGCGCGTTGAAGAAGAGGAGAACGAGGTTGGCACGAGCGGTGATCGGACCCAGTCGCGTTCACTGGCAACCCGATTCGGTCGGCCCTTCGGTCGGCCCGTCATCGCCCCTTCGCTGCCCTCATCGCAACCATTGCGTTCCTGCAGTAGTTTGGGCGCTTTTCTATTGCACGGCCATGTGGGAGGGGATTGGCCACACTCATCGCCTTTGGTTCTTTATTAGCGGTAGAATTTCTTTTTGCTGATTTTTCAGGAGCCATCAATGCCGGTCTCCGGCCCCGGCCAGGGCTCGCCCTGGTCGGCCAGTCGCCCTGCTGAATCGGTACCACTGGAGTGTTTCTTCAAGAACGGCGTAAGCAGTTGCCTGTCGCGCTTGTGCCCACTGATGGTGGAACCATTCGGTTGAGGTGAAACGGAGGGTTCCAAGAAGAACTTCGCAACATAAGCGGTCATTTTCTGGACATCTCGGAGGTGAGGCGTTTCGGCAAGACTGGCATGCTATGCAGATCTTCAAATATTCAATGCTTAACAGACTTACTGGCCGCCACGAGATTTGCGTTCATTGCTGTTCGCGCTTTTATCCCCCCTCATCTTGCTTGCGTGAAGGGCATTGTTCGTGGTGTTCCAACTAACATTAGTCCCTCAAGCATTCTTAAAGATGGTCTCTCGGCTGGCGTGACATCTGTCTACAGATGCACCAGACCTGTAGGTGATACGCGAGTCCCTACTGAAAGCGTCATCGTTACCTTTGCTGGTCTCACACGCCCCTCTGAGCTGAAGGCCTGGCCTTATCTATTCCGTGTAGAGGCATTGACACCTCGCCCACTGCAATGCCGTAACTGCTGGCGATTTGGACATAGCGCTAATGCTTGCAGGTCCTCATTGAGATGTGCGAATTGCGGTGGGGCACATGCCGCATCAAATTGTCAGGAAGACAACTGCAGGTGTTGCCTATGTGATGGAGCACACACAGCCACGGACAATAGCTGCCACTGCTCGAGAACGTGAAACACAAATTCTAGACATAATGGAGAAACGCGTTGTTCTCGGTCTGAGGCAACTTCCTTAATTAAAGAGCGCGAAGGGGGTACGCTGCTGCTACGTCACGCCAGTGTGGGTCAATTGAAGCGACGGTCGCTTCCGCAGTGTCGGCAGCGATAGATAAGGCCATGCCGATGGATTATGGAACGGCTTTTTCAACACCTTTGCTGAAGGTCTGACCGAGATGCTCGCCGCCAGGTTAAACAGCCTTCTTCCCTCCTTCGCTTCACACACTGTCACGGTCCAGGGTGAAGCTGAGCACATCGACAATGAACAAAATAATCGGCGTCAAGAAGATGTTAACCCTGAAACGCTCGTCAGCACTCAGTCGCCTACCCCTGTGGGGCCCAGTGGGTCGTTTGGTGACATGAGGCTTGGTAATATCACTCATAAACGACGCAATGCTCCATTGTCTCCAACCAATTTGCCAATGTCAAAACCAAAAAAAGTTATTACTGATACCAACAATGAGCAGGACGTTTTGCGTTCTGCAGTAGAGTCAACTATATTAAGTTCATCATAGCGCCTGTAAAAGTTCTTCAGTGGAATTGTCGCTCCGTATCTTCCGCTTACATAGATCTTATTTATCTCATACAGCAAACAAATCCTAATATAATTTTACTTCAAGAGTCTTGGCTTTCAGTAAACCAAACATTTACTCTGAAATATTTTCGAAAATTTAGACTGGATCGGCCAGGTAGAGGAGGTGGATTATTGGTTCTAATATCTTCAAAAATGTGTCATCATGTTTCTGTAACTTTTGAACATATTTGTCCGGATTGTGAATTGTTAGGAATAGATTGTTTGTTACCTAACTCCAACAGGATTACAGTGATTAATGCGTACTTTCCTAATGGAGTAAGACGCACAGATCACCTAGACTGTGTTATCAAGAATTCTTCGTCAAATTCAATTTTATTGGCTGGGGATTTTAACTCGCATTACACCTCTTGGGGGCTTAAAACAGATAGCTGTGGCAAAAGATTGTGGAATTGGTTGCAGGATAATAATTTTCGCTGCCATAACTCTGGACAAGTTACCTTTCTACGCGGGATAAGCTCATCAACATTAGACCTAACATTTTCTTGTGGCCAGTTTATGATTTCATCGTGGGAAACGTTTGATAATGGGACGAGTAGTGATCATGTACCAATTACCTATGAATAATGCTACCACAACTTACCTCTGCTATCCGGCAACAACGGTTCACCAACTATAAAATTTATAAAACTGTTTTAAACTCCGCGCTCTCGTCATTGAGAGGACGCGTCGGACAGCAACGAGCTGCTTCAGTCGTAGCGTGTCTAAGTGACTCTATCCAGCCGGCAGAGTTTTCTGTTAAGTACGGCAGCACACCGTCAAATTCAGCTTGGTGGAATGAAGATTGTACGCTTGCGTATAGGCGACGTAAAGCTGCTTGGAAACGTTTACGCCACAACCATACTCCAAAAATTGGGTTGACTATAAGTTCCACGCAGCGGTGTTTAAACGTACAGTTGCAATAGCTAAAGATAAACACAATTCTGACTTACATTCGCGTTTATCAAAAACCCGATAAAAGATCTGCCCTGTACAGATTTCTACGGAACAAAAAATCGACGAAGGTACCAGCATATTCGCATTCAGTAGTGCTGTCTCCTAAAGAGACAACAGATTTGTTAGAGGGCATCGCGAAAGGACTTGAAGCGCGTTTCGCTTCGTCATGCTTGAGACCTGTGACATTCAAAAGCGCAACCTCGGACTTTCGGGAAGTCACTATGGCTGAACTGGCAGATGTGATACTAACTGTAAAGCAAGCAGCCCGGTCCAGACCAGATTACAAACTCTATGATTAAATTGATATTTAATTCCCATCCCGAGGAGCTTTTGAATATTGTTAACTGCTCCTTACAGCACACATGGATTCCAAGCGCATGGAAAGTTGCTAAAGTTGTGTTGCTGCGAAAAAATCCAAGCCTCGGATATGTCCTGGATAACATTCGGCCAATTTCGCTGACTTCAAACCTAGTTAAAATAATTGAAAGAATTCTTCATAGAAGGCTCAGTGAATTCATCGCTCGTCAGGACATTCTTTCACCAAGGCAAGTAGGATTTAGACAGGGGTGCTCTATATGGTCGGCTCATGTTGATTTGGAAAGCCGAATCCGCCTTGCAAAAGTATCTGGTGAGCTTTCTGCATTAGTCACGTTAGATATCGCAAAAGCCTACGATAGTGTGGAATACAGTACATTAATTTCAAGATTAGTGGACTGTGAGGTTCCCAAGTACATTATATCTTGGGTTCAGGAGTTTCTCATTGAGAGACAATTCTTTTGTTGCCACGAGGGAATTACTTCTGCCTCATATAAGCAAACAAGAGGTGTTCCGCAAGGATCAGTCCTGTCACCTCTTTTATTTAATATATTATTATCATCTATTCCCGTTCATAAAAATGTTCCTCTTTATGTCTACGCCGATGATATTGCTTTTTTCTCGTCATCCGAGATATCAATAGTTTATATCAAATCTTGCAGTCATATTTGAGTGAGCTTGAGGTATGGCTTGGCGGGCTGTCTTTTTCACTTAATGTTAGTAAATGTGCTCTGCTTGTATTCCCTCTATCCGTTCCCGTATTTCTTCAACTGCATTATCGAAATGATCCGATTCCACAAGTAACAGCGCTAAAATATCTTGGTATTGTTTACGTGGACAATTTAAATTGGCAGCAACAAATAGAATCAAACACCCGTAAAGCAGAAAGCGCCGTAGGATTGCTCCGCCGGTTTTGCAATAAGAATTCAGGGATGCGCAGGGATACGTTACTTATGATATACAAACTTTACGTACGCCCAATTCTGGAGTTTGGCTGCGTTCTGTTTTCTGGAAGTGCTGAGTACAAATTAAGACCACTTATATTGCTAGAAAGGCAAGCTCTGCGGCTGTGTCTCGGACTACCTAGGTGTGTAGCGAATAGCGTGCTTTATTTGGAAGCTAGAATTATTCCACTTGATGCTAGATTTCGACAGCTTACTGTGCAAACATTTTTAAAACTTTACGATGCACCCCTCTTCTGTTCTCAGACAGTTTTCATCAAACATCCAGTTTCTTTCTTTCAGCGCCCGTGGTCTCGTTATCAAAGACCCCAAGTCATTTTCGTCGAGTCTCTGTTATCAAATCTTCACGTTTCCCTCCGGCATTTAACTCCCCAAACCCAATGCTCGGTGCCAGTTGACTTAATTTTCGATGATATTTTTCCAAAAAATGCCAAGTTACTTCCAAAGCATGTTCTGGAGGGCCTCCTTCAAGACCATCTAAGTCATTTTCCTAAATACGTAGTAATTTCGACGGACGCAACGCAAAATCTTCAGAAGGCTGGAGTAGGTATTTTTTCTCATCAGCTTAATTGGTCTTTTGCGCTCCGATTGCCTGACTTCACACCAATTTATCTCGCAGAATTCCTGGCTATTACATTGGCTCTTCGAAAACTAAATTATCAGCAATCAAAAGCTATTATTATTTCGGATGCTTTGTCTGTATGTACACATCTAACGTCCGCAAAGAAGTCTCCTCTTCTCAGGATATTTTGGTCTCTCGTACCGCATAGCCTATCAGAAGTTCGGTTATTTGGGTCCCCGGCATGCTGGAATTGAACTAAATGAAATTGCTGATTCGCTCGCTTCGGCATCTTTAAATTTCCCGGTGGTGCCAGTAGCTCCACAGTTTCCTTTTATTACTGCCGAACGATTCAAACGCCTGTCTAATCTTAAAAATGAACGAAACGTCGCTTCTACAATCTGAAGAATTTGGGCACTTGCAATTTCACTGGAACACCGCAAATGCCTTTCCCGTCAATGTGAGGTGACCCTCACAAGCTTCGCTGTAGAGTTCCTCTGTTAAATTTTTATCTCAACAAATCAGGATTTTCATTAACTAACCTATGTGTAGTTTGCAATGAACCGGAAACAATAGATCACTTCTTCTCACCATGCCGCCGCTTCGCCTCACTGCGCCGAATAATTCTTGAAAGACCGATTGGTATGCTCGGATTGCCAGTCAATACATCCACCGTATTATCGTTTGGAGCCAGTCAGTTGGGTGTGGGCCACAGTGCTATTCTGTCAGCGCTACATAAATTCATTCAGGCAACCGGAAGGATACGCTGCTAGTGGTACTGCCAGATATATCCAATTCTTTCTTCCCCTTCCTCATTCTTGTTAATTCTGTTATTATATCTTTCTGTTTATCGTATCTCTACAATTTTATCACGCTTTTTTTTTCAAAGGAACATTTATTGTTTCTATCTAATTTCTCTTTATATCTTTTTTTTAGCAAGCGTTATAAAAATTATCTATCATGAGGTACAGTGTGGCCAATCCCCCATGTGGGTATGAGCCAAAATCTTCTAGAGACAAGACAAGACAAGACCTGCTGCTACTTTCGCACCTTTTAATTACTACTTCTGTTTTCACGTTGCGGCATACATGTGTAGTAAGCTTGCAGTCCTTGAACAAGACCACGCTGAAAATATTTTATCAATGTGTTTTATCACTACCTACAAAGTCAAGTCTTTAACCGAAGCACGTCTGCTGGGGAAGTTACATAAATTAAAAAGGGAATCCACAAAAAAAACGGAGAGACCGATAGAGAAGAACACAAGAATGCGTTTCGGCTCCACTGAGGAGAGCTTTGCTCGCAATTAGTCACAAGGCTCCCGTCTTGTGAGCAAGGCTGCGTCAAGGTCACCTAAATGTCCTTATTCTGCATTTTTCTTTATGGTCGGTGTCATCTTACTAATTTCCATGTCGCGCTTTTACACATGAAGAGGAACATTCGCTGCAGTAAATAAATAAAACGTGCCTGCTAAAAAATACATCACGTCCATGTTCGTTTTAAGGGACCTGATGGCATGTTGACGTGATTGTTGTGGCTAAATAACTGTGCGGTTGTTGTTTTTTCTTTGCAGGTTGCGGACGTTTTATTTCCAGCTTTAAAAGCTTCGATCTTACGGGGGACGGGGAGGGGGTGAGTTTTCCATGCATGGCTACACCAATGTGCGCAACATTACTTTGTTACGGCAAATCAGTGAACTTTGTGAGTGTTTGACTAATCACACAAATGACACAGATGAAGAAACAGATACGGGAGAACGGCCTTTACTCTATTGGACAAGCGGCGCTCCTATTGTTCCGTCTTGTAATTGTTTGCGTGCTTTATCAATGAAAACTTCGTTTCGGTCACGTCACATCCTGCTTCGATTCATTACTAGACCCGCAAGTGGCTAGTAGTAGGAGCCTTGCTCGTATCAAGATGGTAATGTATACTAACAGTATGAGCAAAACTGCCCGAAAATGTCATGCATTTGTAGCCTTGTAGGCGCGTGTGCTCATTTGGGTGCACGTTAAAGAACCCCAGGTGGTCGAAATTTCCGGAGCCCTCCACTACAGCGTCTCTCATAATCATATGATGGTTTTAGGACTTTAAACCTTACATATCAATCAATAATTTGTTAGCTTGTTCATACCACCCCAAATGTAAGGGTTACACGGGGTGTTTTGAGGGTGTTTCTTCCACGAACATCTCAAATTTTAAAAATGGAATGTAAGAAGGGTGTTCATATGAATGCTTTTATTGCGTACGCCCGTCTTACACCTTTTAGGGTGTAAAAGTTTTTTGTAGTGTGGTCACGCCAAGCGCCGGTCTGCATTATACCGTCACCCCCGAAGCTTTTCAGCCTGCGCGTCACGTGACGTGACGTCGACGACGTCACATTGCGCCGGCCGGCCGGCCGCCCTTCGCTGGGTGGCTGCGCCAGCCGCGAGCGCTTGCCGCGAGCGCCCTTCACGCCTACCGACTCGGGCGAGGTTCCTTGACACCATGTCCGCACGATTTATCAAGGTATCCATTGATTGTATGGTTTAACGCGCCGACGCAACGCAGGCGATGAAGCGCGCCGTAGGGGAGAGCTCAGGATTAAGTTTTACTACCTGGAATCTTTATTGTGTGCCGAAATCTCGTACACACGGGCGTTTTTGCTTTTCGCCTCCATCAGAAATGCGGCCGCCGCAGCCGGGTATCGAAACTGCGCCCTAGTGCTCAGCAGCGCTACGCCTTAGCCACTGAGCCACCGTTGCGGGGGAACTTATCAAGGTATCAAGAAATAATGAATATCGTGAATGGAATAATGCGTATTTATTTATCACAGCCAGACGCCGTCTGTACAAATATCACAGTGCACATTGTTCTCGGTCCAGGCAGACGACAGGCAACACAAGATGTTGCCCTTAATGCTGAAAATATGCCAAAAGTACAAACACAATATCTTGCCACATAAAACTCAGAAAACAACAGATTGTAACAGCAAAAACATCCCCGAGCTTTGGAACAGAAAAAGCACACTTTCATTTAAATTGTAGGTTAGAGGAAAACATACCATTCGTTTATCATAGTAGCAGTAGCAACACAAGGTATCAGGTTCAAACACTTGCCAAAAATACAATACATAAGAACACTGGTGACTAAATTGTGGTCCACAGCATGATATGACAGAAAGAAAAGTAATTGTACTGCCACAGGTAGGTGCATGTTCTAGGGAAAAAATCAAACAAAAATCTAAGAAAAAAACAAATCACAGTGCACAACATGTCTGTACACAGAGTGCACAAGGAAAGTGTACACAGCTTAGGTACCAAAACGGACTGTACAACTGCTACAGTGGGCACCGAGGCAGTTCGAGTTAAAAAAAAGAAAAAAGTACAGCACCTTTAAAAGCTAACAACTTGTAAAGAGATACAAACTGGAAACAAGGCTCAAACAAGGGAATGTATTGCTTGAGCCGGTGGCAATAAGTGCAGCGCTCCTCAGACAGCATCGACAGGTTGTTCAAAATTTCCAACAAGGAACTTACTTTTTGAACTGAGTCTGGTACAACAGCGCTACCAAGGTTCTTGATTGGTGAACCTTGATAGCAGGCAAAGACTTCAAGGTTTGCAAACACGGTCAATGACGCATTCAAACAAGGTTCACGATAGTCGATAATGTTCAAAAACATGGAGCACTCTTCTTTATGAATCACAGTCCACTTTGGGAGACACTGACACCCCTTGCAGGCGAGCCCTAGTTCTTCGAGGGACGAAAACCGGTCTCGTTCTTGCTCCGCTTCATATGACGCCAGCGACTCTTCTACAGCACGGGCGAGTTGGGAGGCTTCTTGTCGGCTCCTCTTCGCGTCAGGGGTTTCTCTCGTGCTCTGGTCTCGTACTGATAGGTAGGACGGACAGCCGGGAAATACCGTTGGGACAGATCCAGGACGCAACCGTGGTACTGGGAGTGCAACTTCAATAACTCTCCCTGTCCTTGGATCCGTCTACGATGTCGTCTTCTCAATGCATGAAGCGTCGAAATGATCCGCGCACACCTGCACAAACGTTTCAAGAACGTCTGAGACGCCACTTCTCAAAGAAAAAAATGCGCTCCCGTTTGCATGACCGTGTTTACAGTCCGTGTAGCTAAAACAAGTCTACCTACGTTTCGCAAGCATCTAAATAAAAGCGCTGCGCTAAGCGGTACAAGCAACATGAAAGGAAACACGGGAGCGTGATGTCACCGCACTCCACGAAGCGCTTCCACCGAGAGCTTGCAAGAATGGACGACACCACGGCACTGTTAGTGAACAAAGCGCAGCTGACCATCCTTGCTGCGAACGCTGCTGGCGTCAGCGCTTCGCGAGGCCCGGCGGCCACACGCTCAAGTATTTCCCATCATAGGTGATTTCTACCCGAACAAGCAACGACAAGCTAAGAACAGGAGCATCTCAAATTCTTACCTTAGTGCACGAAGTCGGCACGAAGTCCTTCCTAGGAATGGCGCGTAGCCATTGTTTGAGAGCGTCGGCGTCTTTAGGAAGGAAAACACTTGTATCTTCTTTCCTGTTTTGTAGTTGCCGGTGCATCCGGGTACACAACACTTATTCGGCATTGTCGCATCACTCCAGCATCACGCACGGAAACGAAATTGCCACAAAACAACAACGGAAAGCAACAAACGTGAAACACCGTCAACACCACGCCGCCGAACCGTCACCACCCGCCGCCCGCGCTGCGCTCGCTGCCGCTGCTCCCCGAGAGTCGGCCGGCTGGAAATGACGTCAGATTGCTGGGCGCAGGCCTGAAAGATTTTCCGGGGGTGACGATTATACTCGCAGGCGCGCGCCGCGCCACGTTGCTTTGGCGCATGCGTTCTTCAGCGCTTCCGGCGTCCCTCCGTCATGAAGAGGGAGACGCATGTTGTCCGTGTGACGCATCGGCACGAAATGCAGCATGTCGCATTTCGCGCCAGTTGCCATTGGGCTGTGCCAATGGACGCTGGTCGCACCGCTCGCACCTGGCGTGAAACTATAGAGTTCTCGCGTTTTGCTAACGTATAGCGTCGCTGTTCCCAGCGTGCGCGCGCGTCAACGTCACGGTGGAGTGAGCTATTGGGCTCTTCATGATGGCACTCGCGGCCGTTTCGCTAGCTCCAGATATACCAACTTTGGTGTGGCGTGACGTCAATAGATGACGAAGGTAATATGACTGGTGCAAACATGATAATCATGACCCGCGTCTCATGCAAGAACAAGAAAACATACCACTTTCATGGCGTGCTCATGGCCCTTTCACTAGCTTCATATATACTGAGTTTGGCCTCTCGTGACGTGAATAGATGATGAAGGTAAACGACACACCCAAACATAATAATCATGACGTGGAAGTCGTGTGCGGCATAATTTACCTCTACTTCGTAACGTTTGTGGTGATCTTGAAGTGTCATATCAACCTTCGTCATTTGTGCTTCACATATCATCGATTCACACTGTACGTGGGATCTGCCATTTTTTAGAAACAAAGCGCGTGGCACAGAGGCGGGTGTGCGCGCCCGTCTCAGAGGTCATAAGGTGTAAAACGCAAGGCGACGAGTAGGTGCCACCACCGTGTCGTCTTAGCAAAGCGTTGGAAACAATCGCCTTCTCGTGCAAGCGTCGCATGGTAAGCGCAGCGTGATAAGTGCTACGGTCATCGAAATTACCCATGTGTGCCTTTTCTAGTGAAATACGCACATGCAGTATATATACGTGTTGTTGTGGTGCCCCAGACATGCGCAATAATTGCTTTTTAATTGACGATTGCACAAGTATGAACGCTAAACCTTGAGCAAATTGGTGGACGCTGCGGGTGGAGGTGGCCGTTTCAAGTACCCGCTGCCGTTAACAAGGGACAGACAGACAGACAAACAGACAGACAGCCCAAGATTTTTGCGTTGAAGTTCTCCAGAAAGACTATCGTCTTAAAAAAAGCAACGCACTGGAGAGGAGGTGGCGAGGGGGAAAACAGATGGCGTACTTTTACGAAGCATAAGGGCTTTAGGTACGTGTGATAAGATTTTTACACGTGCTTCCACTTACAGCACAACAAGCAGCTTTGCGGAGCTTCGGATGCAGTTTGAGGGGGTTTTTTCTCACCTCCAAACTTCTAGCCAACATACTACCATCGGAAGCCCCAACAACAGAGTTCAGCTATGAGCCTTCCTGAAAAAAGCATGATGCGGCATCAGGCTTAGCCTGCCCGTCCAAATGGGGATGAGCACACTTCGCGACAGTCACGTCTCTCTGGACCAATCAGATAAAATAACTTTATTTAGTGCCCTGCGAAGTGATGAAAGAGGCCTGGATGCCACCTAGACTGCAGTCAATGGTTCCGGTCTCATGATAACTTCCTCTGCTCGCTTGACGGCGACAGTTCACGCTTCATGTCCAAGTTGAGCAACGGGAGCTCCCATCGCACAGGGTGGTTGTCATTGTTCATGTCTCCGTGAACTCGCATTATAGTTGACTACGCCTCTGTATTCGTGTAGTGTATGCTGAAAGGCGACTGTAGAGTCGCAGTGTTTGCACTGTCTACAGTGTGTGCAAGTCTCGCCAATCGGTGAACCTTACCTTAGTTGAATATAATAAAAACGCGAAAACAGAAATCAAGAACGTAGAAGGCACAATAAATTGCAAATTAGCGACGGTTTTTTTTTGTTGCTTGTGAACGCTGGCGCAAACCCACTCTAAGAGATTGGCCAAGAAATTGTAGTAGCCAACGTGTGAAGACTATACAATGTCACGTCAAGTTCATTAAGAAAGTGGCAAGAACCGTATAATTTTAATTAAAGACTTTTTAATAAATAGTTATGATTGATCTACTTACGAAAAATAAAAAATGAAACAAAATGAATTTATTGTGAAACAGTATTCGAACTGTAGTACAATACAATGAAGCGGCACATTTGAATCAGGGATTAATAGGGAAAAGTAATAAAAATCTACCGAAGAAAGATTTCAACAATTAAACTTCTTTGAACCTTATGATGAACTCCTGCAATGCGACAGTATTCTTCCTGTCACTCTGGCAAAGACACAAAGCTGTGTAAAGACCATCTCTGTGTAAATAGAAATTTATCTGCATAATTTTACAACGCAGTCTAGTGATTGCGACTTCCATTCCTCAAGTTTGACATCTTTTGCTATTGCAACGATTCATGAAGTGCTTGAGTTTTAGTGTGGGCGGTAATAAAGGTGCAGAAAATTCTTCTAACAGAAGTTTGCTTCTTGATCAAACGACTATTAGGAGTTTGGAACCTAGTAAGACCTCAATACCAGGCCCTATAAAGAAGACTTTGCTAACGCATCTGCCATTTCATTCACAAATAGGCCCTTATGCTCTGGAACCCACATCAATTTGAGGTGCAGGGAAACTGCTGTTTAGAAATCAATCTGAGGATGTGAGTTCTAATTTGCAGTAAGTGAGGCACATACCGATATTAAACCCATCAAATGCTGCCGATATTACTGCTGCCAATAATTTACGAACTATAATTATCACCCAAAATTCTGCTTCATAGATGGGCACAAAAATATGGAAGGCAAAAATAAGTACCAATCCAGTGTAGGGGAAAAATACCCCTTCCACAACTTTATTCCCTTTGATGATGATGATGATGAAGCCCTTCACTACGGCTCTTGCCCACTCAGGGGGATTGGCCAAGAATGGAATATGAAATTTAAAGCCTGTCAAATGATACCTAATCGTAACAGGAGGAGGATAAAGCACGCGTAAATACAGAGGAGGCAATATTGTTTGTGCCATTTCGGCCAGACAGACTAATATATATCTCGAATTGAAATTGCAGTAATTTTGAACACGTTTAAAATTGATGTTTAGAATTTGCTTAATAATAGTATAATAACAAATATGCAACTTGGAATTTAGAGGCGCATTCGTTTTGTTTCACGAAGATAACAGCAAACGGCATTAAAGGCATTGCTGTGGTTGTAGCCCAGAACTGAAGCACCAAAGGAGTATATTCTCAATGGTGAAGGGCAGCCCAAGGTTAGTAAATGGGATGTCAAGGAGACGTTTTCTCAAAGACTGTAATGGCGACATGACAAAAAAATAATGGTCAATTGATTCGAGATTTGTACAAAAGCGGCATAGAGAAGATATTCCAGACCAGCCCTGTGTGAATATAGATTCAAAGAGGCACACGACATCGTAGTCTGTTAACATGACGTCCAGCTATCTAGTATGACACCAACCAGATTTCCATCAATATTTCAAATGTCTAAATTCAGTGCTTGGTGTTACTGATTCTATGGCATCAGCACTGAGCGCAAATTTTCGATATCTTATAGCCGTTATACTAGGCAGCACCGGAAGCACAAAAAGTATTGGGTCATTTAATGCCATTCGAGCTAATGAGTCCGCCATTTCATTTAGCTCCAACCCGCAATCCTGGTACCCATAATAATTTTAATAGCTTAAGCTGTGGAGGAATGAACGTAAGGAATTTCCTTAAGGCATCTGATTGAGATGGAGCTGTCAGTGAACTACATACGGACAGGGAGTCTGTAATTATCATTGCAGTGTGGGCGTCCAAAGTTAGTTATTGTTGTGCTAGAAATATTGCCAAAAGTTCAGCTTCAAAACTAGGTGTAAAGTCTGGCAGTCTTTCTGAAAACGACCAGTCAAGTGAAGCAGAGTAAATATCTACTCCTGCCTTCTCATCTATTACAAAAGCATCAGTGGCTATAACATTATTTGTTTCCACGTGTGCAAGGTAATTTCGCAAGCGGCTATTTAGGACCTGGTGTGATTAAAATTTAGGCTTACAGGGAAAAATGTCATCATATTTTATGATGAGATTTTGAATTGGCTCGTTTGCGGCTGGTATATCTCGAATTTGTACGCTTACTCTGTCTAGTTGCTTCTGGACAAAATTAATACGTGGTGTATGAAAACGTGGCCATTGAGCAAGAAAAAAAAAGAGGTCTGGGTCGTTAATGAATACATATTCTGATCGTCTTACCGAATAGCTATAAAACTTTAGATAAGCCTGAACTGTCACGATACGGAATCGACAAGGCAAGGTTGGTAAGCGCGTCTCCTGGTACAATACATTGTTCGCAACAAACTTAGGGAGCCCTCGGCATAGTCGCAGGGCCACACGCTCCAAAACAATCAAAGGTTTAAGCTTATAAGCTGGGCCACCTGAGAATAACACACATCCAAATTCTTGTGTCAGCAAGTATGTCTTTTCTTTCGTCTCTTTTCTGTGTTTTCTCAGCTTTTCTAGCATTTAAACTTGAACCAGCCATCCCTGTTTTACCCTCTTGTCTCTCGCACTCCTAAATTTCAAGCAATGAGACTGTTTAATTATTGAGCCACATCATGTTATAAACCACAAAAACTAACTAGATGACGTCATGCACGTGGGCTACTACCACATTAATAATAATAATAAGAAGAAGACTGCTTTCGTGGTGTCCTTTGGTGAACGAGAGCAAGTGTGACAAGCAAAACCCTGCGTATACGCTCAAGGAATATTGGTGCAATTATACCACAATCGACAACGATGACATTTCCAACCATGGAAACTGCAAACGAGGTACAGTACTTTTTCAAAGCCTTATGTTACTTGAGCTTGAACTATAGTCGCCACTTCAAGGCTCCTGGGAACGTACCTGGTCCTAAATTCGATTTTTCTTGAGCTGATGAGCCCAAATGTGAGTTCATAGATCTCCGCCACACAAATAACCTACACGATAGCGTCACCCTGCGTGTGGGGCCTGCCACACACTGCTCCTCAAGCAGAGATGACAAGCTTACCTGTCCGCTGAAAGGGTCTGGAAGAACGCTATCACAGGGAGGGGGTAGCGTAGCTCTACTAGTGACTGTAAACTTTCATCGTACGGATGCGGTCGCGAGCATTCACACGCATGCTACCTCGGCATTCAAAAGAAAAGGACTGCTGAACTCCTCCGCATGTCCTGCTCCCAACGCGAAGTTGCGAGGCGACTACTGAAAACAGAATCCCTATTTAAAATCCTGGTACTCTTCTTGAGATATGGAAGTGTTCTATAGCGCATTGATTCTCAAACGAGAGTCTACGGGTCTCACCAGGACGATTCATGTGCGTGACAAGTCCGGACTCATGAGATAGATTAACGCATACTTTCTTTTCTTAGAGTACATGTTTCGTGGAGTAAAGGATAAAGTTATTGCATACTAGGGAAGCACGCATAAAGGCAGGTAAATGGTGATTACGTTAGGAGGAATGCGGAATGCCGATGACATTTGTCCTGTAGCCAAGGCTACCTATGCGTAATTAAATGGCAATTTAAGTTGTCCAAAAGACAGATTCTGTGCTTCTGTAGGCGAAAGTGCTCGAGAAAGCCCCAGGCTCTTTAGTAACAGAAAATGAGAATATTGTGGGCATTCCTACTGCGAGCAGCTTGGTGCCCTAATTTGTTTCTATTCTATTTTTACAATAAAAGGTTTTGCTATATCGCAAACACCGTGCGTTCACTGCCGCTGCCGGGACCGCCACCGCCACTAGCAATTTCTCAACCATTATCGAGGGATACAAAAAAAACAAATGAGACAAAAATTCAATATATAACGAGGTTCTGACCTGGGTTCTTACTTGACAGCCCAATATTTTACCACAGAGTCAAGCCAGTTTTCGAAACTCTTGCGCGCAGAATACTTATACAAGCGTTACATAACAAGTACTCGCGTTACACATATACGTAATATAGCGTCGATATGGCGGCGATGGCGTAGTGGTTAGAGCATCCGCCTCGCATGCAAGAGGTCCGTGGTTCAAATCCCGGTACCGCGCAGTTCCCAACGG